>OY992770.1:26752836-27352836 GCA_963921325.1 Logfia minima
CTCCTCCCAGGTCAACAGGCAAAAGGCTACGTGAGGATGTCACCTACATTGTCTCTGACGACATTCCAACACCCAGTAGACCTCACGCTTCTTCGACTGCTGGGCCTTCGGAGGTTCAGACTCCTGTGCATCCTCATCCTGATATTATAAAGCAACTTTTGGATCGGATGGAGGAGATGCAAAAGACTATGCACGATCAAGCCAATCTCATTCAGTCACAAGCCGCCCTAATTGAAGCTCAAACGTCTAGAATCACACAATTAGAGGATAGGTTTACGGAGTTTGAGACCCGGTCTATTGGTCCGGGGGAGTCTGTTCCCGCCGGTCCATCAATAGAACCAATAGGACCGGGATCAGAGTCTGTATCTGATGATGTACTAATTGAACCTTCTAATGAAATACCTTCTTTAGAGTACTTTCATGTGCATCGGATTCCTGGCCAACCGAGACCGTTAGCGGTTGATTATTCTTGTGCAGACCTCTCGTTTATTCAACGCATGATAAACGAAGTCAATTCGGAAAATGATAGTGATAACTTTGAAGAAGATGCTGATTTTGAGGTTGAGGAGGAAGAGCTTGATGATGATGAGTCTATGATGATGCTCCAATTATTGAGTCAGATTCTTCTGAAGACGAAACTGATAATATTTCTGAGACTCAAGATGAAGGAACATCGGAGACTCCTATTCCTGATGATGAACCGATTGAGACCAAAGATGAAAGACTTGCTAAATGGTGGCCGCACGGAAAAGATGGGAAACAGGTGCCGGTCACCTGCAAATCATACAAGGTCACTGGAGTGTATACTGGACTGATAAAGAGTTGGAAGATCTCAAATGGATTATTTATGATCAAAAGGCTTGATGGTATCCAATATTTCAATAGATCATTCTCAAAGCTGAGCACCTTGCCAAAAGGAGAAATCAATCGTCTCGCTCAGCTTGCTTTGATTAATCCTTCGAAAGACGATCGTGCCAACTTCATTCAATCTACGCTTCAACGTGAAATTCGCACTAAACGGTACAGTTTCATCAAACCGACATTGGGAACAAGAATTATATATAAGAAACGGTTAGATCCTGTCACCAAACAGCCATTGATCAAAATGCGTTATCCTCCGGCTGAGTGCTTGAAGAAGATACCTCTGGAGACAGTTGCCTTAGACTTTCTAAGAAGACTTCATTACTGGGAACTGGATGCTCATACTGGTGAGGCAGTTTTGATATTTGTGCCTGAAACCGAGCAACCAGAAAAGAGCTCACTTTATAACTTGAAGAAAACTCAATTCAGAGTTTTTGATCCGATGAGCTTAATAAATTTCTCTAAGAAAGATCTGAGAAAACTATTTGACAATCCGATTCGCTTCAATGAGAAGAACGTGATGAACAAGAAGTTCGCACTTCAATTTCAGAGGATTGTCAATGTGTGTGTGACACATGGAATACACGCTGGCGGTGTATTTCCAGCAGGCTGGGTTTGAACGAAGATCTTGAAGACCAAGCTGAAGACACGGGGGAGTTTGTTGATGCATCTTAGAGTGTCTGTCAGTTGGTCTAGTCTGTACTGTGTCTGTAAATGAAATAGACTTAGTGAAAATTACATTTTCTGTGTACTGCGACACAAGGCTTGTGTCGCATTAGTTGTAGTTGCGACATAGTGCTTGTGTCGCATTAGTGATCTTTGCGACACAAGGCTTGTGTCGCAGAACGGCCAGTTTGTTTAGTATAAATATCAAAGTTAGAGATATTTAGGGTAAGACATTTACACACACTTTATTCTCTGTATTTTGGCTGCTACATTTACATTGAGAGAATATTTTGGGTATTGAGAAATATAAAGTTTTATTCCTTTTGTTCATCATTTTGTTTAAACTTTATATCATTTGCTTGTGTTCTTGTCTCCTTATCCACTTGATTTGATTAAAAGATCATCCTAGGGGATCCACATCGCTGATCAAACCTTCAGCAATAGCAGCATCAATACGCTCTCCCTGAGCAGGGTGCTCTTGTTGGATCAGGATATCTTCAACAACTTCCTGTAGTGGCTCAGCAACAACTGCTACATGCTCTGCCACTTCTTCGTGTGCCAGAGCCGGCCCTGGTTCTTGAAGTGGAATCGCAGCATCTACCTGGGCCTGTGGCGCATCCAACCATCCATTATTTGGTGGAGCCTGATAAGCAGCATCAATAATCGCCCCAAACAAAGGCACAACCTGAGGCCTATCAGCAACAGCTCGTCGTTTGTTGTGACTGAGGCAATGACCGAAAATTTTCTTATCGACCGGCATCAGATGAACAACCGGATCAATGGCAGGAAGATTTGGGATCAACGCATTTATCACCATCATAACAAATTTGGGATACAGGATGAAATGCTCCTTCACGCTCCCCTTTATTTGTTGAACCATTTCATCAAAGAAATACTGGCTGAAACAGTAAGGTTTGTTGTAAACAAGCGAGATCATCCCTGACTGCAACTTGTGATTCAAGGTATCGAAACCTGCCTTCTTCGGCCCGAAAGATACAAGTATAATATGCATCAGATAGCGCCACTGGCCGTACACTAGGCTCTTTGTGTATTGGGTGTGGACAACATCTCCCACATATCCCATGCGTTGAAACGCGCCAGCGCGCATCTCAAGTGGAAAAGTAGTTGGGCCATTTTCCTGTTCTTCAGTCCCCAACTGCAAAACCTGCCTCAAAAACTCAGCAGAAAACTCGATATCGACACCATTTATGGTAGCCCTTATCACCGGTGTCTGAGGCTCACAGTCATGAACCGCTGTCGCCCAGAATTGACTGAGTTAAGGAAACCTCAACGTCGGCGAATGAGTGAGTGCAAAGAACACTCGCGAGCGCATGAGAAATTCCAGCATGCCTCGAAACGGTTCGGCCGCCGGATTTGCAAGATCAAAGGAAATAGCCACATTGTGCTTAATGAAGAACTCACGCACTTGATCAGCCATTTATGCAAAAGCAAACACAAACACACCAAAAATAAAGAATAATAATGTTAGCGATTAGACATAGGTAATTTAGAGTCCTGTAAGCAAGATTCTACAATTAAAACAAGCCTAAAGTCATTATTATTAAAAATTGCTAAAGTTTGAACCAAAGTAGGTTCGTACGAACTTACTGCCCTTGTAGGTTCGTACGAACTTACTGTTTGACCAAGTCAAACTTAAGTTCGTACGGACTTACATTGGCTAGGTTCGTACGAACCTATAGGTTCGAACGGATGAACTGAAAAAAGTAGTTTCAAAATTTTTCAATTTTTAATGCAATCAAGCTTAGGATTATGGTGCGCCTAGATGCGTTTTATCATAAGCAACCTTAACACACCAGTTTTAGCCATAAACAATGTAACATAACATAAAATGTAAAATGCGAATATGAAATTGTTCATATTTGAAACATACAATATTTTTAAGAGTGTCACTGATACAAAGATCGAATTAGCCATGATGAGAACAATACACAAATAGGAATTTTTATTTATTCCTTTGATTATTATTGTTGTAAATAGTAGATCACAATGATTATCGGTATTGTTGTCCACTTAAACATTCGGCATTCAGAATTCTCAAGTGCCAATGAGATTATTGTCCACGATGTCCTTTGTATTTAATATTTGATATACCCTTAAGATCTAGACAGTCAGGAATAGCATGTAGTGGATATTTTTCATTTTTTATGTCATCTTTAAAGTCAAGTCATTTTGCTTTAACAGCAATGTACATGAGTACATGCTTCAACTATCAGACTAGACTAAGGTTAGAATCAAACAAATCTAAAATCAAACTAGAGGTGACAGGTCTGTACTTTCGTACAACAGAGCGACTTAGTTTGACTAGAGACCTTGAACACATTATTGTTGTTTCGCGGTCAAGTTTGTTCCAGTGCAAGGAAACACTGACTGAATCTAGGTCAGCATATTTCTAGATGTAGCAGAAGGAACAGTCAGTGAACCCCCCTAGATGATTTATTTATATTTTATATCCACTATCAAGCATTCATGTATGATCTATCTCCTAAGAATTAAGACTTAAGTCGTACATCAAATTAAAGAATTCACAGGAAAGATCGTATTATTTATTATAGATTTAGTACTTGAAAACCATTATGTCTAATGCCTACCAATACATCATCATGTGAAGCTATCAAATACGTTGTATTTTAGGTACATTTATTGTGTATGTCCTGCATCTAAAATTCACACATATAAAATGTTCTAGGCATGGGTAATGATTTCATCATTTCTTTGCAATTAATACAGTGACCCTCAATTTTTATCATTTTTGCAAAGACAAAAAGTAAAATGAACTAAGAAACAAAAAATACACTAAGTTCTTTTGAGGGAAAAATTTACTCAAGATTTCTCATCCCATTTAGTTGGATTAAAAGCTCAAACCGAGACATATCAAATGCCTTAGTATAAAGGTCGACAAGATTGTCATCAGTTATCACCTTAACTAATTTAATCAGATGTTTTTCAGCACAGTCACGAATAAAATGATGTCTAATGTCAATGTGTTTTGTTTTACTATGCTTAACCGGATTATTAGTTATGGACATTGTAGATTGGTTATCAATCATAATAGGGGTACTTGAAAAGTTTAAACCATAGTCACGCAGCTGTTGTTGTATCCACAATACTTGTGAACAACAACTACTAGCTGCTACATACTTAGCCTCACAGGTTGAGATTGCGACCGAGGTTTGCTTCTTACATTACCATGAGACAATGCGACCACCTAGCAACTGATAACCACCCGAAGTGGATTTCCTATTCAAGTTACACCCTCCATAGTCTGAGTCAGTATATGCAACAAAGTCAAAATTGCCACCCGAGGGATACCAAAGACCTAACTTAGGTTTGCCCTTAAGGTAACGCAAGATTCTCTTTGCTGCTTTCATGTGTGATTCCTTTGGATTAGCTTGAAAGCAAGCACACAAACAGACTTCAAATGTTATGTCTGGTCTAGAAGAAGTTAGATACATGAGAGAACCGATAATGGCCCGATATTGAGTCGGATCCACATCTTCAGAGCTCTCAGTATCTAGTCTGAGATTATGATTTTGTTGAATCGGAGTGCCATATGACGAACTATCTGTCATTTTGAAACGTGTGAGCATTTCATGAACATACTTCATCTGATGAATGAAAAATCCATCCTTCTTTTGATCAACTTGTAATCCTAAGAAGAAGTTCAATTCACCCATTGCACTCATCTCAAATCTCCGCTTCATAACTTGTTCAAAGTCTCGGCACATTTTCTCGTCAGACGATCCAAAAATGATATCATCAACATAGACTTGAACGAGTAGGAAATCCTTCTTCTGCCACATGATGAACAAAGTGCTATCTATCTGTCCCCTCTTGAACCCATTTTCCAAAAGATAGGTAGATAGTGTCTCATACCAAGCTCTGGGTGCTTGATGCAGTCCATACAAAGCCTTGTCTAATTTATAGACTCGATCTGGATAGTCTGGATCACTGAACCTCGGAGCTTGTTGGACAAACACCAGTTCTTGAACTTTACCATAAAGAAAGGCACTCTTAACGTCGAGCTGATATACTTGTATGTTATATACAATCTCAACTCTTCCCGATGTCTTATTATAGACCCTTTTGTTTGGAGATCCGACTTCATAACCTAGGAAAAATCCTTCGTCAGCCTTCTCACCAAACTTAGATTGATGTTTGGTCTTTAATAGGGTACAATGAACACCGAAGGGTTCGAGATCAGTTAGGTTTGGTTTTCGACCATTTAGGAGCTCATAACACGTTTTGTTATGCTTCTTAACGGTTTAAACTCTATTGAGTACATGACAAGCTGTATTCACTGCTTCTCCCCAGAAACTGACGGGAAGCTTTGAATCAGCCAACATTGTTCTTGCTGCTTCAATCAATGTTCTATTTTTCCTTTTAGCGACACCATTTTGTTGTGGCTCATAGGGTGCACTGAACTGGTGTTGAATTCCTTTGCTCAAGCAAAAAACATTCATTACTGAGTTCTTGAACTCTAGGCCATTGTCACTTCTTATTTTCTTGACTCCTCGCCCATATTGATGTTCAATTTGAGTAAACAATGTCATCAGCATTTCTGTTGTCTTATCTTTCGTTCCTAAAAAGAATACCCAATACCCAAGAGAAACGCGAGAAGTCATCAGTGATAACTAAGCAATAGTGTTTGCCGTCTATACTCCTTGCGTTTACAGGACCAAATAGATCCATGTGAAGAATGTCAAAAGTTGAGACAATGGAATTTTGAGACTTTGACTTATGAGTTTTCTTGTGCTGTTTTCCTTTCTGATAAGGTACACATTTGTCCTCAAAGCCAAACTTCTGAACTGGTACACCTAACACTAGTCCATTTCTAACTATGTAATTCATTTTTCTAAAGTGCAGGTGTGCCATTTTCCGATGCCACAACTGTGAATCATTTTCAGATGCCTTGGATAGAAGACATGTTGACTCCTGAACAGATTCAGTAACACTCATGTCCATAACATAAGTGTCATTCTTTCTAGGAGCCCTCATGATTATCCATTCTTCTGGAATAATGAAACCAGGTTTTAATATAAGTGCTTCTCTATCTGTGAAATGAACCGGATGACCTTTATCACAGATCTGAGATACACTCATAAGATTATGCTTCAGCTCCTCAACATAGTTGACTTGATCTAGCATTAGTTTACCATTTGTTACATTTCCCAGTCCAGTAATTTGACCACCTTTTGCTCCTGCGAAGTTGACATATCCTCCCTTCTTATGTATGAAGTCCACTAGAAGATGTTTTTCCCCTGTCATGTGCCTTGAGCAACCGCTATCAACATACCACCAGTTTGCGGCATGTCTGATTAACTCCTGCACATTAGATGAAAATAAATTAGTTGTTAAGGGGGACGCAAGCCACGACGGTCTTGGGTCTGCCATTCTCATCAACGAATGTGAATTCCTTCAAGTATCCATTGCTCTTTTCAGTAGAGCCGGATGCTTTGGAAGTCTCACTCGTCTGAGCATGAAAGGTACTACCACTAGGCTTTCTTTCCGGAGACTTCTGAAAAAGTCTAGGATTTACTGGCCTTGGATTTGATGTAGATCTTACCCTAGTTGGATAGTTATAACTTGAATTATGATAATTCCTATTATTACTATTAGGGTTGTTAAAACGGTTGTTGGCAGTTTGGTATCTCTATGGAGTCTTACTCCTAGAAGACTGTCCATAAGAGCTTCCACCAGAAGAGGTAGTGCTCCTAGAACTATCTTGAGACGAAAACTTCACAGATTTTAATGCAGGTTGTGTTCTCTGAGAACTTTGAGTTCTCTTAAATCCCAACCCATTCCTCCCAACATTACCAACATTTTCATTTTCTTTAATTTTACCTTCTGGTATGAAGACACCAGACAATCTCAGTTTTATGCTTGTCGCCTCAGAATTTTTCATTTTAGGAGGCGACACAGACTTTACAGGAGATTGATCTTTCTTCACCTGTACCTTTCCAGTTTTGCCCTTAGTTGGACAAATGCTTGCAACATGCCCTTTTTGATGACATGTGAAGCATGAGCGTTTTACGAAAGCCTTTTTAGCGGCCTTTTGAATAGTCAGATCGTCCAGTTCAGGCAAACTTGGAGAGGACACAACTATAACCTTCTTACCCTTATCAATTTTAGTATTTAAGTTTTCATTTTCAGATTTTCGTAAATCAAGATTAATTTCGTGCTTTAGCTTCTCCTTGACACTTCCATGTTCAGCCACACTCTCTTTTACAAAATTTGTTTTTAGTTCAGAAACAGGTGGCATGAGAGTGTCAGTGAGTGTTGATTCAGGTGTAGATTTTGTCTCAGCTTTCGCAGGTCTAACGAAATGTATTAGACCAGGAACTGCTGGTTGTTTAGAAGAATCATCAACAGTAGACATCTCAGTTTCATCATAAATAAAGGAATAATTATGATTAAAGGGAGGAGGGCTTTCGGTATAGCCCATTCCCCTGTGATCACCAGGCTGTTTTTGGACGCTAAGCATGTTGTCTAAGGTTTCAATAGAGAATTTTCTTAACTCTAATTTCCTGTTAAGATCAGCTATCCTAACCTTTGCGTCAGCTAATTCCTTTTCCCTATCAGCAGACATTTTAGTCAATTCTAAAATATGTTCATGAGCCAAGTCATTTCTGACACTTTGCTCATTTAACTTATCTTTTAAGTATTTCATGTCTGATTTATCAGATTTTGCTTTACTTATTAGTTCTGAGTTTCTGATGTTTAATATGGTGTTTTCTTCTTTTAAAGATTTTAACTGAGATGTTATGACATCAGATGATTCCACTAACTTCTTAGCCCGTTCCTGAAAGTTAGTACATAACACACAGGCTTTAACTACTAGATCTAAATTAAGCAATACCTTTTGTTTCTCAACGTCAAGATTTGCCATGTAAGCAATGAAATCCTTTGAGCTCATATCCTCAGTTGACTTCAGAGTCTTGATTCTTTCTTCATCAGCAGGTACATCAACCTCCATCTCAGTAGTTGCTTCCTTCTCTGAATCAGACCCCGCACTGCTTTCCTCCTTTTCTTCAGTAATGGAGGCCATAAATGCTTGCGGTTCCTCATATTTTTTGCTCCAGTCAATGCTCCTTCTTGAGATTGAACCACCAGAGCTCATGAAGTATGATTACTTCCTGAGCTCTGATTGTTATCAGAGGAGCCTTGACTGAAATGTCTTGACCCGTTTTGACCAGGAGCTTGATCTCTTTTAGGTCTCTGACATTCCCGAGCAAAGTGCCCAAAGCCATCACAGTTATAGCACTTCACTTTGGACTTGTCAAAACCCAATTTGCTACTTACAAATTTTCTCTCAGTTCTATTCATAAAACGTTGGGCTCTTCGTGCGATCATGGCCATTTGCCATTGCAAGTCCATTTCTTCTAGATCATCTTGATCCAATTGATCATAATCCTCATTTATCAATTCAGGATCAGTGATCTTGCCCTTAATGAAGTTTTCACGAGATGCAATGAAAGAGGCAAGCAGGGCTACTTCCTCTTCAGCTGACTTCATACTCATGGGCATTGATTTAAAGCTATTTGATGTCCCCGATTTCAGTTTTCTATCAGCCCCTGAGTCTTCTGATGAGGCAATATAACAGACATTGCTACTAGTAGTTCTGATAGCCGAGTCCGTTTCACCCTCGATAGTATAAAAAGCAGTAACTCCACCACTTGTAGATGCAGCAGAATCATACCGTTTACCGTGGTAAATGCTGGGATCCTGAACCTGATCGGACCCGGTCTCTTTCATTTGCATGTTCAAGTCGTACACACGCAATTTACCTATCACTTCATCGAGTGAGAGACACTTATAATTGTTACTCTCTTTTATCATCAAGGTGTAAATGTCCCACTTTGAAGGTAAAGCCTCAAGAAGTTTGTTATTCTTAACTACATCAGTATAGCTAAGACCGACATTTTCCATCTCTGTCATCAGATGGTAATATCGAGTAATGATATCCTCCAATGACTCAGATTTCATATGTTTAAAAACATAGAACTGTTTCGTAAGCAAATCAGTTCTACCCTCCTTGATTTGCTCATTCCCTTCAAACCTCTTCTGCAGAGCTAACCAGAGCTCTCTAGATAGGTCATACTTTTTGAATGTGTGTTTTATCTCTTGCGGAAGGCACATAGTCAGAGCAGATAACGCCTTGTTTTCTGCTTCGTACATCTTTCTTTCTTCCTCCTTCAGGGATGAATATGAAACGAATCTCGGTTTACCTTCGAACATATAAGTAGGGGCTTCATATCCGTCCTTGATGCAGAGCCACATCCGAACATCATTATATTTGGCAAAGGATTCGAACCGTTCCTTCCACCAAAAATAATCCTCTCCCTTAAGGAGTTTAGGAGGTGAGGCCGACTTCCTAACTTCATGGTCCATTTCCATCATTTTATTGAGATTTGACATCGTAAGGAAAAGTCAAACTAAGTCAAACAGAAAGTCAACTAAAGTCAAACTCTATGTTCGTACGAACTTAGATTAATTCGAACTTATAGGTTCGAAGACTATCTAGGTTCGTATGATTTCAAACGTTCGAACTTAGCAGGTTCGAAGCTGTAGGTTCGTACGAGCTTACAGTTGGCTAGGTTCGAAGGCTATTTAGGGTAGGTTCGTACGACACTTTTTGAACCGTACGAAATTGCTGGTCAAAACCCAAATCTGAGCAAAAACTCAGATCTTGAGAGATTCAACCATTGAAATCGAATGAAACTTAAGGAATATGACTCACAAACACTCAAGGAAGCCGAAAGTACAACTTTTATCTTCCAAAACACTCTAAATCTTGTTTTCTTTGTGTTTTAAGCAATCCCAAACCCAACAAAGACTTGTTAAGGCTCTGATACCAATTAAAAGTCCCTTTGAACAGATCCAAATGGGATTACAATGTGTATTAGTTTGCGGAATGGTATAATACACAATAGACAACAATAAAACAAGTAATTGCAAGTGATTATGATGTAGGTTCGTATAGATTCGAAAATAGCTCAGTATATTCGAATATATCAGTTTCCAAAAGCATACAAATAAACCATTACAAGTTGGTATTTATACCCAGCAAGTTCGTACGAACTTAGCTGGTCCTAGGTTCGTACGAACATACATGTTCGTACGAACTTCCTAGGTTCGTACGAACTTACAATACAACTTACAAAAAGGCTAAGTTAATTAAACAAAGTACAAATTAACTATAAAACTAATTACAAAACTAACTATTACAAAATAAGAGCTGTTGTCACAAAACATGCACCAACATCTTATAAATCTTTCATCGATCATAGTCAATCTAAGATTACAAAAAGTCTTATAATATATAAACATTCATAAATTATAACATTTAAACAGTAATGTATTACACATTCAAGTTCAAAGATCTTAATTACAGAATTATATTACAAATACAAGTGTTGTACTGTTTCAAATAGCTTCACCTTCATCAGCACCACCTTCTTCAGTACCAGTATCAGGACCAGCACCAGCACCAGCTCCACTTCCGCTTGCTCCTGCAGACTCCCCCTGAATAATAGTCTGCTGACCAGTCGTTGAAGGACCAGCCAGCTTACTATCCTTCTGAGCAGTGGGATCATAGTCTGTATCATCTCTTCGTTTCTTCGCCAGCTCATCTTCTCTGCAGGACTCCTGATATATCAATGTCTCCCCCTGAGATGGCTTGTCCTTCAGGAAGCTGGTAACCAAGCGATCAAGTCTATCAATCTGCCGTTGCTTGTCAGCTACATCATCTATCAAATTGCTATTGGTCTTGATGAGCAGTGAATAAGCTTTATTCTGGCCAGTCACACTCTCAGACAGTGACAGAACTTGAGATACCAAGAAGTTGACGGTATCTTCCAACTCTCGAACTCTGGACTCTAAACTGGTTATATGATCAGAATCAGTCACAGGTGAGGTGGATGGAGCATCAGCAGTGGTTGGTGGAGTCGTGGCAACAGGCGGTTGCATTTTCTTAGCTATCTCAGTAGCTACATCCGTCAAAAGGCGAGCGGCAACCCTGCTGGACTTGGTGGTTGGATGTGAAGACGGGCGAACCAAAGCAGCAATCATTTTAGCCTCAGAGGGCGTAGAACGTAATTGTGTAGGTGCTGTAGAGGTTGAAGCAGTTTGCTTAGCCTGCTTGCGAGGGCGAGTGGTAAGTGACTCCTCCTCTTCATCTTCATCTTCTTCAATAAGGACAAAGTCAGGATCTTGGTCAGCGGCTTTTCTTTTTAACTTTAGTGTCGGATCCATAATAAACTTTGATCCCTGATGAATCATGCCGGCGGGAATCCCGGAGACAGACCCAGATGGTCCAGTCTCGTCATCATCATATTTAGAATTAGAAGCAGAAGCAGCTTCTCCTTCTCTTCCCGATGGACCAGCATCACCAGATGGCTCAGCAGGTGGAGTCGGTCCAGAAGTACTCGGACCCTCAGCCGAAAATTGATCTATATCTCTAAAGAGCGGATCAGTGGCATCATCATGTTGTACCAAAACATCTTGCACCAGCTGTGCAGCAACTTCAGGATTCACCTGTGGACCAGGTTGGTTTACCTGATCCAATACCTCCTCAATTAACTCCTGTGGCTCAGGCGCACCCTCGGCCACATCAATATCAAGCCAACCATTATTCGGTGGCGTCACATACTCAGGATTGATCAAAAATCCAAACAGCTCGGTCAGCTAGGGCTGCATCTCAAATCGTCGAGAGGTTTGCATAAACATTGCATTATAACCTCTGAGCCCAATAGTATCCACCTTCAGATCTGCTTGAAGAACCGGCAGATCAGGGATAGAGGCCCTAATGATCAGCATACAGAATCTCGGGTAGATCATGAACTGTGATCTGACAGCTCCCGAGATCTGTCGAGCAATCTCCCCGAAGATATAATCTGAGAAACTGTATCGTTTATTGTAAACCAGTGACAATACTCCTGATAACAGTGAAGGGCTTAGCTCATCATAACCACCCTTCTTGGCACCAAAGACTGTCACAAGGACGTGCCATAAGAATCTCCATTCTCCAAATAACAGGGCCTTTAGGAACTGACGCCCTCTCATGGGTCCTACATACCCCATGCGTCCCAGAGCTCCCTCAATAAAATCTGAAGAGAACTAGGTTGGTCCATCTTCCTGATCAACAGTGCCCAGGTGTAAGATATTCCGGATATCGGTGGGAGAGAAGACAATTGGGCGATCATTAACCCTTGTCCGAATCACCGGAGGGTTGACAACTGTATCGAACTCAATGTTAGCCTAGAATTGATCTAAGAGATCCTGTGATAAAGCTGGGGACTCTGTGATAGCATACTGGATCCTTGATCGACCCAGAAATGTGAGAATCTGAGCTACCCGAGAGGCACCTCGTGCAGTGACATCCAAATCAACTAGCACGTTGTGATGAGCAGCAAATTGTCGAGCCATATCTGTAATATAAAAATTACACAAATGTCAGACAGTTAGTTTAACCAATATTGATAAACTTATATGATCTACAACTCATAATGAACTATTAAGTCGTGAAACTTAATTAACAATTACAGTTGTTAATCATATATAAAATCAATAAGTCTAACCCTCCTTTTTTTTTTATGTACACATTCAAGTCGACACGACTAACCATTTATTACTTTAAATTATAACTCTTAACTTTAATTAATCTAGAGTCCGGAAATTGAATCAAAATAAAATAGTCAATTTGTTTAACAAGTCAAACAAGTCAACATAGTAAACTCGCAAGCACAAAACTCAGTTCACAGACAATGTCAGCTCGCAAAGCAAATGTCAACTCGCAGGGCAATGTCAACTCACAGAACAATGTCAACTCGAAGGACAAATGTCAACTCGCAGGGCAAGTTCAACTTGCAGGGCAAGGTCAACTTGCAGAACAATGTCAACACCCAGGACAATGTCAACTCGCAAGTCAGCTTGGAGCTCAACTCGCAAGTCAACTCGCAAGGTTGACTCGCAAGTCGACATGTATGTCATCTCGCAAGGCAGGTCTGCGAGTTGAGTTGGATCTCAACTCGCAGGATGAACTGCAACAGTGACATCACAATCAAACTTCTAATTTTGGCGAGTTTTAAAGCAATCAGGTTATGCTATTGTGTTCATTATACTCCAATTAACATAAACCCTATGGTTTCGTGTCCATTTGAGTACAATATAGGGATTTGTGTAATTTTAAAACCAAAAACCCTCATTTTATGTAAAATGTCGATTTAGAGTTAATTACACGGTAGAAATCGTTGATTTATACCTTAAAATGATCACAAAGATAAGATGTATAATATCTATGGAGTCAAAGGTCCAATCCTCGAACAAAAATCTCGAAAATGAAATGAATATGGTCTCGGTTCGCAGAAGTCAATTCGCAACAGAAGTGAACTCGCAAGGGTGTGTGTTTGACTTGTGAACTCGCAACCTTTTATACTTGTTGACTCGGTTCGCAAACGAACTCAAATCGCAAGTCTAGTTCAACTCGCAAGTCCTAGTTCAGTTCGCAAGACCAAGTCAACTCGCAGGACCAACTCACTTCGCAGATTGTGTCCAAAAATACAATTTAATTAAAAAATGTAATTTTTAAGTCCAAAAATAAACAATTCTAAAATTAAAGTATTTTTCACTTGTCTTTCTTGGAAAAGCAAGCACATTTCATACAAGTCTAAAATTTGATTATTTTTCACTTGTTATGTAATCATGCGATAATACGAACGACAAAAACATAAACATAAAATAAAATTAAATAAAATTAACTAAAATGATAAAAATACGAATAAATGCATAAAATAAAATAAAATAAAATAAAACGACAATGATTCATAATAAACATTGGTATCAAAAACCCTTGTATTAATGAAACAAATAGACGAAAAATAAAATAAACTAAAATAAAAGAAAAGAATTTATCGACAGTGGGATCATATTAGAAAGAAACAGCCGAACTAATTGTTGAGTAAAAATCTAAGAAGATTGTTAGTATGCATACTTCATGAAATTCACAATAAGTTACAGAAAAGTCACAACTTAACCGTTTATCAACTTATATTTATAAAAGTATAACTTGGTTACCTATCTCCACAGAATATAGCTTTTTTATATCAAAATGAAGCGATTAATTATCACAGACAGTTCAAGACGATTACCGGTATTATAATCCATATAAACAAAGTCTATACTGATTTCCAAGCAAATCTTTATTGTTGGTATGTACATTACCTAATGTGATCCAAAAAATATGACATACTGAGAAATCTAGTAGAACACATAACACTGTATCTTTCACATTCAAGGTAGAGGTTACTAAATGATGTTCTTTTCGAATCATATAACATACCCTTGAGTGAATTTAAACTGTGACAAACATCAAACCTGTTTTGTAGATACTTGTAGTTCTAGATCTATACTTAGTACAACATAAGATCCCTTAGTATAGACAAAACAAGCTTGAAACCATTGGCAAAACTAAAGGAGTCAGGTCTGTACTTAGTACAATAGAGTCACCAGTAGTTTTACTAATAGCCATAATTCTTATTATTTGTCTTGACATATATTCGTAGATTCTTGATAACAGTGTATGGTTAGACTATCATTCAACAATTAAGACTTATGTCATACGTCATATAGCATATCACACTAGATAACACACAGAAGAATTATTGCTTATTATATGCTCAGAAATCATAGCAGAATTTGCCTACCAATATATCATACAATGAAGCTGTCTAGATGTAAATTTTTTCAAGCAAATTATAATGTGTGGAGAGAGGTGTATACTAAAATAAAGATAAGTAAAGACCTGGTTGTAAAGATGTAAAGTTAATGTAACTAACTGGAATCTACTAACACATCTAACTTAGGACTTTCACCTACAGCTATTAAGCTGATTCCTCTAATGTACTATCATTTCCCAGCAGATAAAAACTTAACCCTTTTTATTGGAGGCGATTCCCCTTAGGTAAAAAGCAATACGCCTACCCTACCTTTCTTTTTCCCATTTTTTTAATATATATAAAAGAACAACTAACTATTACATAATAACCCTATGGAAGACTAATCACTCTGGATTTCTCATTCCATTCAGTTGCACCAATTTCTCAAATCGAGCTCTGTCGAATGCTTTGGTGTATAAGTCTGCTAAGTTATCCACGGATGGAACCTTAGCTAACTTTATTAGGTTCTTCTCAGCACAATCTCTGATAAAATGATGACGAATATCAATGTGCTTTGTCTTGCTATGCTTCACCGGATTATTGGTTATAGAGATCGTTGATTCATTATCAATCATCATTGGAGTATTGGTTATACTCAACCCATAATCCCGTAGTTGCTGTTGAATCCACAATACTTGAGAGCAACAGCTGTCAGCTGCAACATTCTCAGCTTCACATGTAGAAATGGCGACTGAGGTTTACTTCTTGCACTGCCAAGACACTAGTCTACCTCCTAAGAATTGACATCCACCTGTTGTAGACTTTCTATTCTGATTGCATCCTCCATAATCAGAATCAGTGTAAGCCACAAAATCTAAGTCTCCATCAGTTGGATACCAAAGTCCCAGCTTAGGCTTCCCTTTGAGGTAACGTAAGATTCGTTTAACGGCTTGCATATGGGACTCTTTAGGAGTAGCTTGATATCTTGCGCAGACACATACTGCGAACATTATATCAGGCTTCGATGCAGTAAGATACATTAGTGATCCAATCATGGCCCTATAAAGAGTAGGATCCACGTCTTTATCACTCGATGTATCCGGACCAATTCCATGAGCTTCCGGAATAGGAGTGTGATAAATTCTAGTTTCATCCATCTTGAATCGTTCAAGTAGCTCATATGTATACTTAGTTTGATGAATGAAATACCCATCTTTCTTCTAATCAACTTGCAATCCTAAGAAAAATGTCAGTTCTCCCATAGCGGACATCTCAAACTTATTCTTCATGACTTGTTCAAATTCACTACACATCTTTTCGTCAGATGACCTAAAGATGATATCATCAACATATACTTGAACAAGTAGAAAGTCTCTCTTTTTCCATTTGACAAAGAGTGTACTATCTATTCTTCCTCTTGTAAAACCATTCTCAAGAAGATAAGTAGATAGTGTTTCATACCACGCTCTAGGAGCTTGATGTAATCCATATAGAGCCTTATCAAGACGATATACTCTATCTGGATACTTTGGATCAGTAAATCCCGGTGGTTGAGAAACATACACCGTTTCCTTGACTTTTCCATACAAGAAGGCACTCTTAACATCCAGCTGAAAAACTTTCATTTTCTTTGAAGCTGTAAATGCCAAGAATAACCTAATTGCTTTAAGCCTAGCCACAGGTGCAAACACTTCATTGTAGTCAATCCCCTCTTGTTGATTGAAACCTTGAACAACTAGATGAGCTTTATTGCGAATCACGATTCCCCGATCGTCTTTCTTGCACTTAAATACCCATCTAGTTCCAATTGGATATTCTCCAACGGGTAAATCAACCAACTCCCAAACTTGCAATTTTGTGAACTGAGACAGTTCTTCCTGCATTGCCTCGACCCACAAATTATCCTTCAAAGCTATCTGAACATTCTTAGGTTCAATTTGTGAGATAAAGCATGAATATAGACATAGATTTGTAATCCCTGTCTCGTTCATTTCAGCATACAAGCTTGAGTGAGTTGATGTACTAGCTTTTGATTGATTCTGAGTTAGAACAGGAGAATTTGGATCACCGATGATATTATCGATCAGATGATTCCTATTTAATCTTGTTGAGGTTACTGGTTCAACTGGAATATCATCTTGTAGGTTAGCACCAATTTCCTCCAATGGTAGAATACCCTCATTAGTAGTAGATATCCTTAATTTTCTCAAAGGAGTGAGAATATCATCCACAATCCTTTGAGAAGCAATTTTAGGATCTTCACTCTCTTGAGGTACATCCACTTGAGGTTGTTGTGACTCAATAGGTGAGACTTCATCAGAATCAACAATTGTCCTAATTTCAGACGTTTGAACATTCGATGTCGGAGAAGGAGTAGGAACTTCATCTCCAGACAATAAATGCTCGGGAATCTCTAAATTACTGACATAGTCACTGATAGGGATTTTAAATGACTTGAAGAGATCTGAATAATCAAATTGCCAATCTAATCCTTTATGTAAGTCATGTGTATAGCTCGTAACTTCAATGTTATAAACTATTTCAACACGTCCCGTAGTTTTATTGAAGACACGTTTGTTTGGTGAGTTAGGCACATAACCTAGGAAATATCCTTCGTCAGCCTTCTCACCAAATTTAGGTTGATGGCTAGTCTTCAACAAGGTACATGAAACTCCAAAGGGTTCAAACCCTTTTAAGTTAGGTTTCTTATTGTTTAAAAGCTCATAACAAGTTTTGTTAAGCCTTTTAACCGTAAGAACCCTATTGAGAACATGACATGCAGTATTCACTGCTTCTGCCCAAAAGATGACCGGAAGCTTTGAATCTGCAAGCATTGTTCTAGCCACTTCGATCAATGTTCTGTTCTTCCTTTCAGCAACACCATTCTGTTGAGGTTCATAAGGTGCGCTGAATTGATGTTGTATCCCTTTGCTTAAGCAATAGATATTGATCGTTGAGTTCTTGAATTCTGTTCCATTGTGACTGCGAATTCTCTTAACTCTTTTTCTATAGATATTCTCTATTAGATCTGGAAACTCCATAAGAATGCCCGGAGTTTCATCCTTAGATCTCAAAAAGAACACCCAAGAGAATCTAGAGTAATCTTCTGTGACAACCAAACAATACCATTTTCCACCTATGCTTCTCTTGCTTATGGGGCCAAAGAGATCCATATGTAGCACCTCAAAAGGCGAGGAAATAGAGTTCACAGTTTTAGACTTGTGTGGTTTCTTATGCTGTTTTCATTTCAAGCAGGATATACACTTGTCTTCAAATGCAAAACTCTTCGGTGGTACACCCAGTACTAATCCATATTTGGTTATATAGTTCATTTTTCGAAAGTTTAGGTGTGCCATTTTCCTATACCATAGAAGTGAGTCTGATTCTGAAGCCTTGGATAAAAGACATGTAGACTCCATTGAAGTAATAGGAGCATTCATGTTGATAGCATAAATGTCCTTCTTCCTTGGAGCTTTCATCAGTATCCATTTTTCGGGAAGAATAAAACCCGGCTTCAGGATCAAGGCCTCTTTCTCATTGAAAATAACAGGGTGACCTTTATCACAGACTTGGGAAACACTCACTAGGTTGTGCGTTAGTTCTTCAACATAACTCACATTCTCCAGAGTTAAAGTTCCATTTGACACTTTTCCTTTCCCAGTAATTACTCCTCCTTTATCTCCAACAAAGTGCACTCCCTGTCTCAATCCTCCTTTGAAGTCTGTCAGAAGACTTCGGGTTCCTGTCATGTGCCTAGAACATCCACTGTCAACATACCACCAATTGTCGTTTTTCACAGTCTGCTCCTGCACATACAAGTTGTACACAATTAGTTCTCAAAAGGGACCCAAGCCATTACGGTCTTGGTTTGTCCCTTATCGTCTACAAACTGTAACTCCTTAAAGTAACCATCCTTCCCATTAGGAGCTTTGGTCAACTTCGAAGTAGTATGAGTTTGTTGATGATCAGTGGTCTTGGGTCTATAAGTTGACTGATTTCCAACCCTCCCTGACATATAACCTTGGGATTTTTGCCCTTGGTTACGATTATAGTAAGACCCGTAATTAGTCTCATGTGAATGTGAAGTAGAGCCATTCTCATAATGACTATGGTTTCTTCTAGTGAAATCATTTTCATGATGACTATGATTCATTGAAGTAGAACCATTTTCATAACGACTATATTTTCTACTAGGGGTCATAAACCTCGATGGCACTTGATCTTTAATAAAGTGTTCAGGCCGTTTAGGTTTAGGTGGAGACACACAGTGAGAGGCATCTCTTTTAAGAGCATTTACATGTTTAATACCAATTCCTGGTCTGGTACCTAACCTGTCTGTACTTAAATAGAGATGTTCGGAGTCTTATCATTATTCACGCGCTTATGTGGGGCTTCCATCTTCTTATTAGGACAACAAGAAGACACGTGTCCTTTTTGATGACACTTGAAGCACGACATCTGCTTTCGTGACTTAGCAGTCTCCTTCTTTGTCTGATCCGAAGACACTGAAGCTGAGTCTTTGTGTGCTTTAATAACTTCAACATTTACATCAGCATCAACTATCATTCCATTCGAGACAAACTGTACTTTAGGGAGTGATTTGATCTTACTTATGTCCAATGATGGGTCCTTAACAAGATCCTTCTGTGCTTCAAATACGTCATACTCTTGAATTACCAAATCCACAGTTTCAGGATTCGCATCTGTCATCTCTACGTCAATTGGAGTAGTAGTGTAATTTGCATTAAAAGGCGGAGGAACATCAGAGTAACCTAGGCCAGTTACATCTTTCACACTACGTTGTGTGCTAATGATTCTATCTAAGGTCAAAGAAGATGTCCTATATCCTTCAAATTTACAGTTTAGCTTAACTAACTTCATTTTTGACTCTGAGAGCTCCTTATCCCTAATAGCAATATTTTTATTTAGCACATTAAGGTTCAGATATAACCCGTCTATCTTAACACATTGTTCATTAATTATGTTAGTGAGACTAGTCTTATCGGAAGCATCACTCTTAATCTTTTCAGTCAATGCTAGCTTATCCTCACCTAACCTACAAACATCACTCTTAGCTATATCTAATTCAGATGTTAAGGTTTTGTTAGATTCGGCAAAAACACTAACCTGAGTTTGTAAATCAGTAACTAAGTAACAAACATCAGCAAGAGTAAGAAGATCAAGACATACCTTTTTCTTATCTGTTTGAACATCAGCCATGTATGCAACGAAGTCATCGGGGACTCATCTCTTCAGTTGAGTTGATGTAGAGCACATCTTCATCGCTCCCCTTGACTTCCATGTGTGGCACATTAGCTTGAGGTTCCTCAGCAGTTGGCATGTATGAAGTTGATTCAATTGGTTTCTCTTGATCGTCTATTTCAGCCATGAGAGCTTGCTCAGGCTGAGTGGACCAATCATAGGAACCATCGATTTGTTGAACCACTAAGACTTTGGAAGTCAAAGTACTTCCCAAGTCTTGTTTTGCAGCGCCAGTATCATCCTTCGGTCGTTGACATTCCCTGGCAAAGTGTCTGTAACCTTGACAGTTATAACACTTGACCTTGGATTTGTAGAACCCAGGTCGATTTCCAACAACTCTTCTACCCGTACGTTTTAGGAAATTCTTAACCCTCCTTGACACCATAGCAAGCTGCCACTGGAGGTCCATTTCCTCTAAGTCATCCGGGTCTACTTGATCATAATCCTCATCAAATTGTGCAGGATCATTAATCTTCCCTTGTATGTAATTTTCTTAGGAAGCAACAAACGAAGCCAGCACAGAAAGTTGATGTTCTGCTGATTTCACACTCATTGGCATTTTATGATGCCCTTGAGTTGAATTCTCAGAAGAAGTATTCTTACTTCGTTTCTCGCTTCCATCTGAAGCTATAAAGCATAGATCCTCGGTCAACATTTCACCAAGTTCATCAATTTCACCAGCAAATAGTGCAGTGGTCGAATTGGATGAAACATTTGAGATACTAGTCTTTCCATGGTATAAACCTGGATTCTGTAGATGATCATAATTTGTACCTCTAGTTTTCTTGGAGAAATCATAACCCCTGAGCTTGTCAATTGCCTGCTCTAGGGTCATAGTGGTGTACCTTTCATCATTATCTTTGAGCATGATACCATACATTTCCCACTTTGAAGGCAAACCCTCAATAAATTTGTCGGTTTTTTCCTTGTCATTGTAGAAAATTTCGTGGTCGTCAAGCTCACTTAATAGATGATAAAATCTGGTAGTGTAGGCTTCAAGGTCCTCTTCTCTAAAAGCTTTAAATACCATAAACTGCTTTTTTAGAAGGTTTCTCTTGCCTGCCTTCACCTGAGGGCTTCCCTCACACCTTTTCTCTAGAGCTTCCCAGCCCAGAAACTCGATCTCCTTGCATGTCTCCTGATTGGATACTTTTTGACCTATGTGGAAATTTACAATTTTTATAAATACTTAGACTTGTCTAAAAATTCTGTAAAAATTATTTTAAGTACCTAACATACTAAGAAACAACATATATTTTTCTTGAATTTTATCTCGAATATTTGAATTACGAAATAAAATCTGCAAAACTGGTCTGTTTCTGACCCTGTGTCGCAGAAGCTCAATAGCCAATAGCGACACAACCTTTGTGTCGCTATAACATTCGAACCGTCACATTTTGCGACACAACCCTTGTGTCGCTATAATAATTGAACCGTCACATTTGCGACACAACCCTTGTGTCGCTCTATCATTCGAACCGTCACATTTACGACACAACCCTTATGTCGCTAGTCACATTTGCGACACAACCCTTGTGTCGCTATAACATTTGAACTGTCACCTCTGCGACACTAAAATTGTGTCGCCAAAACCACATTAGCGACACAAGCCTTGTGTCGCTGATGACCAAAAATCAAAACATTTTTACTAAAGAAATATAAGTTGAAATAAAAATTGTTCACGCTGGACCCCAGCCAGGGGCCTTGCCTCTTGGACCCCACCAGGGGTTGCCACCCCTTGGACCCCGCCACCAGGGGCACTACCCCCGGACCCCCGTCATTCGTAGGCTTCGCCCACTTACCACACAAATCAACATTATGTTTTCAGAAACTTTCACCAACGGGTCGTACACGTTTTCAATAAAGCAAACAAGAATGGACATACTAGTTAAGTGAACTACTAGCGAATAGGTGGGCATTAACCCTCCACCTACATGATTGGCTTAAGTGGACATTAACCCTCCACTTATACAATCACTATAGATGGTCTTTTGAGACATCTACTTACACAATCTTATACGTCTAGAGCGTTAGAAGATTACTCTTGGGAACACCAGTTGCTTGCTATTTGTTATTTGCTAAATAACATACTAATCTCAGGTGAGTTTCATAGCCCCTTTTTCTACTATTTCCACTCAGGGGTGAGAATACATACAACTGCTTTTAACAACTGCTATTTTTATGTGAACGCAAGTACAAAACACGATATATTGGTTGCATGAGTTATTTAACTAATCCTGAAAGTCCCCCACACATAGTTTGTTAGTATCGTTATAGCGTGAATGTTAATGAATAGTACTATTTGGGATTGACTCCTCCCGTCCGGGTTAGTCGCACTAACTGGTCAAAACGGACGCATTATCATTTGTTCTTACGAGTGTTGGATTAAGCACTCGCAGGGAGGCATCACGATCGTGGCACTTAATTGTGACCCGACACCACAGTTAAGCTCGAACTATGGGCTCATGGCAACAATATACACCTCTTTTACATTTTTGTAATACATTACTATCATTGTTGAATGATACAAACAGGAAATCTTGTGTTCCACACGTTCCATACAATGTAATATCAATTGTTTTCAAACCTATAAGCTCACCAACTTTATGTTGACTCTTTTAGTATGTATTCTCATGTGACCAGCCGAAGTAGGATGCTTTGGAAGCAATAGCTCGAGTCGCATATTTTGAAACAACCTAGGAATTAGATTGCATTTACTATATTTTGTAATAATAGTTATGTAATTGTACGTATCGGATGCAAACTCCTAGTTTCATGTGAACACTTTTAAGTTTGTAATGTAATGATTTTTGAAAACGTCTCATATAGAGGTCGTTTGTTGTAACTCTTGTGTTGTGATATTTGATTTGGTCGGCGCCCCCTTGACACCTCATACTATCCGCTGCCACGCGTCTTGGGGGTTGCGACATCGCAACTGATCTCAACTCGCAAAGAAAAACTCAACTCGCAGAGAAACTCAAATCGCAGAGGAAAACTCAACTCGCAACTGAATCTCAGTTCGCAAGTCAAATCTCAACTCGTAGAGAATCTCAATTCGCAAGTCAAATCTCAACTCGCTTATAACAGTGTAACCCTAATCTCAACTCGCAAAACGGCGCCTCGAAATCTGGGAACTGAAACTTTTTGGTATTTTTATGAATAAATCAGTAGATTTCGTTTGTAAAACAACCCCAAAGATGTTATATAACCAAAAACCTTGAAACCAAAACGTTTCTAACCCCGAAAGCTCTGATACCAATTGTAAGGTCACTAGATCTTGGTTCGATAACGGATTATCTTTAAGTATTGAGGTGCGGAATCCCTCAGTACGTTAGTTTTAAGCTTATATAACGTTACTATCAATTAACTAGCTTTGTTTTGATTATTAACAATGTTAATCACTCAAAACCGAGCCTTTAATATAATAGTATTTATATCTGCACGAAAAACATATAATTATTTTAATGTTGTGTGTAATAAATGGCACGGATACCAATAAAAGCATATAATTATTTTATTTATATCCAACTCAACTCGCAGGCCCATGGCGAGTTGACTCAACTCGCAGCCCATGGGCCTTGCGAGTTGACTTCAGCTCGCACACCAATCTCAGCTCGCAAGTTAGGTTTTGCGAACCCAGATCTCAGCTCGCTAGTCCAAGACCTGCGAGCCCAAATCTGGCTGCGAATTGAGATCTCATCTCGCAAGTCATTAGACTTGCGAGTTGACTTCTCATTTCGCGATTTTGACTTTAATTCGAAATCGTTACTTGTCTAATTATAATTAACAGATAATAATAACAAATTAATATCATATATTTACGAGTCTAAACCAATATACCATTTTAACAATAAATACACTAGTCCTATTACAAGCTAGATCTGTTGTCACAAAACATGTCCCAACAGAAATTTTAGAAAAAGAAAAGTTAAAAAAAGAGGTGGAGAAATAAGAATGAAGGAGAAATGAAGAAGGAGATGAAAGATGGAGGGTGGAGAAATAAGAATTGAAGAGAAATAGGGGAGAAATGAGAGAGAAATGAGGATGACACTTGTCAACTTCTCATTGGCTTCTTCCCCTTATCTACTAACTTTAACTTCCTACATGAACCAATCCCATATTTTAATTGGATTTATTTTAGATTATATACATATACATGTTGATGAATCAAATCATACTCTCAATTTGTTCATCATCAATATCACGTACTGCGATTGAGTTTATTTTGATTTAATTCAAAAGTATGGTTTATATGATCGATTATGAATTATTGATGATTGATGGTTTAATTGGTAATCAATTTTATTTTCTATTCCCTTTTTGCAGAAAATCGAAGTCGGTGAGATATGGCGGTTCTAAGAAAATTGTTGAGAGGTAACAGTGGTTCCATTGAATATTTGATTTAGGGTTTTGATTAATGATTCATTTGATGAATTTTGTTGTTGATTTTAGTTCAATGATTTGTCTGGCTTTATAATCTAATCTTCTATGTTTTTAGGGCATCAAATATGTTGAAGAAGAAACCCTTGATAACATGGCAAATTGTAGCATGATTGGTGATATCACTTTCTAAATCTTTTATGTAAGAAAAAAAATATTAACACTAGGTATTGATTTTAATTTATGTTTTTAAATACGAGGTATTTATGAGTTATAGTCTAACTAATTGAGTATTTTTAGAATGTATTTGATGATGACCTTATAAATACCTATTAATTGTTGGTCGATTGTTGATAATCAAGATCAATTTGTTGATGATAATGGCGAGGATGTATCACGAGGATGTGTTTTTGGTAGATTCTGATAATTGCAGTTCAAAAGTAGGTTAACATATGCAGTGATCAACAAAAATTTCCGGGTCAAAAGTGTCTCTTAAAAATATCTTATTGCTACTTTTTAGTTTTGGATTAATTATATACAAAGGGTTTACACAAGAGTCTCTCAAAGAGGCAGAAAGAAAAGTTATATCTTCTATCAGTGTAGTTGACTACATGTCTGTTTATTTTGCTAACCATGTATCAGTTGTTTGCGAAGCTTCTAGAAACATAGGTACCATATTCCATTATGTTAATTTAAATTAATTACTTCTTAAATGGCAATTCCTTCATGTTAATTTTATTACTACCTTATGTTATTAGAAAAGCCATTGGAAGGATTTCATAGTTGTAGATGCTCGAAATGGAGCTGGTGGATTTTTCACTGTAAGTTTTCAAATATGCTTTATCGACCTTAAAACATGAGGTATGTTTACCCATTTCTCTACCAAGGCATTCTTCCCTGATGGGTTATTTGACTTTGTTTGCTTTGGAAGTGGGTTTGCTGATAGAAATTGAGGAAGGAGTGTTCTCTGAGTTAGTTAGCTCATTGGTTGAGTTACTAGACTCAGAGTTGAGTTTAGCATTAATTTTGTTTATCAAAGTAGAAGACTTAACAAATCTATTTGGCTTATGAGCATCTCCCATGTAAAGCTGGTCATGGGAGCTGACTCATCAACCCACCTATGTGAAGGCTCATCAGCTATAGAAGCATCGAGCTCATAGTCACCACCAATGAAGGCTTGGACTTGTCTAAGTATCTTAGTATTTACACATTGTGTAGCTAGCTTTGTTGATTTGCACCATGACTCACACACTCTTTTTAGGTGTGCAGATTCTTGTTGTGCCTTTTCTGTTTCTTTCATTAGGACAACATTAGCATAATGTTGTTCTACTAGATGTTTCTTAGCCTCTTTTAGTTCAAAATTTTCTACTTCACTGTTGGACAAATCAACAGTAAGTTTTGAAATTTTCTCATTTAAGTCCTTTGAATTTTATAGTTACAGATCAGAGAGTTTAGCGGTGTGTTTTTCTCATCATCAGATAGAGATTTGAATTTATATACCTTGAATAGTTGATCTTTGTTCCATGTTGTAGTTGATGAGGTGGTGGAGGAAGAAGGAGCTTCTATTGCTTCATTCAGTTAAACTATTAGACATTCCTGGTCAGCAGAGGTTGCTTCTTCATTTGCAGAGTGTAGAGGGGACTCAGATTTCTCAAGCAGTAGGATAAGTGATGTCTCTCTTGAGGAGAAAATATTTTCAAGATTTAAAGCATTTTCAAGGCTTTAATTATTATCAGAATCTAAGAGGTTGATGGAATAGTCATCTAAATCATATTCACTCATTGAGTTGGCCATAAGGCATAGCCCATCAAGATCAAATGATCAAATGAGAATGAATCACCAGAAGATGATGATGTTCCACCAAGGAGACCATACTGCGGAATAAGGTCTCTGTGTTCAGCTACAAACCCAATGTCTTTGTTTCTGATTTCTTTTTAAGTTACTTATACTTGGCCTTATATTTAGATGTCTTTTCAGATTCTCTGCTTGGCTTGTTTCGGTTCGTTGAGATTTACACTCTGAAGCAAAATGACTAAGTTTTTGACAATTAAACCACAAAGCATCATATTTATCAAATGCTTGTTTATCTTTTTGTTTGTCAATGTAAGGCTTCTTAAGGTATCTAGAGGTAGATACTCCAGATCTAGAGGCAGGATGAAAGTTCTGTTTAGTGAATTTCTTGAATTTTTCGGCCATCATAGCAATCTCTTCAGTAAGAGATTCTAGATCATTTTCATCCTCATTCTCCGATAATCAGCTTCACCCCCACTTTATTCAAAGGGTTCATCAGCTAACTCTATGATGGAAATAGAGGGGATATCATCATCATATACCCGTTTGGCAACTAGGGCAGAGCTATTAGACTTGTAAGTTTCAGAGAGAGCTAGTTTTTGAAGTTTGTTTTGTTTTTTACACAAGAATGTGGCAAACAAAGACTTCAATGTCATTTTTCCAATATGACCAATGTCTCTGAGTATGTCTACACAATTTTCCCATTTGCGGGGAGGAGAATCCATGAACTTGTTCATTACATCCAAGGGGTCCTTTTTAATACCAATAGACTTCAAATCATTCATTAAATAGTTAAAATGATTGTAAGTCTGGGTAAGGCTTTCAAATTTATTAGTAGAGAATAGTTCATAGTATCTATTGAGAAGTACACGTCTATTCTTGAGGCTTAAATATGTTCCTTCAAAGAGAATGCACAAAGCTTCCCATATTTCTTTACCACTTGTACATTTGATCACAGAGTGGTATATACTATTAGGTAATGCCAATTACAAGAAAAGATTGAAGCTAAGTATCATTGTCAACTAACATTTTATCCTCATTTAACCATTGACTTGTAGGTTTGATTATATTCCTGGGAGTTGTATCTTCATCACTACCATTACTGGTAGGATTCCTTTCAAGTATGGTATAAGGAATGTAGGGCTCTTCATTTAAAATTTTAATTAGTAGAGGATCATGAGCCCTTAAGAAGAGAAACATACGTCCTTTCCAAATGCGGAAATGATTAGTACCAAATTTGGGAGGTTTTCCCTTTGATCCATTATCAATATATGCATTTGTAGCTTCAAATATGGGGTTAGTAGTCATCTTAGATCTAGATATTTGTTATCTAATCTGCTCTGTTACCAATTATTAGTCCCTTTTTGTCAAATTAATGATAAATTACTTACAACAAATGTAAAGTAGAACAATAAAATGAAGTTTAAAGTTTTTCGTTAATTAATTCAAATAAAGAATTACTTTACAAAGTTAACTACGGAAATAGACAAGACAAATTAGTCTAAGTATATTGGGTTTGCTAATGACACTCAGTGATCAACACTTAACAAATAAGTGAGGGCATAATGGTTAACTGACAAGCATGAATGTGCTTAAATCATGGTCGAAGTAAATACAAATTGGGACAATCATTATAGAAGTTGAACTTGGTATTTATAGCTTTAATAAATACGTGTAGGGGTGTCCAAACCTAATACATGTCAACACCATCTTGAGTTTGAGCCAACTGTAACTTCCAAGGAATGGAAGGGACAAAACATCCTACGAGTTTGAATATAATATTCCTAGGATCTCAAAAGAGTAATGTACACTGGGTGTTTGTCAAACCCAATATACTTTTGGGGTAAAGGTATGAACCGCTGGTTAATAGAATGGTACGCTGATATACACTTCAGCTTGCACTCTTCTCTATCTCTGTCTTTAATCTTTGAGTTGGACAGATGCCTTGACGTTTTGTATCAGCGACAACTACTGTAACTTTTCAAATGATAAGTATTTATCAGTGAGTGATAGATACTTTACTTGGATATAAGTTACAGAAAGAAGTAACTGCTAACAGATGCAGTGAGTAGAATAGACTACAATATATTCGATGTTCAATCATGAGCAGCAAACAATATTGCATAGTCTACTCTAGTCTGGCTGCTAATAGATGCAGTGATTGATATAATACTTAGCTTATTTTGTCATTCATAGATTACATAAGTGGGGTCTCTGACCCAATACTTCCACATACTTAACACATAGTTAAAATACGTAACATTCATCATCGATAATGTTATCACTATTACAGCTCAAAATCACCACCACATAACATTGAACTAGAAGAGGTAGAAGTAGGAATATTTTTTATATCACTGATTGATCCCTACAAACTGAGTTAATTAAAAATCAATATGAAAATTATTGATTTTTTGAAATTCAGTGATATAACTCTGAAACATTTATATCACTGCAACAACTAAAGAAGAGTCAAACACCTTCTCCATTGCATCTATCACCAACACAAGCGCATATACAACATTTCCGAAAAAACAATCTCACCATTTGCTACTAATATCTAACAACATAAACCAAAAACCTCTTGCAACATCTACATCCTAATTGTGTTCTTCCATATATTATATTCCAAGTCTAATTCTTCAATTTATTTAGATGTTGGCATGATTGAATGTGAAGATAAAACAAATTGATTAAGTAAATCAATGTATTCATAATTGAATGTGAAGTTAACATTCATCGTATACAATCATATAACATTCAACGTATTCAATGAATTTTTACATCAGATTCATTGGTTATCAAATTTAAAAGACAATAAAAATAATGAACAAGGTAACAAGTTACAAACTTAAAATACAAAATCAATTGCTAATTTATACCTGAATGTTGTTGAACAATCATCGACTCATCAGTTTTTGTTATAATGCATCTAATTTCTTCATCTATGTTTACTTTACCCCCAATTTTTCTTGTATTTTTTTTTTCAATTAATTTGATGTCAACAATTTTGAACTCAATTGAATGATGTTAGGATTCAATCGTGTCATTTATGTTTGACACATTTCATTTTTCTTTGTTGATCGATTTCCAATCGATCTGATTTGATGCCCTAATTTAGGTTATCTATACAATCGATCGGATTTCGTGCCTTAGTTTGTATTTGGATTGTGATTTCAATTGAATTTAAGTTACACCCTAATTCTTGATAAATGAGCATGACTTTCCTGTCAGGTTCATTATTATTGACTAATATTATTTTTTAATGAACCTAATTACAAAATTACCAGAATGCTCCTCCATGTTTTTTTTAAATGAAGTAATCTAATGGTTAAGATTCAGTTCACCATTCCCCTATATCACCCTTTCTCCATTGGTCAACCCCTTATGTGTATATATATATTACAATAAAGTAATAAAGTTCATACAAGAGAATAAACACTTATAAAATGAAGGAAATTTATTTATACAACATGACGTTCCATCTCCATGATCAAAATCAAGATTCAAACACATGAAACCGAAGCCTTTTTAATTTTGTTTCAACGCATCAACACACTTCATTCCTTAAACTTCGATTCTCTTGATAAGATTTTAACCCTCGTAGACCGAGACATTTGACCTTGGTTCAAACTCCTCTTCATAAGTTTTCTTATCTCTTAGACCAACACTGTTATCATATAGGGAGACGTTTGGCCTTGGCTCAAACTTCTCGTTAGATGTCTTCTTATCTTTTTAAGCCAACACTATTATTATAAAAAGAAACGTTTGGCCTTGGCTCAAACTCCTCTTCATACGTCTTCTTACTTTTTATAGACACCATTATCGTAAACTGTAACATTTAGTCTCGGTTCAAACTCATTGTCAACATATTTCTTACCCTTAGACCTGTACCATTATCATAAACCGACACATTTGGCCTTGGCTCGAAATAATCGTTGAAGGACTTTCTATGAATTCTTGCCTAGGCCAAGTTGTGACAATGGTTTTTCTTTAAGGGAAGAGGCGACATCGAAGTACCTTCTTTAACAAGCGAGTCTTGCCAGTTTTCTCTTTGATTTGGCCTAGCATCTATGGTCATGCCAATTTGCTCAACAATTCACAGACAAGTTAAACATATATAGCGAGTTAGTATTCAATAAGAAAATATAATAACATATTCATATCATAAACTTAGTAGTAGATAAAATAGCCAACCAAATTAAGTGTTTTACCATGATGACTGAAATAGAGCTACAAAAGAAAGTGTAGACCCCACCGGATCAAATACAAGTGATTTTGGAGCTTTTGGTGTCATATATGCAATGAAAGTGTTTTCTATTTCTACTGCAATTCGAATCGCTTTTCTATAGTTTTTATTTCCCAATATTTATTTTAGATAAGCTTTGAGTAATTTTCCCCCACTTATTATTATTATGGTTTTTTTTTGTTTATCTTAAAAGTCCTCCATGTATTCATAGGTAGTTAAAATGACAAAACAAGGTTTTGGCATGTCGTGATGACGTTATGCAGATGTAGTAGTAATACCATATACAACGGTTGCGGCGGATGGGAAACCGACGTGCGTCAGTCAACCAATACCGTTGGCGGCGGTGCGTCGGTCTGACGCGTCGGTTTCTTCCGTGGGTTTGGCGACGAGCTGAGGGACGAGAGGTGTGGGGCCCACTTGCTTTTTTAATTAAAATTTTTCCCTTTTGACCGTTAAACTAAAAAAAAAATTAAATTATATCCGTTAATGAACGGCTTTATACCCGTTTTTTTATATTTTTTAATTTTTTAACATATTTATCCTACCCAAACACACTATACATACACATACAAACTAACTTCAATTCACACACAATTTTCATCACTTTTCTACTATATTTACATACATTATTCCACACAACTCTTCAACATAATTTACACACAATTTTCATCTTCTTTCTACTACATTCACATACAATAATTTACACAACTATTCTATATAATTTACACACAATTTTCATCACATTTCTACTACATTCACATACATTATTTCACACAACTATTATATATAATTCACACACAATTTTCATCACCTTTCTACTACATTCACATACATTATTTCACACAACCATTCTATATAAATCACATACACTTTTTATATTATTTCTCTACATTCAAAACATAATAGTTAATGGATTACCACTCGTCTTCAATCTCCGATTCCGATTACGAAGAGTTTTTGGCGGTCACGGCATGTTACGATCCGGTCGCGATGCTAGACATATTTGATAGGTTGGATGAAGAGATGAAGCCGAAAGTTCAAGCCGGCCGCCAAGAGCACCAAGAAGATACTTACCGAGAGATCGTGTCGGTGCCGCCGAACGTTTGTGGCAAGATTACCATCCTCCAACTCCAACATATCCGCCGGATTACTTTCGTAGACGATTTTGGATGAGTAGGCCATTATTTCTCTGTGTATGCAAAGGTATAACATCTTTTACTCAACAACCTCTACCACCGTATTTTGATTATTTCCTTCAACGTTTTGACACTGCCGGTAAAATTGGTTTCAATATTTACCAAAAATGTACTTCCGCCATACGCCAATTGGTGTACGGTATCGCAGCCGATTCATTTGATGAGTACTTTCACATGGGTCAACAAACATCATATGATTGTTTGGACAATTTTACCAAGTGTATATTTCATTTATATTCCACCGAGTACCTTAGGAAACCAGCACTCCAAGATGTTGAACGTTTACATTTGGCACATCAAGAGTTACATGGTTTTCCAGGTATGCTCGGTAGTATCGGTTGCCTCTTACGTATGTGGATATGGCACGTTTACTTTGGTCCGGCGGGTTCAAACAATGACATCAATGTCCTTAATGAATCGGATTTGTTCAACGATTTACTACAAGATAGGGCTCCCGCCGTAACGTTTAATATTGCGGGGACTCAATTTACAAAAGGATATTATCTCGCCGATGGAATTTATCCAGAATTGGCAACTCCTGTGAAGTCGTTTAAATGTCCGATTGAGGAGAAGAATATGAAGTTCAAGACTTTTCAAGAAGCTGCAAGAAAGGATATATAACGAGCATTCGCAGTACTTCAGGGACGTTGGACAATTATTAAATACCCGCCAAATGTGTTATTTTACACAACATGATAACCGAGGACAACAGACGCAATATATGTCCACTTGAGGAAGACTATTTGTCAAACCCGACAAATATTCTAATACGTTCGTGGAGGGAGAGGGTTGAAACACAAATGCGTGTGGACAAGGAATTACGCGACTCGAGGGTTCATCATTAAATCGCAACGCGCTTATCGAACACATTTGGCACCTACCTAAAAATTTCCATCGTCGTAATTAGTTGATGTAATCGTATTTGTTTTTTAATTTTAGTTTCTTTTATTTAAATAATTGGAATGTTTTATTTAAATTATTGTAATGTTTTTATAAAATTTTATGTAATGTAATGCTTAATTTTAATTAATTAATGGAAGGTTTATAATTTAATTAGATTGGTTTATTTAATTGTGTGTGGGGTCCAAAAATCAAAGTGACACGTCCGGGTTGGAAGGGGTGTGTCTGTTGTGTGTCAGTTTTGTGTCAGTTTGGGAGGTGCTGAGGTGGCGCTGATGTGTCTCAACTGACACGCTACTGACGTGTCAGTTGTTGGGAATGGTCTAAGTCCTTGTGTCCTGATTCCCATAAGTGGGTGTTATTATTGAACTTACCGTATTTGTATTTAACTGAAAGCTTCTTTTTTTTTTTTAATGAACACTCCCTTTTCATATCTATTTAGAACAATAATTAAAACAAAATCTGCCCAGCTCAATCACGACCATGAACATCATCTTGAAGAAAACGTGATTGCCAGTGTGACCTAGTCGTTTACAAAAAAACTGAAACCGGTCAAAACCGGGTTTGACCAATAACTGGTTTCGGTTATTGAATAACCGCCGGTTTGTAACCGGTTACCCAACTAGCCATTAGAACCGGTTCCGGTTCCGGTTCCGGTTATTCCAAACCGGTTACAAAAATCGGTTATTAAAACAGGTAATTAACCGGTTTTTGCAACTAGCTACTTTGTTTACGTTTGTTACCGTTTTTGACCATTTTTTTGAGGTTTTTTTTTACCATTTTGCCATCCTAAATTCATTATAAATAGATAGGTTGAGTTTGGTTTAGTCACAACATTCAAACACTCTAAAAACGAATACAAAACGCTCAAAACGCATACGAAATACTAAAAACGCATACAAAATTCTCATTTCTCAAATGGCAACTCAAAGTTCTTCAACTTCCGCCGGTGTTGGTTTTTCAAATGCGGCTACAATAGTTGAAATTTTAGAAACAAAATGAAACCAAGAGGTGTGGTGTAATTTCGACAAAGTGTTGTTGTTGGATGGGTCGTTTAAGGCTCATTGTAAATGTTGTGGAAAGTTTTTGAAAGCCGAATCCAACTCAACGTTGAGGCAACATAAAGATAAGTTTTGCGGTGCACTAAAATCTAAACCGGAAGTGGGTCAAGCATTTATTTCACGAGATGGGAGTTTATTTACATACAAGGTGGAGCATTGTCGAGAACAATTTGCAAGTTATGTGATTCAAGAAGGTTTGTCGTTCAACCACTTCGACAACCCTCGGCTTAATAAGGTGATTCAAAATACTCTTCAACCTAGATATAATCAAGTAAGTCGTGCTACTCTTAGACGTGATTGTATTAAACTATGGAAAAAAACTAAAATACAACTAATAAATGGTTTTGAAAACTTAGCTATAGATGTAAACTTAACAACCGATGTTTGGTCGGCTCCTCATGGTTTGACCGGTTCGTACCTTTGTGTTACCGCACATTGGCTTGATCTCGAAACGTGGCAAATGATGAAGCGTACGATTGCTTTTGAAAACTTTGAGTATCCTCACACCGGTCAAAATTTATTTTATATGTTACGAGATGTATTAAAAGAGTTTAAATTAGAAAATAAGGTTTTTTCAATCTCATTTGATAATGCTAGTAATAATACAAATGACGTAGGAAGACTAATCCTAAAATATCAACCACCTTTGAATGGCATTTTTTATCATAGTCGATGTATTGCACAAATAATAAACTTGGTTGTGCAAGATGGACTAGCGGTGCCACAAATAAGTTTTATAAAAGACGCTTTTAAAAATATGTTGGGAGATACATTTTGTAAGGGTAAAGCTAGATATAAACATTATATGAAATTTTGTAAGGATACGGATTCCATTTTTTTAACCCCTAATTGGGACATGCCTACAAGATGGAATTCGACTTATAAAATGTTTATATGTGGTTTACGTCAACGCCAAACTTTACAAATTTTTCATGATGAACTTGTACGAAAAGGTAAAGCTACACCATTTTCGGTGGAATATTCGGATGTTATTTTAAAACTAACCGAATTTCTCAAAGTTTTTAGAAGCGCAACAACTTTATTATCGGGTGTTTATTATCCCACGATTCATTTGGTACTAAATCAAATTTATTTAATGTGTGAAAAATTAAGCGAATACGAATTTTATGGTGATTTATATGCAACCATGGTTTCTCCCATGAAAGAAAAACTAAGAAAATATTTTCAAGAATTGCCACCGGTAATTACTTGTGCCGCCGCATTGAACCCATCTTCGAACGTATGTGGGGTGGAAGTACTTATCGATTCCATTAGTAATAATTTGGAGTTAAATGCCGCGGACCCATGGTTTGCAACAAATGCAAAAAAAAAAGACTTTAAGAAATGTTTTATCGATTTATTTAATGTTTATTTTCAAAAATTTGGTTCAACAAATGTTTATTCAACTTCGGCTAGCAAATCGTTTAGTACATCTAGTTCAAGGGATCCGATGATTAACTTATATAATAGTTTAAGACAAGAAAACACTAAACGGGCTAGGGGTGAGGGTGGCCAACCATCGACTACCGAATTTGGGAGATATACGGGAACCAATTTTTTAGCCACTATGGGACTCAAGGAATTTGTTGACTTTGATATTTTGGCTTGGTGGAAAGGAAAGGGATCTCTCAATTTCCCGTTCTAACCTCCATGGGCCGAGATTTACTAACCGTCCAAGCTTCTACGGTAGCTTCGGAATCCGCTTTTTCTATTATTGGCAGGGTATTATCTATACGAAGAACAAGACTCACACCAGCCTCATTACCTCATTAGAGATGTGTATTTGCTTGAAGGATCACTTAGACGCCGCAGAACGTATACAACACATTTCAAGTCTTGAAGGTGAACTAGAATACGAACAAGATTTACGCGATGTCGAGGTGGAAACGGGTATGGCATTCTCACTTTCCAATAAAGAAATCGCTCTCGATGAAGCTTCGCGCAAGGCTAGTTCCGAAGAAGATGTCAATCTCGACGAATTAACGAATTATACGAATTAAGTTTTATGTTCGTATATTAATAAAAGTTGAAGTATGATGATTTTATTAAGTTTATGTTTCCATTCGTAGTGTTTTCGAACAATGTATGACGGATTTATTTAATAAAAGTTGAAGTTTACGTTTTCATAAGTTATAACGCTCAAAAATAAAAAATGTGAATTATATAGAAAAAATACGAATTAAGTTCTATGTAATTATATTAATAAAAGTTGAAGTATGATGAGTTTATTAAGTTTATGTTTTCATTCCTAGTGTTTTCGAACAATGTATGACGAATTAATTTAATAAAAGTTGAAGTTTACGTTTTCTGAAGTTATAACGCTCAAAAACCAAAAAATGGGAATTATATAGAAAAAACCGGTTATAACCGGTTTTTTGTAACCGAATGGGTTTGTAACCGGTTTTAACCGGTTATGAGCGGTTTCGGTTTTCCAAGTTTGTAACCGGTTCGATTACTAACCAGTTTCTCTCCGTTGACCAATAATCGGTTCGGTTATTAAACCCGAACCAATTTTTGAAAATAAACAATTTTGTACATGCCTAGACTGTGACCTTAGCTTGATGGCAAAAAGCGTAACTTGGATTTAAAAATATCAAGCATCTCCAAAAACCCGACCGAACAACACAAACTCCACAAATTGAACCCACCGAATACATAACTACAAAATAAAAGCAAACACCGGATCCATATTAAGAACAATAATTGGCATTAATTAGGAATGAAAGTTAAAAGTTAGACTTTATCATAAAAGGAAAAAACTAATGTTCACTAATGTATATTCGATCGGTATCTATTTCTAGCGTTTTTGTTTGTTTTAATAAATCGAAATTATTATAAATGAAGTTAAAAAAGTCGAAAAGTTTTTGTTTCAGAGATGAACGTGTTTCATGTGTACCGATTATCATGCATTACATTTTTGTTCGTGGGCTTCAAATAATGATAATACATTATGTCCACCATACTTAATAGTAGAATACTAATCAATGATTTCGATTAATCATAATACTTAAAACACTATTTGCAGATCACTTGAGTGTGGAATACAAACAATACACTTTTCTAGAATAGAAAATGATAGTTTTTTGTCTTCTAAAAATCGACTTCGATCAATTACTACAAAGTATTTAAGACACGTTTAATACAATGCAAGTCATGTGTCCTGTTCGAATAGATCATTTGAATGGATACTGATCCCTATGTCACATCGTCATGTTAATTAGTTATCTTGTTTATCTAAAGAGTTCAAACTTGTATCCGGGTTTGATTCAACAAGAGCTTTTTACAAGATTAAGCGTACCAAAATGTATCAAGCTAAGGTCTAACATTACATTTATAGTGTCTATCGAGCTTCCAAAACTATATTCTCAAATGTATACATCGAACTTAAGCAGCTTTGCATCTAAAAATATTAACTCATTTCAATAAGACCAAAATGAAAACAGAATGCTACATCCACTGGTCGATACGATTTAATGATTTCAACTTTTCCAATTTGACAATTGCATTAGACATTCGGTAATGCATGTAGGGGCTGATTGATTGATCGCTGGCATGACGTTTACGGTTTTCCAATAGTAAACAGTCTGCCAAAAACGGCAAGACATGGAAACAAACCAGTTTTTTGCGGTAAAAAAAGGGGGCTCTTCTTATTCTTGCATTTCCAACATTTTCAACCAGTTTCTGTGGAGCTACATGAAGCCCAGGGCCTGACAATGAGATTCGAAACCCACAATTTTCAGAAGCCCAAGGGAAGAAACATAGGAGACGTGAAGCTGATAGTACTGAATAACAGGTATAAAGAAGGTGAAAGGAAAACAACAGCCGGTGAAGTCAAACAAACGAGTATACACGATTGTGGTCCGGCCACGCCTGCTGTTTACTACTTCAACGGGTTGTTTGGTTCCACTTGCCACTAGCTTTTAAATATGTCTTCCAGTAAAACTATAGAAGGGGAGGCAATTTTGACCCATTTACTTAATAATAAGTGACTTTGGGTGGCGTCTTATCGGTTCAAATACGAAAGATTTGGCTGGAAGGAGAACGGGTCAGGTGAGCCGAACAGGTCAAACAAGCTGAAAATCACCCAGAGTCCCAACTTGGTGCGGTTAAGATGGTTAGAAAAAGGTGTACAGCAAAAGACAGAAAGATCAAAGATCCATGGAAGCTTTTTGCCCACAGTTGTCTCCATCACATTGTTGAGAAATAACCCTTCAGGTATTGAACTCCTAAATTCATGAAATTCTGGTTATCCAAAGGATCTAATAAAGCAGTGCTCACATAGTCACATTAGTGTTCGAGTTGCAATTGTTCCAGCAGAAGGTTCGACCAAATTAAAAGATAAACATAATACAACAAAGAAAATATCCATCTCAATTTTTCTATAGGCTTAAGTTGATATTCATCCCATTCATTTAGTAAAAATCCCAACACTTTTCACATATAATCAGATCATAATCAATCCTTATTGGATGGCATAGACTAACTGGATATATCAAATTAGTATTGAACGACCTACATTAGGAAGCCTTAATTTTAATAGATGCTTAAGTAAAAACATAAACATGCTTTATATGTTCATAATCTTGGATATATGATATAATCTCAAATGTATAACCGTGTAATACAATGGTAAATAACTTACTATAGATACATAAAAAAACTTCCTACGTACCACTCAGATTTAAAAACAGTTATCTGTTTAAGTTTTAGAAAACATAACCTAATTCTTTTTAGTTTTTGAAAACTAACTATTTAAGGGCATACCTAGATTCCTTTATGAGATTAATCTTAGAATAAAATAATGAAAGATGGTGCAAGCTTATATATGAATAACAAAAACTATCATAGCAGCAAACATGCAAAACTGTAACAAGTTCAGGTTTAGAACATCTCATCTTGAATGATCAACTGGGAGACTGGTGAATCTTAAAAAAGATTTGAACTTTCTAATCTCGTTTATCAACTAAACTAATTAACTAATCACTAATATCGACCCACCAAAATAAAATCATCATCATCAAGAACCTGAACATCTTTCTCTCCTATGAAATACTCCCGCCCGATACCTTTAACCATTTCGACAAATTCAATCCGCTTGGCCAAAGGAAGGGGTACGTATGGTAACCGGAAAACGGGTCTTATAACCCCAAGTTGAGCAAGAGCAGTGTTTACGCCAATCGGGTTTGGCTCACAAAAGAGCCATTTTATCAAAGGCAGAAGCTTTGAATTTAGGGATGGATTCTTACCTTCAAACATGAGTTCTCGCATCAATCCAGGAATCAGATTGCTAGCAACTGATATTACTCCAGTAGCCCCGTGATCCCACCTTGAATCATGACATTCGTCATCGTTACCACTCCAAGTAGCAATGTTTGTTTTGGTGTATTTGTCTATTCTGTCATGTCCCATGCACTCTTTGACACCTGCTAAATTGGTGCTTTCAGTGAGAGACTGTATGACACTTGGAGGAATGTCTTGGCCGGTTCGGGATGGAACGTTGTAGATGATTGTGGGGCCCATAGGGAGAACACATTTGAAGTGAGAAACCATGCCTTCCTGTGAGGTTTTCCCGTAGTATGGGTTGATGTGAAGAGCAGCATGCATTCCAACTGCAAAACCTTGTTCGGTTGCATGGATAGCTTCTCGGGTTGAGTTACTTCCAGTGTTTCCTATTACCTGAGATCAAGGTGATTTATCTCTGGTGATTAGGGGTGGCAAGGTGGAATGTTCGGTAAAGTGTCAAACGAGCCGTGTCGGGCTGCGTTGACAAACAAACACTTTTTGAGCATTTTAAGAGAATTTCTATATAACTAATGCATCAATTAAGATTACAAAAACAATACTATTAATACAGGTCCTTGAATGAAAACAATTCAAGGGTTGTATGTGCTAAGAACAGACTTTGGATGATGTGTAACCCAGTTGACAAGTTCCCCATCTAGCTAAATTACTTATTTAACCTGTTTGAGATTGAAGACAACCCAAATAGACCAACTTGTAAGTAGATGGGCAAAATTGTCCGTTTGGCCTATCTTCAGTCATGCAAGTTCCAATATCACCCATCCACCCCCAATGTATCAAAAAGAAAAATGAAAAGCATGAAAGCAAGGAAAATGAATAGTGTTTTGACCTTAATTGATGTGCCAAAGCAATTGATGGTGTGGCCAATAAGCATGATGTGTTCATCCCAACTCATCAACTGACCCTCACCGGTGGTGCCACCGACAATCACACCATCAGCACCATCTTCAATCTGCATATTGACCAAGGCATCATAAGCCTCTAGATCAAATCTACCGTCTGGTAAGTATGGAGTTTTAATTGCAGTAATCAACCTAAGAGACTTGATTTCATCTGTAGAAGTCCTGATCACATCGCAAGCGGATGTATTAGAAATAGAATAACGAAAACAAAGACAGGTATAAGCAAGCATTTGTGATTTAAGTACTTAATTTTTTAATTTTCCTTGTTAACAGAATAATCAAAAAAACTCGTTTGCTGACGTAACGCATTGAAAATGAGGCTTTTCCATTGGCATCTTACATCATATTTCTTCCTTGTTATAATTGTAACACCTATATGCAACGCATATAATACCACAAATTAACCAAGCCAAAAGCTCAAAGGTCACAAAAGCGCAAAGGGGTCCTGGGGCCTGAGGTGCGACGCGCAGCACAAGGGGTGCACCTCATGAATGTGAGGTGTATCATATTAAAAACATTGTAATTGTAATAGAGTTTATAGTAGAATGATAGAAAATATGGTTGTTTTCTTCAGGACTTTGAACCCTATAGGATGATTTTGTGCCTTTTTAATGGTCCAGATTGAATCCACATACCTAAAACAGTATAAAAGCCAACACCTGATCTGGTCAACATAAAAAAACCGGTCAATAAGCACATATATTCATCAGGCATGCATCATACATAAATAAGCCCCAAAGATTTAGCCTCTGCGCCTTTGGTTACCAAGCTACTTAACACTAAAACACGAAAAAAGGGATACTCATTTTATGATACTGCAATTTCACTTTTCTCTTCGGCGTCCTTTTTTCCGCTTTCTGTTCTTGCTATGTCTGTACTTCGGGGCGTATGCAGGAAAATGTGTACGGAAGAGATAGTATGAATACCTGTTCTTAACTTCAAAACTACGCATTGGTAGATGAAAATTAGGGATAACGGCTGCTTTTGGGGATACCCATCTTGCACTCCTGTTTAATAACATCAAACCAAGAAATAAAGTTGTTAGCACATAAGTGTAGTGACTTAGCTTGTAAGCCTGTATAACTATGTTCACACCCTTACCGTATATAATTTATAAAACAGAAATAAACAGGTCTAACGAAAACAATATATTAAAACATGAAAGAAAAAAAAAATAGAGAGTTAAATCCACAAAATCAAAGCAGAATTCACCGAATAATCACTTGCTCAGGCCAGAAGCTTTCTCATAGCCTGCTAGATGTAAAAGGTGGCAAAATAATAATATACTTAATTTTAACCCTTGTAATGATGCTCTAGATTTTAGTAATTAACCATTGTAAATTGTTAAATTGCAACAAAAGAACAACTTTTTTTCTAAAATGCAACTAGATGTAATTTAGCAATTAATACCATAGTTAGAACAAACAGTCACTTTCAGCATGTTACCAAACATATTTATATTAGTATCAACAGAATAAACAAAAGAAATGCAAATATAAAAATACTACATCATAACATGCCACCAATGATAATCTTCGTATCACTTATGTATTGTAATAAACTATGGAAGCTGGAAATGGCAAAAATAAAAGAAGAAATTAGGGTTTTTTAGAAAGAACAATACCTAATGCGAGTATTGTTGGTGCTTATAAATTGGAAAGCAGAGTCATTTATGAATGGATTAGAAGAGGTTTTGAATGCAGACATTTGTTGATACGCCATTGAATTTGAATTTGTTGAAATAAGAAGGATAGATAATGATTTTTTATTAAATTAAATAGAAATGGTGGTGATTGGAATTGGAAGATTAGCAATGATGGTGGTTGTGTTGCGGAGGATGCGGGCGGCGAGCTGCTGGAGCATTGCTTTATTTGTGTGTGTGTGTGTGTGTATTATGGATAATGAGTTTAACCGGCACCCTAGACGTTCTCTCCTTTGGGTATGTTGGGTCTGTTTGGTCGGTGTAGATATAGATCGTATATGCACGAGCTTTAGGTTACGAAAAAAGTTATTTTCAATATATTTATTATTTTAAATTTCTTATTGAGTTCTAAAGTTATAGTTTATACATGATAAATAATATTTTTTATTTTTTTTAATTGAAATTTTTTATTTAAAACCTAAAAGATAAATCTTTTAAAAATTTCATGTCAAATAAATCTTTTCACTCTTTCTCTTGTAGTATTATAGTTAATTTTTAATAAACAATATAAATTCGTATCCTCTATATATATATCAACCTCCTTCAACACTTTTAAACACACATTTTTCACCGTTATCATTTTATCTCTTTTCTTTCACTTTCTCACTCTAGTTTATCTCTCTAATTTAATTACTAATTAATTTTAATATGTAATTAACTAGAGGGGACTTAGGATTAAATTAGTGATGTTAGAATAGCAAGTTTATGTTTGTATTCAAAAATGTTCATTGTACGTTCAGACTCAATAATTCAAACATTCGCTAATAATATTCTGCTCTAATTTTCCGGGTGATATCTTCTCCTTATACTTGCATTATGTTTATTATTATGATTCATGATTGTCTTGTATGTGAACTATTTATTACCATGACCTGCGAGTAGTTTATTATTGTGATTTGTCGGAATGTAATTAATTAGAAGTAGTGATGATGAATAATCAAACTTTGTCTTGTCTTAACCTCTATAATCTAACATGTTTTACAAATGACTCTTTCCAGTTATCCACGTGACTATAACCTAGGTATTAGAAATTGATCAAGTCTAATTAGGGTAAGTAGTTATCTGTGAAAATAATCATACAAAGAAGCTAAGAGACCACCGTGTAGTACATAGTTAGTCTGTAAATATTAAAAGAACTGTGGAATCACTGTGTATCACTTAGTGGATCTTCCGACTTAAGTATGATTGATGTAAAGAGAATGTATACACTTCAATTACATTACTACTTACTGAACTACATGGCTTGCATATGAAGTAATGCAACACATTGTGAATAATCCAGGGATGTATAATTGATCGAAAAGGAAAGGTGTTACGAGATGCCATAAGTTTATGGAGAATCATCTAGTAAAGTAAATCAAAGATTTATGTAGCTTTTAATATTTATAACCCTAGGTCTTACTTAATAGTTCAGACAAACAAAGTTAATTATTATGATTTATTAAAATAAACTTATATCGATGTTAGGAAAGACCAAATTAATCATTATAGTTTACTACTTTATTCATGAACCTAAATAGGTCACTAATTCTACATAAGAATATTGTTGGGAGTCGAGCAAACTTATTTGGTCGGTATCACGATAATCTAGTTCCTGGTGACATGCTGTTAGATATTAAAATATAGATTGTAAACCTTGATTAGTGCTTAAACATGTGTTTAACACATTTAGTATAAATAGGTTGCTAAACCTTCATTTGTAACACTTGGAATTGAAATAATCATTTGTGAGCTTAATAGAAAATCATTCAACCAAATTCTCTCTCAACATTTATCATACATTGCTTGATTTAGGACTAACAATTGGTATCAGAGCTTGTGTGATTAAAGATTTGAAGGAAAATTAGATCGAAACAACAAGAATTCATCAAAGAAAAAGTCAACAAAAAGTCAAATTCGTGATTTTCAAGATCAAATTCATGATTTTCAAGATCAAATTCGAAGATTTGATTGTGTTTTGGTGAAAGTAATCCGTTAGAATTGAAGACTACTGATCAAGGAACAAGAATCGAGTATCAATTTCATCAAATTAGAGCTAAAGATCATCTAATTTGAAGAAAAAGTCAAAATGGGTATTTGAAGTTAGAGATTCGGATTAAACTTCAAATTCGATTAAATTTTCTGTTTCTGATCAAGTTAAAGATCAACGAAGGTTCAGGAAGTGATATACAACAGATAAATTGAAGAATTCACGGTCAATTCATTCAAATTCTCGAGTTTGATTCAAACATTGAAATGGCGGTTATATTCAATTAATATGTGTTTAAACTCGAATTTGATAAATACAACGGATCAAAGTACTCCATTAGTGTCATAGAACATCCAGAAATCAAGTTCTGAAGTAAGATCCAAAGTTTGATCAGAATCTGGATTTTTGTTCTTGGCTGTTCGTCGATCAGGAAGAAGCTGTTACAGTGAGACACTATTCCTTCTGCGACTTTATATTTTGCGAACTTATTAGTAGTGTCGCATATCAGCTTCTAAGACTTTATCTCTGCGAACTTAACAGTAGTGTTGCATATCAGCTTATGAGACTATCTCTGCAAACTTATCAGTATTAAAAAACTAATAATAATAAAATAAAAATAAGTCTTTTAGAGGAAAAATTTGTTGATTTCCAAAATTTGAATTTAAGCTTACCATTGAGTAATTTTGGTTTGAGAAAATTTCTAGTTTACTCGAGCAAAATTCGACAATTTTTGGAGGGAAAATTCTTACGGATAAAATTTGAAATTTTCGATCAACATTTTCTTAAAACGAAAAGGATTCTTTAACCATGTTGGTGCATGTTTTGTGACAACAGCTTCTAGTTTGTAATAGTTAGGTTTAGAAGTCATTTTGTAATCGTTAACTTTATTTTTGCATGTGTATTTTGTAGGTTCGTACGAACTTAGAAGTTCGTACGAACTTAAAGTAGGTATGAACTTAGTAAGTTCGTACGAACTTAGAAGTACGAAAGAACTTAGTAAGTTCGTACGAACTTAGAAGCAGCTAAGTTCGTACGAACTTGGCTGCCTATATATACACAAGTCCGAAAATCAGTTTTCAGGGGTTTAGAAACTGAGTTTTTGAGAGTTAGGTTCGGAGGTGTAAGTTCGAATATGCATGTGTAAGTTCGAATATTCAATAAAAGTGATAATTACCCATTTGTATTACTCATTTGTTATCGTTTATGTTTATGTGAGGATTCCGCACTCGTATAAACAAGTTTACCCCATAGATCCGAGCCCTAAGGGGACTTTCAATTGGTATCAGAGCCTTTAAACAATTCGTTTTTGGTTCGGGGTAAAGAAAAGATAAAGAAACGAGTGAATACAAGAGATTTGGAAGTTAGATTGTTCGTACGTACTTCTAAGTTCGTACGAACTTACTAAGTTCGTACCTACTTTAAGTTCGTACGAACCTACAAAATACACATGAAAAACTAAAGTTAACGATTACAAAATGACTTCTAAACGTAACTATTACAAACTAGAAGCTGTTGTCACAAAACATGCATCAACAGACTCCCCCTTGACAATAGCTCTAGTTTCGATGCGCCAATAAACCACTTCAAAATATTTAATCTTTAAAAGATCCATTAAAGCAAAGAGGATGTTTTCATATATTGCTAAAGCTAGGGAGAGATACCATGACATTTATCGTGTTCACCCAGAGCCAAATTTTATGACACAATTCGATTTAATAGAGTTTATTAAGATGTTGGAAAATGAATTTCAAGGACATTACCTTAACATAAAAAGGGTTGAAAAATGGAATACTGAGAAGTCAGCTGAAGTTAAGAATCTTCAAGAACAAATTAAAACACTTTAGGCTGAAAATGAGAGACTTAAATCAGGATTGGGAAGTGAAGAGTTAGAAAGTGTGAATCAGGATTGGGAAGTGAAGTATTGGGAAGAACATGCTCAAGTAGTCAAGATGTCAGCTGAAAAGTCAACTGCTTTGCATCAAGTCAAGCTTCTTGAAACTCAAATGGAAACATACTCTGAGGTACACTCTAAAAGTCTAACTGAGTGTCAAAACAAATTAAACTCAGAAATCGAAAAGGTTGATAACCTGAAAAAGGAGCTTACAAATAATCATGATATCTTAAAAACTGTGAGTCGGGAAATGGATGTTTTTAAGTTTCACAGGGATGAATATATAATTACTAACGAGAAACTTGAAAAAGAAAATAAGTCCTTAATAAATGAAATTCTTGAATGTTCATTACAATGTAAAGCATCAAAAGACGTTGAAAATCGTGTTAAACAAAGGTATGACCATGCAATTGCTGAAAAATTGAGATTAGAAAGCAAGATCAAAGAACTTCAAGATAAATTGTTTAAACGTAGTCAAACAGATCAAACCATTTTTCTCAATAAACCTAAGGATATCAAATTCTATAATCCAAGAGAAGGATTAGGTTTTGAAAATCCCTGCTATTTATATAAAGTTATTTCTAAAGTACCTACCTTGTATAACTACGGTGACATGGGAAGTATTTAAAAAATGTTCTTTGTAAAAACAACTAATGAAGAAGAAGTTATTGAGAACTTTAATAGATCTAAAGATGAAAATTGACAATTTTCGTTCAATTATAGAGAGTTAAATGCGAGTTATGGCACAAGGAAAATTCCTCTTTCTAAGGATTATTTTCCAAGTTGTTCAACACCTGTTATTGATCAAGATGAGGTTATGGAACAAGTGGTTTAAACAAAACTTTATATTCCAAATTTAATTTTGGAAAATAAAATTTTTGATCTTGAAAAACAAATAACCACTCTACAACTAAATTTTGATCAAGAACTAACAACTCTCTTACAAACTATTGAACAGCTCCAAAGTACTTCATCTTCATCTAGTTTAACATCATTATCAAAATCTACCCATGAACTTGAATTTGAGAAGACCTTAGGAAAAGAGTTTGACCGAAAGAAAGCTTTCAATGTCAAGAATAGTTTGAAATCTCAAGTGAATGTTCCACTGAAGACTTACACGGATAAGTCTTCCAAACCACTTTCAAAAAGAATTTCTCAGTTCACCAAGTATTCTTTGCAAAAGAATAAGGGTTATTCTAAGAAATCACATTCACCTGGAACATTTACTCAAACGAATTTTCATCATTTTGATGTGAAAGTCCCCTTAGGGTCGGATCTACGAGGTAATATAATGTATATGAGTGCGGAATCCTCAAATACACATAAACGATAACAAACGAGCAATACAATGGGTAAAATCACTTTTATTGAATGTAAACGGAGTTACATTCGAACATACACAGAGTATTCGAACTTAGCCAGTTCCTAAACTCTAAAAACCACAAGTCCCCTTAGAGTCGGATCTACGAGGTAATATAATGTATATGAGTGCGGAATCCGCAAATACACATAAACGATAACAAACGAGCAATACAAATGGGTAAAATCACTTTTATTGAATATAAACGGAGTTACATTCGAACATACACAGAGTATTCAAACTTAGCCAGTTCCTAAACTCTAAAAACCACAAGTCCCCTTAGAGTCGGATCTACGAGGTAATATAATGTATATGAGTGCGGAATCCGCAAATACACATAAACGATAACAAACGAGCAATACAAATGGGTAAAATCACTTTTATTGAATATAAACGGAGTTACATTCGAACATACACAGAGTATTCAAACTTAGCCAGTTCCTAAACTCTAAAAACCACACAAAAACCTATTTTCGGACTGTGTGTTTATAGGCAGCCAAGTTCGTACGAACTTAGTTGCTTCTAAGTTCGTACGAACTTACTAAGTTCATACGTACTTCTAAGTTCGTACGAACTTACTAAATTCGTACCTACTCTAAGTTCGTACGAACCTACAAAATACATAGACAAAACTTAAGTTAACAATTACAACGATTAACAAAATGACTTCTAAAACTATTACAAACTAGAAGCTGTTGTTACAAAACATGCACCAACATACTCCCCCTTGACAATAGCTCTAGTTTAGATGCACCAACAGACTCCCCCTTGACAATAGCTCTGGTTTCACCGGAGATGTTGTCACCTGAGTTGCCTGCGATCTTGATTCTGTTAAGCTCTTTTGTCTTCTTGTATAAAACACCTTTTCCACAAAGTCTTCAACACCATCTGACATCTTCAATCTTCATGTCTCTAACTATCTCTAGCTTCTGACATCTTCATCGAATCATGTCATACACCCTCAACAACTCTTGTAGCTTACCTTTAGGAATAATCTTTTTCAGATCTTAAATCCTCTAGGTCTTATTACTACAGTTCACCTTCAGACATTACTTCATTTATGAACAAGACTTCTGTAGGTATTCTCTAACTCTGATTTTTCACTATTAAACTTGTCAGTTCAATGGTCTCTCTCTCTGTTAGATTGACTAGACTCCCCCTTACCCTGTTCAAGCGTACCAAGTCTTCCAGTTGAAGAGTTAGACAGCTCACATTGTTTGGTCACTGGGATCATCGTCTGTCACAACACATCCTCTTTACAACCAGTCTTCACCCCCTGCGAGGCTTCTCCCCCTTCAGCTGCTGCGCTCTTTAACAAAGGATCTCCGCCTAAGCTATGGTGAAATAGTTGTAGTAGGTGTTGTTGGAATTGTTGTTGTGTAGGTGGTGATGGTTGTGGATTAGGTAGTCGGCCCACTAATGATAACCACACTAGACCGTCTTCTTGTTGGACCTTTCTAGTGAATAACGAGGTATCATTATCAGAATCAGCATCGTCATCTTGCACTGTATAATCATCGTCTTCATTAAACTTACGTTTTGCATATATCCGTAGTAAAACGAGACCCTAAGTGAGATCCAAGTATGATGAGATCTATCCAACTGTGGAATTTCATCTTCATCATCACTTTCATCATCACTCTCAGTCTATTTACTCCTCGAATTTTGATCTTCTAGCTTTAATGCTTTGTCATTATTAGGCTTTGAATAAATCGCATTCAAGTTGTTTCTCCAATCGCATAGTTAAACAATCAAAAGTAATTATCTCCCCATTTAGTAAGAACTTAAATTTGTACAATTTAAAATGAAAAATAACTAAAAATAAACAAACAAATATGAAATTATTCATATTGAAAAACACATTCTTTTTGGGAGAGTCACTATTACGAAGATCATATTAGCCATGATGATTACAATACACAGTTAGGAATTGAATTCCTTGGTTATTATGCATGTAATTTATAGTTCATGACGATTACTGGTATTGTTGTCCACTTAAGCAGTCAACACTCAGAATTTTCAAGTACACATTTAGTTATTGTTCACGATTAACTATGTATCTCACATTTGATCTTATCTCCCCCTCCATTGTTACGTCTTCTGTTGAACTTATAGCCTATGAAGTTTGTGTTCCTGCACACTAGATAAAATCATTAGTTACAAAGGGGGACCCAAGCCACCACGGACTTGGATCAACCATTCACATCAACAAATGTAAATTCCTTCAGATATCCATGTCGCCTTTCAGGGGACATGGATACTCTGGAATTCCCACTTGTTGGTGAATGGGAGGAGCTACCACTAAGCCTTCTATCTGGAGACATTTGGAAAAGTCTTTGATTGACTGGCTTAGGTTTCGATCGAATTGATTTTCCATCTAAGTTTCCTGTTTCAGGAGAGGTGCTCCTTGGACTATCAATTGTCGGAACTCTTGATTTCTTATATGGACACACACTTGCTACATGTCCTTTTTGATTACACGTGAAGCACGAAAGCTTCTCCCAGGCTTTTTTTTAAGCCCTGAGAATCGCTTGGTGTTCCAATTCAGATTCTGTTTGTTTACCTTTTTAATTTTTGTTCTTAACATCTTCTATTGTAGGTGTAACAAACTCAATTTTAGTTTTTAACTCCTCATTGGTTGCTGACACAGCTCTCTCTAACTTGGTCGACTTGGTGAAGTCTACCATCTCAGAGACTGCTGGTCGTGTAGTCTTAGTTTTTACTGACTCTATTTTAGAACTTGACTCATCTATGGTACTTGACTTAGCTTTCTCTGACTTAACAAATTGTATTAACCCAGGGACTGCTGATTGATTGAAAGAGTCATTGTTAGTTGACAGCTCAGTTTCATCAGATGTAGAATTATAATTATGATTAAATGGAGGAGGGGTTTCAGTGTAACCCATTCCCCTGTAATCACTAGGCTGTTTCTGAACACTTAGAAGATTATCTAAAGTTTCAATTGAAAATCTTCTTAGTTCTAGTTTTCTAATAAGATCTGCAATCCTAACCTTAGTGTCTGCTAGTTCTTTTTCCTTATTTGAAGACTGTTTAGTTAATCCCAAAGCATGCTCATGAGCTAAGTCAATTATTTGACTCTGCTCGTTCACTTTGTCTTTTAAAACTTTTAAATCCTCTTTATCAGATTTAGCTTGATTAACTAACTCAGAGTTTCTAAGTTTTAAAATTGTGTTTTCTTCTTTTAAAGCATTTAGCTGAGCCGTCATCATATTAGATGATTCAGTCAAATTCTCAGCCTGCTCTGCAAAGTTAGTACATAAAACACAAGTATTAACTACAGAGTCTAAGTTTAGAATAACCTTATGTTTCTCAGCATTCATGTTGACCATATAAGCAATGAACTCCTTTGTGTTCATAGTATCAGTTGACTCCAATCTTATAACCCTGGTCTCTGAAGCAGGTAACTCTCTCTCAGTCTTTTTCTCACTAGCATCCTTTTGATCTGCCTCATCACTTGTGGTCAAGAATTCCTAAGTCTCTTCAACAGGTGTACTCTAATCATATGAACCGTCACGTGTTTGAGTAACCAAGGCTCTGGAATATGTACTATTCCCTGTGTTGATGCATCTTAGTGTTTCTGTCAGTTGGTCAAGTCTGTAATGTGTTTGTTAATGTAATTGAGTTAATTAGAATTACATTTTCTGTGTTATGCGACACAAGGCTTGTGTCGCATTAGTTGTAGTTGCGACATAGTGCTTATGTCGCAATAGTGATCTATGCGACACAAGTCTTGTGTCGTAAAATCCGGCCAGTTTGTTTAGTATAAATACCCAAATGTTAGGGTTTTAGAAAAAGACTTTTGGGGATTCTCACACACACTTATTCTTCGTTTTAAATCAACATTTTCAGATTGAGTTTCAGCAAGTTCCTTTTTAAGATGTGAAATGAGTTTTAAATAACTGTCAATCTCGTCTTGTTTGTTAAAAATCATTGCCTTTAACTCTTTCTTTTCATCAATAAGGGTTTTCTGATTTACAATAAAGACTTTTTCGTTATCTTTTAAAACTTTGTTCGCTTTAATAAGATTGGTTAGATCTGTATTCAAGCGATCATTATCTACTATGAACCTGTTGATTTTACCAGTTAGTGTGATACAGGAATTACAATTAAACGAATCAAAGTCTACCTCATTTTGAACATCCGCCATAAGAGCTATGTTATCTTGATCGTCCATAGCAGAAAAATCATAGGCTTCTTCATCTATCAGAAGAGCTGCCTTGGCGACTTCATTCTCTTTCTTGAAAGTAGAAGGTTTTGTAAATCCAGTAGACGGTTGTCTACCCTTCTCACATTCTCTAGCAAAATGTCCCATATTTTGACACTTGTAGCATCTAATCTTGGACTTATCGAAACCCATGCTAGTTTTATCAGTGACGTCTTGAAGAGATTTCTTTCCTGTTCTCTTCAAATAGGTTTTCGTTCTTCTGGTAAGCATAGCTATGTTCCAACGAAGATCCACTCTCTCTAGTTCATCAGGATCAACTTGAGCAAAATCTTCATCGGTAAGATCTACCGAGCTAATCCTCTTAGATAAAAAATCATCATAAGATGATAAAAATGCATTGAAGATTACTGCATGCTCGTTGTGTGATGCAGTAGCAGAGGAAGATGGTTGAGCAGAAAAGGAGGAAAATGTTCCACTTGAATTTTTACCAGCTGAGTGATTCGTTTTAGATACAGTAGTAGCAGGTCCAGATAACAGAGCTGTACTTCCATATCCAAAACTACTAGCATCAGGAAGCAATGAACTGGATCTTGTGCTTTTCTTTTGAATATCCAAAGCACATGTTTCTAGTTTGCCAATAAGTTGATCCAAAGTCATTGCCAATACGTCTGGATCATTCTCCATCATTAGCACTCGAGTTTCCCAGTGAGGAGGTAGAGCATTTAACAGTTTCTTGTTGACCTCTATAGAACTGAATTTGTATCCACCCTCAGTCAGTTCATTCACAAGACGTGAATATCTCCAGAACAAGTCCTTAACCGTCTCGTTCTTCTGAATATCAAACAGATCATACTGTTTCTTTACTAATTCCAGCTTACTTTGCTTGTATTCAGTAGTCCCTCCACATCTTTCAACTATACCATTCCACAAATCATAAGCTATGTCATGTTGTTTGAACATTTTCATAGCATCGGCAGGTAGAGACATGGTGATAGCAGAGTGAGTTTTTCGTTCACATTCCCATGCCTTGCGTTCCTCAGCCGTCATTGAACGAATAGGTTTTGGAGGAGGTATACCCACATGTTCTCCACTTGCAACCGGTCGAACATATCGCTCGATCAAAGGTATCTCCATTTTAGGATCAGTAAAAGCAACAAAAGATAAAAATCTACCACGCCATTCAGAATACTCCATTCCAGGTGCAAAGAATGGAGGTTTGTTTGCGCTACCAACCTCAGCATTGTGTTTTAACATAGCATTAACAGCTTGTAAAGTAGACATTTTAATATGTATTAAGTAGGATAAAACTTTGTTTTATTTAAAAAATTCTGATATAAAACAGTTATAGCGATATTGATAATATCGCTAAGATGCTGATGATCGAGCGATATTGATGATATCGCTATCAATATCGCTAGTTAAAGCGCAAATCAAAATTAGAATAATAAAGGCGATATCACAGGCAATATTGATGCTAATATTGCTAAAATTAATTAGGCGATATTGCTAAGTAATATCTCTAGTAATATCGCTAGAGATATCGCTCAAATTAATGAGTTCAGATCAGGTAATATCGCTAAAACCCTAGAGGCGATATTATGGTAATATCGCTAAAACGGCTGTAAAACCTAAAAAGTTTTTTAATCTGAAAGATCAAACGAAGTTAGGGTTGTTAATGATGAACAATAATCCAGAAAACACAAAAAAACAGTAAATCGATCAGTTTTAAGGCTAACAAGCAATCAACCTATATGAAACTAATGATTTAACCACTTTTAACATACTTTTGTTGATTTAATAACCACTAATCCAATGGATATATGGCTCTGATACCAATTGTAGGATCGTCTCTATAATGACAGAATACAAGCAAATCAACGTTCAACAGCTAATGAGCGGAAATCAATAGCTAAACACAAGTACGTTTTTAATCACAAGCACAAACAATATTGTATTAAGAATTATAAACAATGAACGAATACAATATTGACCACATAAGCAGAAAACACAGCCAAAAGCTCTACTGGAAATCGTCAAGTTCAACAACTTTTACAACTGAAACCCTAAGCGCATATTTATAGGTAACTAATCAGCGACATAGCGATATTGGTGATATCGCCTATGCGATATTGTCAATATCGCCTAAGCAATCTTGCCAATGTCGCCTAATACAGAATGTAACTAATTAATTACAACTCAAAACCTAGACCAAGTGACAGACACACTAATGTACCAACAGTCGATCCAAGTCCGTGGTGGCTTGGGTCCCCCTTAATAACTAATGTTTTTATCTAGTGTGCAGGAACACAGACTTCAAAGGCTACAAGTTCAGCAGAAGACGTAGTGACTGAGGGGAAGATAAAATCTAATATGGGATGATAATCTAGCTGATTTTTATGGTAAGGCTTTTGATAAATCAAGTTTTGAGTTGTTAGTCCACATCGCTGGAATGACAAATCATGAGTGACATGTCTCCCTTAAGAACTTTTATCTATCGTTATATTTTAGTTTTTTTTAGTTAATTTGAAAAACTACAAAAATAAGAGTGTCACTTTAATGACGCGGAGAAATGACGAAAACATTACCCATGCCTAGAACATTATTATATGTGTGGCTTTTAGATGTAGTACATACACAGTAAAAAGTACCTTAAATCTACACGTAACGAATAGCTTCATCATACAATGTATTGGTAGGCATACGACATAACGGTTTTCAAGTACCTAATCTATACTAAATTATACGATTTTTCTGTGAAATCTTTATTTTGATGTACGACTTAAGTCTTAATTCTTAGGAGATAGATTGTACCTGAATACATGTCCTTGGATAAATATAAACCAATTCATCTGGGGGGTTCACTGACTGTTTCTTTTGCTACATCTTGAAACATGTTGACCTAGACTCAGTCAGTGTATCCTAAAAATAGAGCAAACTCGACCGCGAAACAAGAATACCGCTTTCAAGGTCTCTAGTCAAACTATGTCGCTTTGTTGTACGAAAGTACAGACCTGTCACCTCTGGTTTGATTTTAGATTTGTTTGCCTCTAACCCTAGTCTTATCCTATAGCTAAAACATGTACTTAGATTGCTTGAAATATTTATAGGACTTGACTTTAAAGATGACAATTAGTTAAAACATCAAATACATGGAATTCTGGACTTTCTTGATTCTAAGGGTATATCAAATGTAAGATACATAGTTAATCGTGAACAATAACTAAACGTGTACTTGAAAACTCTGAGTGTTGACTGCTTAAGTGGACAACAATACCAATAATCGTCGTGAACTATAAATTACATACATAATAACTAAGGAATACAATAATTCCTACTGTGTACAGTCTACATCATGGCTAATATGATCTTCGTAACAGTGACTCTCACAAAAAGAATGTGATTTTTAATATGAATAATTTCATATCTGTTTGTTTATTTTTAGTTATTTTTCATATTAATTTGTACAAATTTAAGTTCTTACTAGATGGGGAGATAATTACTTTTGATTGTTTTACTCTACGATTGGAGAAACAACTAGAATGAGATTTATTCAAATCCTAGGTATGACAAAACATTCTATTTAGAAGATCTAAATTCGAGGATGCTATTGGGGTTTGCGTGTAAACAGACCGAGAGTGTTGATGAATCTAGATCTAATAAAACTTGGATCTCACTTAGGGTCTCGTTTTACTACGGATAAAGGCAAATATAAGTTGAATGAAGACGATGATTATATATTTTAAGATGACGATGATGATTCTGATAATGATACCTCATTAATAACTAGAAGGTCCAACAAGAAGACAGTTTAGTGAGGTTGTCATTAGTGAGCTGACTGCCCAATCCACAACAACCACCACACCCATAATCACAACAACAATTCTAACCGCTCCTATTACAACTATTTCACCACAGCTTCGGCAAAGATAAATCTCTTGTTGAAGAGCGCGACAGCTTAGAGGGAGAAGCTTCACAGGTGGAGAAGACTAGTTGTAAAGAGGATGCTTTGAGAAAGAAACAGAGACATAGACAATGATCCCAGTGACCGAATGTTGGTGAGCTGCCTAGCAATAAACCAAATGATGGGGAGCTGCCTAACTCTTCAACTGGAAGACTTGGTTAGCTTGAACAGGTTAAGAGGGAGTCTAGTCAATATAACAGAGACATATACCATTGAACTGACGAGTTTAACAATGATAAGTCCGAGTTAGAGGATACCTAGAGAAGTTTAGTTCAGATAATGATGAAATGTATAAAGGTGAATCTTAGTGATAGACCTAGAGGAGTTAAGATCTGAAAAAGATGAAATTCCTAAGGGTAAGTCAGAAGCTACAAGAGTTGTTGAGGGTGTATGACATGATCTGTTGAAGCTTCATGATGCTACAAAGATAGTTAGAGACATGAGATTGAAGATGTCAGAGGGTAGTGAAGACTTTGTGGAAAAGGTGTTCTATGCATGAAGACAAAAGAGCTTAACAGAATCAAGATCAAAGACAACTCGGGTGACAACATCTCGAGTGAAATCAGAGCTATTGTCAAGGGGGAGTCTGTTGGTGCATATTATGTGACAACAGCTTCTAGTTTGTAATAGTTAGTTTTAGAAGTAATTTTGTTAATCATTGTAATTATTAACTTAAGTTTTGTATGTGTATTTGGTAGGTTCGTACAAACTTGTAGGTTCGTACGAACTTAGAGTACGTACGAACTTAGCTGCCTATATATACACAAGTCTGAAAGTTTTAGTATAAGGAGGTTTTTCTCAGCTGTAAGTTCGAACTCAGTTGTAGGTTCGAATACTCTGTGTTTGTTCGAATGTAATACTTGTCTACATTCAATAAAAGTGATTTTTACACATTTGTTTACTCGTTTGATAATCGTTTATGTTTATGTGAGGGTTCCACACTCGTATAAACGTGATTACCTCGTAAATCCGAACCTACGGTATCCTAGAGTTTAACTTATTAGAGCTAGATTATGCCACATAAAACTTAGTATGTGGTTCCCGGCCTCAAGCCGATTCTTTTCGAGCTCTAAAAGTCTTTATGTTTTCAGTATAAGTAAGGGGAAATTCCTTATACGCCAAACTTTGAGGTTAGGAAAGAATTTCACATTGAACTAGTTGTTCGAGAATAAGAACATTTTCTTGGTGAGAAATCTCATTTTGATATTAGATGGGACTCTAAATTAGTCGGCAGTGCTGATGACATCAATTTAGCTAGATCAAACTCGCTTAAATTTAATTATGAGACCATCCATACGACTCAGCAATGTAATGCGAGCAGTAATGTTCTTATCACTTTTCTTCCTTGAATTCTTCCATTAATGCCTAAAGAGCATATTGAGCCTTTTGCTCTTTCAAACATATTGGATATCATGCTTAATAAATTCAACAACAAAACATCTATATCGTGAAAACCACTATTGAACACTAAGTTTTATTGAACACACAGTTCGACTAATCATGAAGTTTGATTGGATATAAAGTTCAAAGGAATACGAAGTTCGATTGAACACAAACTTCAAGTTGAACAAAAATTTCTACAAAGCTCAATTAAATATGAAGGTACACTGAACTTGAAGTACTATCAAACACAGACTTCGCTTGAACACGAAGTCCAAAAGATTAATAAACACAAAGTTCTATATGGAGACAAGTACGCAAGACTTTTTAATATCTATCCATATATAAAAATCAATCTACAAATAATTGATTACATTAATTATAGTTCACAATAGGTTATAGAGAAAAAAGTCACTATATTTCCAATTATCTTCTATAAAGCCTACCATTAAACTACAAATTAATGATGCAAAAGTCAGCAAATAAGAGCACATATGCATATTAAAAAGAATATTTCCAATTTCACAAAGAAATCTAACTTTCATACACAAAGAAAGTTAAATATAATTATTACGCTAAAAATCATTATTTAATATGTTCTAAATTTCACATAGAAAATTTTGATTTCAAACACATAGTTTATCATAATCATTACATAAATGATTAACTAATAATATGTTTAAAATTTCTCAAAAAAATAAAACTAAAGGAGAGTTTGAAAAAATTATTTACAATAAGAAATGATTAACTAATATACTCGGTATATTATAAAGAAATACAACTTTTTTTGGAAAGAAAGTGAAATATAATCATTTCACTAATTAACTTATATTGATCAAAATTTCACAAAGTAATAGAACTGTTATAAATATTTATTTTTTTATGTCATTGCACTAAGAATGATTAAAGAGTATTTTGATCAAATTTCAAAAATAAATACTAAGTATAACTTTGAATATATATAAATCACAATAATTATTATACAAAATAATGATTAACTAAAGTTCTCACAAAAAGCGGCTCTGATACCAATGTTATAAATAAAGGATTCAGAACGTTCCGAATATTAATAGTGGAATTGGAAGCGACGAACCATTTTTAGATCACCGGCCAGAAAAGAAATCACAAATGGAAAGCTTTCATGATTCACAATCTAAGTTTCCCTTACTTAGTTTGCCTCATACATAAATCGAACGAAGACTCATTTGTCTATCTCGATTGACTCTGATGTGTCTTTATTGAGTACAATTTTCTCTTGAGTCCAACTCTTACATATAAAGTGCTCTTACTTTATATAGCCATTCAAGAGATAACCACTAAGGAATTAGATGGTTCTCATTAATCACAATGATAATAAGCATTCATGAGTAAGTAATCAAAGAGGTTGTAACCACCCAAACACTTAATTAGTATGCGGGTTGAATCCGGGTTCAACCAGACCATATTTCAACAAATACAAACAAGAGAATGTGCACTCAAGATTGGCTTAGCAATCTACAAATAAGCTCCGATGGCCTTTGAAGACACAATACATGATTTGAGCAGGACTGGCCCTATAAGAATTTGGAGGCCCTGTGCAAATTAAAGAAAAAAGACTCTAAAATCTTTTTAGGCCTTTAATAGACATAAACAATACTACACAAGACTAAAAATTTTGAGGTCCTACATGAGGATGGACCCTTAATAGACATAAAAAAAGTACTATATAAGGTTAAAAAATTTAGGTCCCTATATGTGAATGAACCCCTAATGGACATACAAAATTTTACATAAGGTTAAAAAATTTGAACCCCTGCATGAAGATGGGCCCTACACGAGGATGAGCCATGTTCAATGACACCTCTTAAACTCCCCTATAACCGGCCTTGGATTTGAGTAAAAAAAATAATACACATGTCCAAAATATATACCTTGTGCTTAAAAAAATATGATCAGTGCGTATGTAAAAACAATTAGTTGAGATAAAGAGAAAGAAAAAGTAGTATATAAATATCAAATAATATTTTATTAGATACACGTTATGTATATTTAGACCTCCACATCACTTCTCGGGTAAATTTAGCTATTGTACCAAACTACTAACGTTTATTAGACATTTAGACACATGTTTGAGATGTTTAAGGTACCAAATTGACCTAAAATGAAAACTGAAGGACCAGTTTTGTCATGTACCAAAAAGACTTGCCAACCAAGCAGGACCATGACCAAATTTGATGGCGTTTTTGTTTCCCACATTTAATAGGATTCTAGAACCACTATAATAGTCAAATTAAACTTAAATAAAAAGAGTGACATATTGACTTTCAATAGTATTCGTAGTATTTTATATTTGTTATACAATAAAATAAGATTATTTTGCTTTTCTTGGGTTTTTTATTTTTTATTTTTAATGCACTCACTGAATCATTTGATCTTTCTTCAGTTTCGCATATCACGTAGTTTAACCTTTGGGTGCAAATCGAATGAAGTTGATTCAGCCATTTGTGCTCTTCTTAACTAAACTTGCACTACAAAAAACATACGCGGTGATTCAACATTTACATACATTTATTCATGACACGTCAAAAATATCATTATATTTAAATTTCTAAGGGTTTAATATCTGGAAATATAACTAACTATGACTTAAAGTCTAATATGCCTATCTAACTTCAATTTACACTATTGTGTGTATCAAATTTTTAATTATCTCTATTATATATATTTGATGATTTACTCATTCGGTAACTAGTATTTTTGATGAGGTGAAAACCATATAAAGTATCATGTCATCTGACATGTTAGTGCCACATCATCAAAATCGGATGACATGTTAGCAGTTACAGATAATAATAGATCGGTTACATACAATCATGTTAACCGAAAATTTTGATATATACAATAAAATAAAATGAATTTGAATACACACGATTTTAAGTTATAATTAAATAATACTTTTAGACACTTATTCCAATATTTATTGAGCGCAAGTAAAAGTCGGATTTACTAACCTACTTTATGAGAGATAGTGAACAGTTAACCCTTAAAAAGTTTATATTACATGAATAAATAACTCTATCTTAATCATTTATCATTAACTATCTTGAGATTCTTATGGGTTAAATACACATATTAATACATGTCCCGTGGTCTTAATAATAGCCAGCCATCAGCTTGGGTTATCATTTCAGACTATAATATCCATACCTAAAATTCAAAGTTGACTTGTCATAAGTTTTTATAGAAATTAAGTAATGAATAAAAAGGAGTTTCCTAAGAGGAAAAAGACATTTGAAAACTTCAAATAAATATTGTACGTATTTCTATGCTGTTTTCTGTTGACCACCTTTTTCTTCTTCTTCTTCAATTGTTTTAATTTTCAACACACAAACACGCTTAACAATTTTCTATACCTTTTCCTCTATTTCTCACTTTGATCATATCGCAAACTCTTTTTTTCGTGACTGAGTTCATTATAGACATATTACCGAAATCTTGATTCTTATAAATATATTCTCGCGCCAAATATTTGTTGGGAGTGATGGCGGGTCGTTATGATCCTAACCCGTTTGATGAAGGTGATGACGTTAATCCATTCGCTGTAAGTTCGTTTATCATCATTTCTTTAGCTTCTATGTTTTACTTAATTAATTGCTTCTAAAGTCTCATATAGCTACTAATGTTCAAAGATGTAGATGGCTGGTGTTTTTATGAGTATTGTATAACTGTTTAAACTATAAGCCAGGGTTGCTTATAAACTGTTTAAAAAGAAGTAGCATATTAAGCGATATTTGTGACTGATGGTGATATATAATCAAGTAGAATATGCGCATATAGATATTGTAACAGCACGTCCCATGTTGATTAAGATTAAGAAGTTTGAGCCCAATATGGTTTTGAGTTGAGATGTTAAGTTATTGGTCAGACCACGACTCTAGGCTGTTATAGATATAACAGCATAAAAACCAACATATTTTGACTGCATAACTCAATATTCAGTGCAAACTTAAGATTATGCTACAAAGTGCACATCAACTATCAGCTTTTCATTTTCTTGTCTTTTGTATTTGTTACCAAAACTGGATGTTAAGTTAAATAATCACCACTTTATCATGGTTCGTCTGATGAAAGATAATTAACAGAAGTGCCTAAATGAGAACTCGTGGTAATTAGATGGCCTATGTACGTTTATTTTAATTGGTGTTTTTGATGGCCTACATTGGATTTGTTAATAGCTGGATGGCTTGTTTATTTAACCTGTTGCGAAAACATGTTAATATTTAATTATCCCACAACAGCGAGATACATGTGCTGCATTCTTTAATTCTTGTTGGGGTATGTAAACAGAAACACATATTACAAAAGAAAGCAGCAAACATCACTTGACTTATGCATGAATTAGGTTATGTGTGCTAATTAAAATATTAACTGTTTCAACTTATCTTAATACACACATGATCAGGATCAAGGAGCTGGGGGAAAAGGCACCGGCAACATAAATTATAGCGGAGGTTCTTTCTACACGTCAGTAAGTACAAAACTAATTACACTTTCTTCATCTTGTCGACCATGCCTTTTAAATGTTAGCTTTATGATGGCTCATGTCAACATCCTCATCAATATTAAGGGGTTTTTGGGTGTGTGTCTTGAAACTGATCATGTGATATTGAATAATCGTAATCAGATAAATATAACTTCAGTAAAGCATGTTCCACGCGATAGTGCATGCGATAGTACTTGAATTCTTTTTTATCTGTTTGATGTTGTAATAATCAGAAAATTTGTTGTTTAAGCTTTTGAAAAGTTCTAACTATTTATGAAACATAAATGAAATTAGTGGCGAATTCAGGATTGAGAGTGACCGGTATCTATGTTTATGTAACCAGTAGCAATTATATTACAAAGGGCATAATTATTTATTTATAATATTATTAGACTACGCAAACCAAATGAACGCATAGCCATGGCTACACCTACCAATAAGGTAGCTCCGCCCCGGATAAAATTACCAAAACCGACATTCTTATTTTACTTAGACATATTGTAGTATATATTTATACTAGGTTTAAACTTGTGCGATGTACTGCAATATAAGTTATTCAACTTTTATAAGTTTAATAGTTTAATATTATTTTTTAATTAGTGTTTGAGTAGGATTTATAGATTTTTTAATTGTTAATATTATATTCAAATATTATCTACTTTTATCTAAATCTATTTTTTAAGTTTATCTTTTAAATTTAAATAATAATAATAATAATTTATATTAAAATTATGAGAAGGCGTCACGTAGCATTTTGACTATGTGGTAAATTCTGGAGTACTATATATAAATTTGTTATATTTATTTGATAAAAATTTCTAAATAATTTCATTTTGTTCAGAGTGTTCCTTCTGCTCCAAACTCGAGGCTTTCACCTCTTCCACATGAACCGGCAGATTTCTATGATAGGAATGGTTCATATGACATCCCCCTTGATTCTGCTGCAGTAAGTCCCACTATTAGATCTCACGAGTTTATATTCTGCATGAATTTCACTTCTTTCTGGTATTGAACCTAACTGTCTATAATGGAAATTTGTTTAAGGATCTGAAGAAGAAAGAGAGAGAGCTGCAAGCTAGAGAAGCAGACCTAAAGAAAAGAGAAGAGGTAATATTTTTCTTTTCACTTGTATGCACGAAGTTATATATTAGGAGATATAAGCATTATCCGTGCATACGTAACTTATCAAATTCTCAAGTCGATATATCTTAGGTATCTTAATCAGTATTTTAAACGTTCTGGTTGATCATTTGCAGATAGTAAAACGAAAAGAGGAGGCTGCTGCTCGAGGTAATTATGCTCCTTCCATCATTATGTTAAAAATTGCTTTTATTTATTTATTTATTTATTTTGGCCAGTATGTTTTCTTTTATTCTTCATTATTAATCTTTCCATTTCAGCTGGTATTGTTCTTGAGGAGAAAAATTGGCCACCATTTTTCCCTATCATTCATCACGATATTGCAAATGAAATACCAATTCATTTACAGAAATTGCAGTACGTTGCATTCACTACGTACTTGGGTATGTGTTTATTTTTCATCCTTATTTAATTATAGGGGATTCATTCACCTCTACCAACATATGTGTGCTACGCATGTTTGCCATTTGTTATTACTTAAAGTTTCGTCCCCTGAATTGCAACACTTTCAAACCAGTATCAAAGCTCAGTTTACCTATTTGCTTTTCGTGATCATTACAAATTACCGATGCTATTGTTTTCGCCCCCAGATGTCCTACATTTTGGTGTGTTATTAAATAGTCTGTCGAGTTTATTGTTGCAAACTTTTATGGAACAAAGGAAGTACAATTGGTTTCGACTCTGATGGCATCCGAAATGGCAACATTTCTTTCATGGACAAAATGAATAGTTAGAATTACTTATCTGACCATTATCATCATTTTTAATACTTAACTTTTCAGTGGAAATAAAGATATTTGACTTTTGATTGAACAATCTATAAAGCTTGTGCCTAATTTCTTACCTCTAAGACTCCTAAGATATTTGCACCAAAAATTTCAAAACTTCTATCCTACATTCCTACACCTTTACTTTTTCATGTTTTTTGTCCTGTAAAATAAACAAATATTGTACCAAACAGGATTGGTATTTTGCCTGTTTTGGAACATTATAGCTACAACAACAGCATGGATTAAAGGAGAAGGTTTGTCTTTCATATTACTTTTCTTTTTAAGTTTCTTTTGAAGCCTGTGTAGCACCTCTTAAGAAGGTGAATTGTGACAAAAGTTATTGATTATTATGCTCTTTTTTCCTTCTGTTATAGACCCAAAGATCTGGTTTCTTGCACTTATCTACTTCATATTAGGCGTTCCACTTGCCTACGTGTTGTGGTACCGACCACTTTATCGTGCTTTCAGGTAAATTTTTAATCTCTCCGAAGATTTCTGTTTTATATGGTTTCTAGTTCATATCAAATGACTTGCATTTTAATCATTCCATTTGATTCAACTGTGTAACATACAGTACATACAAACAACATGTTGGTAGTTCTTATATGCAAATCCATATTGATAGTACCTTTTATAATATCAAGTTTGATCCATAAAGTCAAAGGGTACCTCTTATCTTTAACAGAGGTGACTGAAACTCTAATAAGAGGTAAATTTAAGTTTGCATATCTTAAGCAGTCTTGTTAAGGTCCATGAAGCAGTCTTGGTTCTTGAATAAAATTACCAAGGGTAACTGCAAGTGTTATCATTTGGGAAATTTAAAGTCAAACTTGGTTTTCTTCCCACTGTAATCACCAATACGTACATTAAATTTGTTACTGGGCTGTTGTATTTAGCATGCTTTACTTCGTACCAACTTCTCCTTATCCTTCTCATTAACATTACAAATTGTGTTTGCAGGAAAGAAAGTGCATTTAGGTTTGGTTGGTTCTTTCTGTTTTACTTGGTAAGCTTTGTTAAGCGATTAAGTTCATGAACCATCATGTTATGAGCAACTTCTTATGAGAACTTTAAAAAAAAAATAAAAAAAATACTAATTGTAAAATAAGTGATTTTGTATACATCTGCACTCTGCTATCATCTTCTGATGATCTCTTGTTCGTTGCTCGCCCACAGTTGCACATTGGTTTTGTAATCTTTGCTGCAGTTGCACCTCCCATTGTTTTCAAAGGAAAATCTCTCGCGTAAGTACTTATTTTCTTTAAGATTCAAACACATAAGGATTAAGTTTAGAATCGTCCCTCTTTGACTTTAAAGTCAACCTCGGACAACTAACCACTGTATTTATACATGCTCAGTTACCTAATTCATTTTTGTGTACTATGGAACAGAGGTATTCTACCAGCCGTTGATCTTGTAGGCGATCAAGCTTTAGTTGGGGTAAGTTTTATCCAGTTATTGTTGATATAAAGTTCGTTATTCTTGTACTAATTATGTTTACTTTGCATAGATCTTCTACTTTTTTGGGTTCGGGCTATTCTGTCTTGAGTCCCTGCTCAGCCTTTGGGTTATTCAGGTTTGTATTCTACTGCTGGTTAAATCAACTATTTTAGTAAAATTTGTAAATAACTTGATACCATGTCTGTGGTTATGCAGCAAGTATACATGTATTTCCGAGGAAGTGGAAGAGCTGCTGAGATGAGACGTGAGGCTGTTCGTTAAGAGTAGCATTTTGAACGTATCGGGTTTATGATACATACACAAGACACGAGTTATATTCATTATAAACTTGTGATTTACAGTGATTTTGTTTGCTCTGTAAAATTATTAAATAACATTTTGATTCATGTATTTTTTGAACAATATAACTGACAAGATGAATTGGTCAAATATATAGCTTTTATTATAATGTAAGGGTGAAAATGTTATATTGCACAAACATATACTTCCCCCTTTTCTTATCATACGATCAAAAGATTTGAAAATGTATCATACAGCATCCAAGGGTCGATATCAAACCATGTAATGGATCAAAGGCCAGAAGAGTTCCAGCTGGCATCGACTGCTCTCATGATTTTCCCATGTAGCGTCGAACCAGCACAAGCGATTATACCACGATCTAGTCCTTGCAAGTACATACCTTTAGAGAAGTCAAGTCTCCGGCCACCAGCGTCAGTGACAACACCACCAGCTTCTTCTATGATGACAACTCCTGCAGCATGGTCCCATATCTTCTCTTTATAACCAGCTCTAGCAAACTTCATGAAAATCTCCGCATCTCCACGAGCAATAGCTGCATATTTCACCATACTGTATACTCTCAATGGTTGGTTCCTGTGGATAATTAAGTAATATGACAAATTTACCCTTATTGTCGTATATAAACAAACTATATCAAATATGGAAGCATTGAAAAGAGAAAAAACTTGTACCTGAGCCCCACACTATGAGCTAACCCTTGCGTAAATGAGTGGCTCGAGTTCGCCTTCTCGACCGGTTCACAGAATGTAGCCAAAACAGGATTATCAATAGCTGACACCTTGATTGGTCTCGCGGAGTTTGGCCACATAAAACTTTTATCTTCACTTAGCAACGGTTGCATCCACGATTTCTTGCTACCTTTCTTAGCATAAAGCACACACCCGTTACTATCACAACTTTCAGAGTTCGATTTAGTCAATCTTGAAAGAATCCTCCTATACCCAATTTGGTAACTTAACCACTCTTTATTCATTGGGTAATTTGGGCACCCAAGAACCCCGAGAACCACTTCTCCATTTTCTACTAGTGCTAGAGCAATAGCATATTGGTCTCCACGCACAAACCCCAGTGTTCCGTCAACCGGGTCAAGTACCCAAAATCGCCCTGTGGGCCCGCCGGTGGAGTTGCACCGACTTATGGCTTCGAGAACTTCTGTGGTTTCTAAATTTGTAACCGGAGGTTCTATGCCAAAACTGGATGCAGAAGATAGGGAATCGTTGACTGTTGTTACTACGGATGATAGGAGGGTATTTGCATTAGGTTTTGAGAGGGCTTCAATGTCTTCTTCTGCAACAATTGATACATTTTCAGGTCCAAATGCTTGGGATAATATCCAACTAACGGTTGCTTGCACGCTCCAATCTGTTTCATAGAATTGATGATCATAAATATTTATGAGGTTCAACAAATTATCTACATCAATAATTGTTGATTTGAAAGGCACGTTGTTTTAGCTATTTTACAAATTATCATATGATCTTGCGCTGTAGTATAATCACAATTTTCCTAGTTATCATATAGGTTTGGTATGTATACTCATTCAATCATGAGTACAAACAGTCAAACACTGTTGGTTTGACCATAATAGTCAAAGTTGATCCTCGTTTGAACCAAAGCAATTAATAAATCAAGAAGATTCTTCACAAATGGTCACGTATCAGATGTGTTGGGATCAATAATCGGTCATAAACTATAAAAGAGCCAAAATAAAACCACAGCAGTCATACGGTTCAAAAATCAGCCTGCGTCTATAGTCATTGCAAGGATATGTGTTATACAGTTCAAAAATTCAATAGTAAACACATAAATGAATGCTCACGGTCGCCTACAAAGCAATAATTAAGACTAGAAAATGAGTTAAACAAGAAAACAGATGTTCCTAATTCGCTTAAATTGCTTTTACAAAATAACTAACTTTAACAATGCTTTACTTTTACAAAGAAGACTTCTCATGACTTCATCATGTGACTTTACAATTTACTCCAAAATTTGTATGCAGAGACACATACTTACATAGTGAAACATGATTAGGATTGTCACCTGCAAGTCCAATACAGGTCCTTACTTAGTATAATGACAATATTTCCACAAATTCAAGAACCCCATTGGCACTTGTAAGAACCTTACCTTTTCTTCTACCTTTATTAAGTCAAACCTAGTACTTTTTAGAAGCAGTGTTTGACATTGACTTTGGTCAACTTTCAAGCAAACAGCATCCTTAATTAATATTTGTCCAGAATTTACACTTAATCATCAAATTTACATCAGAAAACTACATAACTAATGCTTATTGTTACTTTCAAAGTTGTATAATTGACTTACAAAAGTCAAAGCATATCACTCACAGTTAAGACAATTTTTCTTGCTACCCAAATGACATCAATTTCATTAATCTTCAAGCAATGAGCATACAGTTAATCATAATTTAAAATTACCAACATCTAGAAAGGCTAAAAATGCAGAAAAGTGATAGAATTACCAGCAATTGTGACAGGGGAATTATCATCTTTAGCTTGAACATCTTCATTTCCATTAAAGATCAAATTTTGTTGAACTTTTTGACAAAGCAAAGAAGCAACATGAACAGCTCTCACAGCAATTTCCAATTCTTTACAATATTTATCATCTGGGTCTGATTCAATCCCTACCCAATTGCTCTTTTTCTCCATTTCTTCAGAAATTTGGGTTTTTTGGTCAAAATTTGAACGACAGTAAATGGGGTTATTAAATTTTGGGTAATTGAGATTATAGAAAGGAACCAAGAATCTTACATGGGTTTGCAATAAAGTATTGTTCTTGTTGCTTGAGAACAAACATTGAGGGAATTTGTTTCCTAACTTTGAATGGAAAACAGTCATAATAAATAGCTATCTGACGCTCAACTGTGGGACTTGAATCGAGATTTTCGTGGAATTTAATTTTTGATTTTGATGTACTTGGCAGAAAAAGGCACAGGGGGTGGTTGTTTTTCTGGGTTTACCAAAAGTTAAAGTGGAACATTTTTTAGTACCTAAAGATTGTTGATGTGTACTCTTTAACATGTGGCTCTTGTCAAAACCAGATTGTATTTCGAACAGTTAAAAATAGTTTTAATGGAAAGGTTTATTTACAATGGGGAAGGATTATTGTAAAATTATCGATACGTAATATTTGTATATTTTGATGAAAAGAATAATATCAAAATGAGTAGAAACTTATTGTTTTTTAAATATGTGATTGATTTTAAAAAATATATAATTATATTTTTATTTAGGGAAATGATTCATAAGGAAACTTCAAATCTTGGAAAATGAGGGAAGCAAGAGTTTGTTCAACAGCCATCGTTCGAACTTGTTGAAATGCTGATGACATTCTTTACCCAGATTGAACATCAATATGGTCGAGGAGTCAAGAAAATTAGAAGCGACAATGGCCTAGAGTTCAAAAACTCGGTGATGAATGTCTTTTGCTTAAGCAAAGGAATTCAGCATCAGTTTAGTGCACCCTATGAGCCTCAGCAAAATGGAGTCGCTGAAAGAAAGAATAGAACCTTAATTGAAGCAGCAAGGACAATGCTGGCTGATTCAAGGCTTCCTGTCATTTTCTGGGGGAAAGCAGTGTATACAACTTTTCATGTACTTAACAGGGTTTTAACTGTCAAAAGACATAACGAAACGTGTTATGAACTTCTAAACGGTCGAAAACCAAACCTTACTGGTCTTGAACCCTTTGGTGTTCATTGTACATTATTAAAGACCAAAAATCAACCAAAACTTGGTGAAAAAGCTGACGAAGGATTTTTCCTAGGTTATGAGGCTGGCTCTCAAAACAAAAGGGTCTTCAATAAAACATCTGGTAGAGTTGAGATTGTATACAACATACAGTCACATCTTATACTCCTGCCGTACAAACCGGACCAGAGTGGTTATTTAATTATGACGCTGTATTCAAATCATTCAATCTTCCTATCCTAAGTGACAGTGATTCTCTGGGATTAGAACAAGTAGTACTGGATGACGGTGAAAACAATGGTTTTGCACTTAGATCTAGTGTTCCTTGTTCAGAAGATTCAGTTGATAAAGGGAAAGATATTATTGTCGATCCTATTGCGGATAGTCACTTAAGTCTAAATGACATTCCATCTTCTTCAGAGGTTACAGATTCTGTGCAAGAAATTGCTGAGGAAGAAGTACCACCTCAGGGGGAGATTGGATCAAATCTAGGATCTGACCTACCAGTTGATAGTACGATCTGTACTACTATGTTCATCTAAAAGGAGAATTTGCAATAGGCACTAGATGGGTGTTTAAGTGCAAACGAGATGATAGAGGGATAGTAACACGGAATAAAGTAAGGCTAGTTGTTCAAAGATTTAATCAACATGAAGGGATAGATTATACTAAGGTGTTTGCCCCAGTAGCAAGGTTAGAAGCAATTCGATTGTTTCTGGCATATGCTGCACATAAAAGAATTAAAGTCTATCAACTCGATGTAAAGAGTGCCTTTCTATATGGTAAAGTTCAGGAACTGGTTTTTGTTCAGCAAGCTCTGGGGTTCAGTGATCCAGATTATCCGGACAGAGTCTATAAATTGGATAAGGCTCTGTACGGACTGCATCAAACACCCAGAGCTTGGTATGAGACACTATCTACCTGTCTCTTGGAAAATGGGTTTAAGAGAGGTCCAATAGATAGTACGTTATTCATCATGTGGAAAAAGGATGATTTCCTTCTTGTATAAGTGTACGTCGGTGACATAATCTTTGGATCATCTAACGAGAACATGTGCAGAGACTTTGAACAAGTATTGAAGCAACGGTTTGAGATGAGTGTCATGGGAGAATTAAACTTCTTCTTAGGATTACAAGTTGATCAAAAGAAGGACGGTTTCTTCATTCATCAGACGAAATATGTACATGAAATGCTCACTCGTTTCTACATAAAAGATAGTTCGTCTTATGGCACTCCGATTCAGCAGAATCATAATCTTGGACTAGACACTGAGAGTACTGAAGATGTGGATCCGACTCAATATCGGGCCATTATCGGTTCTCTCATGTATTTAACCGCTTCAAGACCCGACATAATGTTTACAGTCTGCTTGTGTGCTAGATTTCAATCAAATCCTAAAGAGTCACACATGAAGGCAGCAAAGAGAATATTGCGTTATCTGAAGGGCAAACTAAAGTTAGGTCTTTGGTATCCCTCCGGAGGCAATTTTGAGTTGTAGCTTATACTGACTCAGATTATGGCGGTCGTAACTTGAACAGGAAATCAACCACGGGTTGTTGTCAATTAGTAGGTGGTCGCATTGTATCATGGCAGTGCAAGAAACAAACCACGGTCGCCATATCAACCTGTGAGGCTGGGTATGTGGCAGCCGGTAGTTGTTGTTCACAAGTTTTGTGGATACAACAACAGTTGTGTGATTATGGTTTAAATTTCTCAAATACCCCTATTTTTATTAATAATCAGTCAACCATGTCCATAACTAATAATCCAGTTAAGCATAGTAAGACGAAACATATTGATATTATACATCATTTCATTCGTGACTGTGCTGAAAAACATATGATTAGATTAGTTAAGGTACCCACTGATGATAATCTAGTTGATCTAAATACCAAGGCTTTTGATAGGTCTCGGTTTGAGCTTTTAATCCAACTAAATGGGATGAGTAATCCTGATTAAGTTATTTCCCACAAGATCTTTGTTTAGTTGTAATTTACTTCTACTTTTATCTTTGCAAATAAGAAAATTTGAGGGTCACTGTCCTATTGCAAAGAAATGATGAAATCATTACCCATGCCTAGAACATTTTAAATGTGTGGCCTTTGGATGTAGAACATACACAGTAAAAGTACTTCAAATGCTAAGTATTTTATAGCTTCACTATTCGATGTATTGGTAGGCATTAGACATAACGGTTTTCAAGTACTTAATCTATACTAAATAATGCGATTTTTCTGTGAAATCTTTATGTTGATGTACGACTTAAGTCTTAATTCTTTGAAAATAGATTGTTCATGCATGCTTGCTATCGGATAAATAATTAAAATAATTCATCTGGGGGGTTCACTGATTGTTTCTTCTGCTACATCTTGAAACATGCTAACCTAGACTTAGTCAATGTATCCTAAATCTGGAACAAACTCGACCGCAAAACAATAATACCGTTTCAAGGTCTCTAGTCAAACTATGTCGCTTTGTTATACGAAAGTACAGACCTGTCACCTCTGGTTTGATTTTAGATTTGTTTGCTTCTAACCCTAGTCTTGTCTTATAGCTGAAATATGTACCTATGTGCATTGCTTATAATACAAAATGACTTGACTTTAGAGATGACATAAGAATATGAAAAATATCCGATACATGATATTCTGGACTTTCTAGCTTCTAAGGGTATATTGAATGTAAGATACATAGCAAATCGTAAACAATAATCAAATATGTACTTGAGAATTCTGCATGTCAAATGTTTAAGTGGACAACAATACCGATAATCGTAGTGTTCTATAATTTACAACAAATAATAACAAAGGAATAAATCAAAATTCCTATCTGTGTATTGTGCTCGTCATGGCTAATTCGATCTTTGTATCAGTGACACTCTAAAAAAGATTGTATGTTTGAAAAATATGAACAAATTCATATTTGCATTGTAAATTTTAAGTTCCTTTATTTTATTTCATTATATTTAATAAAAATTCTTCGTTTACGGGAAATACGTACTTTTAGTTCGATTCGTCGCTCAAACCCTGCTCTTTTAAGTGTCGAAGTATGTTGGTATTCGCAAAATGATTTTAAGTTTGAAAAATTGAAAAGTTGAAATGTTTGAAAATTTTAAGTTTTTGGCTAACTATATCTAAGTTCGTACGAACTTAGGCTGGTGGGTATATAAGGGGCTTGTGGGTATCTATCATTCGTACGAACCTAGCTGGAGCCTTCGAACTTACATACGAACTTTCTGTTTTCATTATATTCGAACTTAATCTTGCAATCTGATCCGTGTTAGACCATTCTAAACCGATAGAAATCATCTCTACAGTTACACGAACCTAAGTAAGTAAACATTTCAGCAATTGAACCGTTAAAACATGTTAAACTTAAAATTAAAGTGGGTTTTTATAAAAACAACTTTAACTTGAAAATTTGATGTGTGTTTATGGTTAAAATTGATTGAAACTTGTTGCACAACATCATTCGGACCTATGTGTATCCATTTCAAGTGCCTGATCATGTTTTAGATTTAAATTTTTTGAAAAGTTGATAAAGTGTTCATACGTTCGAACTTACTGGTTCATATGAACTTGTAAGTTCGTACGAACCTAGCTAAGTGTAAGTTCGTACGAACTGAAGTTTGACTTAGTCAAATAGTGAGTTCGTACGAACCTATGTTGGGTCTCGATGATCCCAGAATATAATTCAAAAGTTTAATTAATTAGTTATATGATATTAATTAAAGCTTAAACAAGTAAATTAATCTTGGCGGAAACAAGATTAAATTGAAACAGAATTTTGAATTAAATTTGAAGTATTTTTATTCAAAAATTCAAGAGTGTACAATGTATGAATTATTACAAACGCACTCAGCTAATTTGTCTAACTCAAACTTAAGAGAATAGTTATAGAAAATCACTAAGAGTTTTCTCTCTATTGCTCTAAGTATTATAGTGTAATTCACTAAGAATAAAAACAATTGGTTATTATTTTTCACACTCACTACTTTTTTAATACTTAGATTGAACTAAGTATTTATAGACAACTTGAATAAACTTGAGCGTGCATGGAAATGTAGATTTCTATGCTGTCTGATCGAAACTTCTGAAGTGTCCAATCACTAAGTAAGTTTAAAAAAAAGTGTACAACAAAAGTACTTTTAAACCCATGCCTTGTTGTCCTTTAGTTTCTGAATGCCATTTTATCAGTTGAGTACTTTACAAAAGGGTGTTTCCCTTTGTCAACGTCTTTAAACAGTTCATTGGATAATATCCAATTTTCTTGTAAGGCATTCTTCAGTCTGTATGATTAGTCTGGGATCTTCATTCTTCAATCTGTGAGATCTCAGTCTGTGAGATCATAATCTGTTTTAGTTTGAGGCTGTGTTTATCTCAGTCTGTGAAAATCTCATTCTGTGTATTACAGACTCAGATTATACAGACTTAGATTTACAGACTCAAATAATACAGACTCAACTTTTTATATACTAATATTTTACACTAAGTAAATTACAGACTTATAGTTTTGATACATCAGATTAATCGTTTGATCATTGTTTTCCCAACAATCTCCCCCTATCTGATGATGTCAAAAACTATTACAATAAGAATAAGGAAATAAATAACAAACAACTAATGAATATGACTTTTATACATAAAGAAGTCAATATTACACATAGTGTTTTTTCATAACAAAATAAAATGAAGACTGCACTTCATCAATCTCTCTTTCTCCTCATTCTTTTAACCAGTTCAACTTGAGCAAGGTTGTCTTTCTCATTCTTTCGGTGCTCCTTCCTGATTCTGTCACACTTACTCTAGAATACTGGATCCTGCTCTATCTCACCAAGATGATAGAATAAGCATCTAACCACCTTCTTTCTGAATTGTAAACTTTGTTCATTTTTGCAGAGGTCCAGAAGCCCAAACAAGTGATAGTATTCAGTGTTGTGCAGGGAGCTGATTGATTGAAAACACTCAAGTCCATTTATGTCTTTGTACATAAATCCATCATGATATTTGGACTAAATGTAGACATTTTCAGCAAATTCCAGACCCTCAGGCATTGGTCTGTACCTATTTTCTGGATTCTCAATGGCTAGACCAACAGGCTTGCTATCTTTCTTGATGTTGTAAAGAATACAGAAGGTACTGTAATCCTTATCTTTAAGTAATCCAAGATCATGTGCAGCTACATGTAGAATGATCTCAGACATTACATCTTCCTTGAGTTTCTTATCCTCCATACCTTTGATGAATTTGGCAATGTATTTCCATTCTACAAAACCTAGAGTATGGATTTGATCAAGATAGACATGTAACCTTTTATGACTTGACAGAGTGAAGTCTATCCTAATCCTGTTGTCCATCCTATACACTTTTCCACTTATGATCAGATCATCTAGAAACCTTTTGTGTATATAACAATCCTTCAATCTGTAGGAGATCACAAATTGTCTGTTGTACTTAGCTTGTAAGTCCAGATCATTTTTGAGAAGCTTTTCTTTCTGTCTGACCTGTTCTACATATTCTTCAACAGAAATTCCAAGCTCAGTAGCTTCATCAATGATGGATTGCTGGATAGCATCAGTTGTTGTAGGTTGGTTTATTTGAACAACACTCTCTTCTGGAGTCTTTTTGTCCATGTCTTTCTTTTTACCAAACCTTTCTGCATAACCATACAGATCATACATCCTTTTCCTCAATCTCTCCTTCTTCTTCAACTTAGCCAGCTGTTTATCTTGAATTGGCTCTTCTTCTTCTTCTTTTACTTTTATTACCATCTCCTCCTTCTCCTTTTCTACAATCTCTTCCACAACCTTCTCCTTCCCTTTTTCATGATCAGATTCTTGAGTCTGAGTCTGAGTCTGTGTAGATGCAGACTCACCAGACTTGCCTTTTTGGCTCTGTAGTCTTTGGAATATAACTCCAATTGGAGCATTATCATCATCATCATCATCATCAGGATTGAATTCCTGACTTGATCCACTACTGCAGTATATCTCAAGGGAAACATCAGAACCTTCATCCTCATCTTCATCTTCTTCCAAGTCCAAAAATTGTTTAACAGTCATCTTGGAATCAAACTTAGAAGTCTTTCTGAATGGATCTTTGGATTGTTTCCTTTTAGCCATTCTTTTCATCTTCTTGGCTCTTTTGATTCTTAAGGGTTCTTCCTCCTCTTCTTCTTCACCACTCTTCCTCTTCCTGATTTTAGCAATGACATATTTATATGCTTCATCAACCTTCTGTTCTACCACAGTCTTAGTTCTTAGGGGTTTCACATGTAGTGCTTCAGGTTATTCCTCCCCCTGAGTCTGTATGATTATTAGAGCTTGACTTTGTGGCTCCCCCTTAGTCTGTGCATCCTGAGTCTATGCAGTCTGTACATCCTGAGTCTGTGCATCTTGAGTCTGTGACTCTCCCTGAGTTTGTGACTCCCCCTGAGTTTGTGCACCAGTCTCAGTTTGTGATTTCACCTTAGCACCTTTAGGTCCATCATCACCATCACCATCACCATCACCTTCATTTCCATTTTCATCTCCCTGTTTATCAACATCATTTATATTTTTATTATTATTATTATCATTATTGTTCAATTCATTATCTTTTGATGTGATTTCATTTCCTTCTTCAACTTCTACAACAACCTCTTTTTCTGTTACAAATTTCTCCCCCTTTTTGACATCATCCATAAAGTTGGAGAGAGGAACTTGCATTTGATCCAGCTTCTGAGTCACAGTTGACTCCAAGCTATCAAATTTAGCACTAAGAGTTGACACTAGATCCTTCATCTTCTTTAGGTCATTCATTTTATTGTTGTGCTCAGTCTGTACTCTTTTAGACAACAAAGTGATGGCATTTAGCACATAATCTATGGTTTTAGAGTGTACAGACTGAGTTGGTGAAGGTTGATTAGTAGGGATATTTGGGGTTTGTCCCTCACACATCTCAGGTTGTGACTGAAAAGGTTCATTGGGATCTTGTAAAGATGTTGCACCTATTGTTTCACTCTGCATTCTGTGCATGAATGAGAGATCATGAACAATATGTGGTGTGGTAGTTGTTCCCTCAAACCGTATCTGGTGATGAGAGAGGGTATCATGGGGAACAATGGGTGTAGCACTAGATTGCTTCAACCGTACCATGTGTAATGGAAGGGTATCACTAGCAATTAGTGTTGAAGATGGTATACTCTCACTTACCACCAGGTTATAAGGTGTAAGATCATGGAATATAGAAGATGTGGAGGTCTGTGTCTCAGTCTGTGTCATGACTGAGATATTGGCAACCTGTGTAGGGGGTGTAAGGAATGACTCACTGGTATGTGAACTAGTACAGGACTATTGGTTAATATTGGTGAAGTCATTGGTAGTGGAGCTAGAATGGGGGCAGTTGTGCTTAGGATTGAAGCAGCATCTTCAATGTTAGCTGCAGGGTTCTGTGCAGTAACAGCAATGAGGGTATCCAAGCTAGCTATACTAGGTTCAGGTTGGGTTGGTATGGTAGTCATTGGGACCACAGACTCTAGCAGAGTAGTGGTGGAATGAACTACAGCACTGGCAGGTGTCTCAGAGACAGCCAGTTCCATGGATGAGAAATCCAAGTGTGCTTCAAGATTTTGAGGGTCTTGATCTGGTGATTTCTCCAAGTTGAGTGGTGACTCAATTGGGTTGGCAAATTTGGGACTCTCTTTTGTGGGTGAGGATTGGTCAGAGTGAGAGGGGATATACTTACTCGTGTCCTCAGAGGATGGAAGTTTCATACCTGAAATTGAAGGAGGTGAGTCTGGTGGATCTAAGTCTGTGGATCCAGACTAAGAGTCTGAGTCTGTATGTACAGACTGAGAATCTGAGTCTGTGGATCCAGACTTAGTGTGCTTTTCAACATCCACATCCTCTGCATCTTTTTCTTCCTCCTCATCTGGATCACTATCCACATCATGTGCACTAGGCACATAAAGATGGTCGATCCATTGCTGCATCGCAGGAGTGATAGGAAAATTATCTGTTCCAAGCTCATGATTAAAAACTTTTGAAGTGAGCATTGGAATAGGGATATTTGGGTGAGTGTTTGAAAATATTGAATATGTGAGTTCACCCAGCCTATCCTCAAAACAAAGGGAGAGGAGTCTAATGAAAGGAACATTAAAGATCCGTTTTTGTTCAGTGACTAGCTTGAGTAGTTCTTGAAAATACAACTTTGCATAGTTGATGTTTAAGCCAGTCACAAAAGAACTTAAAATTTGAGTTTCAAACTCATTTAACTCCCCTGTACTCTCAGATTTTCCACCCAGGCTTCTAATAATGCCAGAAATGATAAATTGCCATTTGGGGGAAAAGGCATTGTAAAAAATAGTACCTTTTGGTTTATTAAAACCTATAATAGAAAGAGAAGCCCTAGCTGCCTCTTTTGTTGGGATAGGTAGAAACTTTTCCCTTGAAGGTAGATTTAAAACATTCCTGATTAATTTTTGATCAATGGATAATGTCCTTCTTCCATTATCCACTGTACCAATAATAGCAGTATTGGTATTGTTGACAGAGCAGGTATACCACCATTCACATAAAAAGGAAGGATACATGTGAGGTAAAGTGTTAAAGTATGCACCATTCAGAGGATGGGCATTCATGAACGCTATTAATTCCTCATATCCTTGATTATTAACACAGACTTTAACAGGTTTATTTGATTTAAACGTTGCAAAGGTTGAAATGTTTGAAGGAACATCATATGTCCATAATGTAGCCATTTTGATTCGAAAATATTTAAGAACGAAGATAAAATCGAGAAATACTGTTCTTACAAGTTTTTTGGGCTTGAATCTTTTTGCTCTGTGAATTTTGATCGCGTGAGTTTGAAAAAGAGGGAAAATAAAGTCAATATATAGAGGGTTAAGTTTGAATCCGTTAGTTAAAGTGACCCCACATTCACTATAGCATAAAGTTAATTTCTGTTAAACATAACGGACATTACCCAGTACATTTCCTAATGCAACGAAACCCATGGATAAAGAAAGGTAACTTAGCAAGATTAAACGTAATTAAAAAAAGTTAAAAAATAAAATAAAAGAAAAAAAATAGAATAAAATAAAAAAAATAAAAAAAAATAAAAAATAAAAAAAATAAAATTAAGTTTAAAAATATTTTTGTTTGATTTTTTTTGAAAAAAAAAATATATAAACAGTGTTGGATCTCAGTATGTAAAAATGTGTTAGTCCGAGTTTGTATGACTCAGACTGAGTATTGTTACACAGACTGAGATTTGGCATCTCAGTAAGTCTGAGTTTGAGTCTGTATGAAATGCAGACTCAGACTGAACATTTTTGCACAGACTGAGAATTGAATCACTCAGATTCAAATAAAGAAGACTAAGAATTTAACATTCCTAGTTGACCAAGCAAATAGAAGAACCTATCCTCATTAAGAGGTTTAGTAAAGATATCTGCTAGTTGGTCATTTGTGGACACATAATTGAGAACAATCTTATATTTTTCAGCACAATCTCTAATTAAGTGATGTCTGATCTCAATATGTTTGGTTCTGGAGTGAAATACAGGATTTCTAGTGATGGCAATAGCACTTTGATTGTCACACAGGATAGGAGTTTTTGTAAACACCATACCATAGTCTGCCAATTGATGTTGCATCCAAAGCAACTATGCACAGCAACTACCAGCAGCAACATATTCAGCCTCAGCAGTGGATGTGGCAACTGAGTTTTGCTTTTTTCTAGACCAACTTACTAGTTTTCCACTTAGAAGTTGACATCCACCTGAGGTACTTTTCCTGTCTAACTTACAACCTGCATAGTCTGCATCGTGTAGCCAATTAGATCAAAACCCGAGTCTTTGGGATACCAAAGACCTAGGTTGTGAGTACTTTTGAGGTACCTAAAAATCCTTTTGACAGCTTTAAGATGAGACTCTTTAGGATCTGCTTGATATCTAGCACAAAGGCATGTTGAAAACATGATATCTGGTCTGCTAGCAGTTAAATATAATAGTGAGCCTATCATACCTCTATATGTGGATTGACATACAGATTCACCAGATAAATCTTTGTTCAGTTTGTCTGCAGTGCTCATTGGTGTTTTCATAATTGAACAGTTTACAAATGAGTATTTGATAAGTAAATCCTAAATGTATTTACTTTGATTAATAAATATCCCATTGGATTTCTGGTTAACTTGTAATCCTAGAAAGTAGGTTAATTCTCCCATGAGACTCATTTGATACTGTTTTGACATATGTTTGAAAACCATTTACACATAGTTTCTGCAGTAGATCCAAATATTATATCATCAACATAGATCTGGACTAACATGATATCATTTTTTTTTTTTTCTGATGAATAAAGTTTTGTCAATTGACCATCTTGAAAAGTCATTTTTCAGTAGAAAAGTTGATAATGTATCATACCAAGCTCTAGGAGCTTGTTTTAGTCCATATAGTGCCTTTTGTAACTTATAGACATGATTAGGAAAAGTAAAACTTACAAAACCTGGAGGTTGCTTGACATAGACTTCTTCATTTAGAGTGCCGTTGAGAAATGCACTCTTGACATCCATTTGATATACCTTGAAGTCCTTGAAGACTGCATATGCTAGGTAAAGTCTGATTGCTTCAATTCTTGCTACAGGAGCAAATGTTTCATCATAATCAATTCTTTCCTCTTGCTTGTAGCCTTGAGCAACCAGTCTTGCTTTGTTCCTGATTACAACTCCATCTTTGTCCATCTTGTTTCTAAAAACCCATTTGGTGCCTATAATTGTTTTGCCTTTGGGAGCAGGAACCAAAATCCACACATTGTTTTTTTCAAACTCTGTTAATTCTTCTTCCATAGCATCTACCCAATCATCATCTTTAAGAGCTTCCTCAGCCCTTTTGGGTTCAATGATAGATAGAAAATTTGAGTATCGACAGAAGTTTGGTGTAGATGGTTCAGAAACTTGAGTTCTGGTTAGAACACCAGAATTGTAATCTCCAATGATTGGATCAACAGGATGATCTTTATGTTGTTTGATGCCTAATGATGAATCATTGTTTGATATCTCAGGAGAGATGAGATTAACATCATCATTCAGTTGGACAGCCTGATCATTTGAATCTTTGGGCTCAGACTGAGCATCTGAGTCTGTAGACACAGACTGAGATTCTGAGTTAGTAGAAACAGACTGATCAATAACTACATCAGAGGAGGTTTCTTGTGATGAAATCACAGTGGTAGAAGAAGGTAACATATCTTCATCTTCACTATCATGTTCTTCTGTTGAGATTTCAACATCAGAACTCTTTACAGGAGCTTCACCAATGAATAGTTCTTCAAGAAGATGAACACCAGACTGAGAGTCTGTTTCATTTGCTGATGCAGAGTCATCAAAGGATACATTGATTGATTCTTCAATCTTCTTTCTTCTGTTGCTGTAGATTCTGTAGGCTTTGGATATAGAAGAATATCCCACAAAGATGCCTTCATCAGATTTGGGTTCCATTTTTGCTAGTTGATCTCTTTGATTTAGAACATAGCATTTACTTCCAAAGATGTGAAAGTAATGGATGGTTGGAACCTTGCCATGATAAACTTCATAGGCAGTTTTGTCATGCTTCTTGACAATGATTGATCTATTCTGAGTGTAGCAAGCAGTGTTGACAGCTTCTGCCCAGAAATAGATTTGCAAAACATAACATGGTTCTTGCTGCTTCAATGAGAGTCCTGTTTCTTCTTTCAACAACTCCATTTTGTTGAGGAGTTCTAACAGCAGCAAAGTTTTGCACAATTCCTTTGTTCAAACAAAATTCTATAAGAGTAGAATTTTTGAATTCTGTTCCATGATCACTTATGAGTTGCTTAACATTTGTATCTTTCTGCAACTCTTCTCTCTTGATTAGATTTATGATTTCTTCAGGAGCATCTCCTTTAGATTTTAGAAAAATAACCCAAGTATATCTTGTATATTCATCCACAATAACAAGAGTATACTTCTTTCCACCCAAACTACTAGTGCTAATAGGACCAAATAGATCCATATGAAGCATGTGTAGAGGTTGATCAATAGAGTTCAACAATTTGGATGGAAACTGGCTTTTGGTCTGTTTTCCAAGTGTGCAGGCAGAGCACACTTTATTTTTAGAATAAGTCACTTCAGGAAGACCTCTGACCAGTTTCTTCTTTGACAGCAGATTGATATTCTTGAAATTTAAGTGAGATAACTTTCTGTGCCATAACCAGCTTAATTCTGGTACAGATTGAGTGTATAAGCAAGTTTCAACATCTTGATCTGCAGAAGAAATATCCAAAAGATATACATCTCTTTCTCTTTTGGCTAGCAGTGTGGGTTTGCCTTTGGGATTATAAATGACAGCAGCTTTCTTCCTTATTCTGATCTCACTGCCATCATCACAGATTTGACTAGCACTTAACAGATTGTGCTTTAATCCCACCACATATGCAACATTGGTGATCTTGATTTTTCCAGCAGTCACCATCCCATAACCCTTAGTCTTAGCAACAGAATTGTCACCATATTTAACTGAGGGTCCTTCTTCTTCTACAAACTCTGACAAGCTCTCCAAACAACCTGTCATATGTCTTGAGCATCCACTATCCAGATACCATTTCTTGTTTCCCTGCTCAAGACAAAACAAAACTAGTTAGATACTTTTGGGAACCCATTTAAGAATGAGTTCTTAAAGAAGATTCTTGATCAGTCCTTTTTTAACCCATTTTGACATAGGTTTTGATGACAGATTAGAGATCTGCTTGGTTTTGTTGTTTGTAGATGACATATGTTGTGTCACAGCAACTGAGTTAGGTTTCATTTTGTGTGACAGAGAGCAAATTGATCCTTCATGTCCATAGATACCACACTTGTAACATTTTCTGTTCAATTTTGTGGTTCTTTTTGGACCTGAGTGTATTTTGCTATTATGTCAGTTTTTAAACCTTTGCTTAGACCTGATATATGTCCTAAAATCTGTGGTTAACTTAATCAATTTTTGATTTAGTCGTTTGATTGTCTCAGTCTGTTTACTTACAATGTTTCTTTTAGCAACATACTGAGATTTACCCTTTACAGATTTAGAGTTATTTTTCCCAGACTGGAAATTGGATTTTATAGACTGAGAGTTAGACTTCACTTTCTGAGGTCTATTTAACTCATTGGAGACATGTTTTGTACCTTTAGATATGGCATTAGGTACTTTCTTGCTTATTACAGACTGAGAATTTAAAGATGCAGATTTATCAAATGTTACCCTTTTTCCTTAAGTTTGTACAGTTGGTGACTTAGTTTGCTTTTGAATATGAATCTTTTTATCCAATTTAGGTTTTAAAATAGTTTTGGTGGAGATAAACTTAGAATTTTTTGATCCAGGGGTTGTACAGACTGAAGTATGTGAGTCTGTGTCCACTGAGTCTGTCTTAGTTTTTCTGATCAACTCATATTTTGAAACCTTTTTAGATTTCACAAAAGCATTTGTTAATATGGTTTTGTCACCAACTGTATAACTAAAAGTGTTTGGTAAGATGCTAGGTACAAACATTTTAGGTTTTGATTCAATCTCAGTTTTTAAGTGAGATTTAAGATCAAAGTTTTCACCTATGACTGCTTGCACTTGCTGAGGAATTTGTTTAGATAAACAGTCTGCATTTTTAATAGATGAAATACACCATGACTTGCATATTCTTTCAAAATGTTCTGCTTTCTTTTGGATGTCTGCCTTTTCTGAAGCTACCATTTTATAAGATTCTTTATATGCATCAAGTTCAAGCTTGCATTGTATATTTTGATCTATTTCATCTTTCTTAGTCTGTAGATCAGTTTTGACTTGATTTAACTGAGTTTTTAGTTCATTTATATCATCAAGTCTTTTTAGAAAATCAACATATATATTTTCAAACATATGTTGTTTTTCAGAGTTAGAGTAGAGTTGAAAATGGTTTACATTGTATGCTGAACCTCTATCCTAGTTTGGATGAACACAAGCCTTTTCTGCAGCTTTGACATCCTTGTCAAATTGGCTTTCTGTTATAGCCATCAGACACATATCATCATCAGAAGATGATGTTTCCTCATCAATCCATTCCTCAACCACCAATGCTGTTTCTTTATGCATTGGTTGAGGTTTTTCATCCTTTCTTTTGCCATTGAAGTATTTCTTTTTATATTTCATAGCTTTGTCTGCCCATCTATTAGTATGTGATGTTTCACTAGACTTAGATTTGCAGTCAATAGCTATATGGCCAATGTTACCACATTTATAGCAAGTAGCTTTCTTGGGTCAAAGTTAGTTTTGCTTTTTGATCCCTTGAATTTAGCTTTTTGCAATCTCTGAGTAAGAACAGCTATCTCAGTCTTAATGGATTCAGACTCATCATCAGAATCTGAATCTGAACTGGAGAGATGATCATCTGCTTGTAAAATTGTTTCTTTAGTTTTTCTTGTTGTTGCAACAAGAGCAGCAGATGGATCTTTAGCTATTCTTTTAGCATTTGTATCTTTTCTGGCCTTGGTTTCTTCATAATTAATCAGAAGTCCAAACAAGCCAACTATAAGTTTCTAACTTTTCACTTACTACTAGAGAAGTGATAATTTCAGAAAAGGAGTTTGGTAGAACATCTACAAATTTGGCACAAAGCTCAAACTCTCCTTTGATGATTTCATACCTTTCTAAATCATTGATTAGGATTTGAAATCTGGTATGAATGTCAGTTAGAGACTCACTATGAACAACAGTGAAATTCTCATAATTTCTTATAAGATTTTTCTTTTTATGAGTTTTAACTAATGTAGCACCTTCATATTGATTTATGAGCATGTCCCATATAGCTTTTGCTGTTTTGCATCCAGAATTTTTTGAAAAAATATGTTATGTCACAGCATTTCCAATTATACTTTTGGCTTTAAAATCTAGATTAAATAGTTGTTTATCTAGATCTGTCCAAGAACTTTTGGGTGCCATGACAAAATGTTCAGCAGTAGTAACATTTCCTTCACCATCTAAAGTGGCAGCTACAATTTTTCCAGGAATTATGGGTCCTTCCTGAATAACTCTGAGCATTTCATCATGGATGCTACCCAGATGCCATTCGGCTTTCAATTTCTCGTGGGTAAAATTTACTCCGGTGAAAATTGGAATTCCCTTTCCGGCCATAATTGTAGTGGTCATTTTAAAGGATGAAATAGAAATGGATAAAAAGCGATTGAAATATTCTGGGAATCGATTGATCGTAAAAGATAATTAAATCTTACTGGTTCATATGAACTTATAAGTTCGTACGAACCTAGCCAAGTGTAAGTTCGTACGAACTGAAGTTTGACTTAGTCAAATAGTGAGTTCATACGAACCTATGTTGGGTCTCGATGATCCCAGAATATAATTCAAAAGTTTAATTAATTAGTTATATGATATTAATTAAAGCTTAAACAAGTAAATTAATCTTGGCGGAAACAAGATTAAATTGAAACAGAATTTTGAATTAAATTTGAAGTATTTTTATTCAAAAATTCAAGAGTGTACAATGTATGAATTATTACAAACGCACTCAGCTAATTTGTCTAACTCAAACTTAAGAGAATAGTTATAGAAAATCACTAAGAGTTTTCTCTCTATTGCTCTAAGTATTACAGTGTAATTCACTAAGAATAAAAACAATTGGTTATTATTTTTCACACTCACTACTTTTTTAATACTTAGATTGAACTAAGTATTTATAGACAACTTGAATAAACTTGAGCGTTCATGGAAATGTAGATTTCTATGCTGTCTGATCGAAACTTCTGAAGTGTCCAATCACTAAGTACAAAGTTAAAAAAAAAGTGTACTACAAAAGTACTTTTAAATCCACGCCTTGTTGTCCTTTACTTTCTGAATGCCGTTTTATCAGTTGAGTACTTTATAAAAGGGTGTTTCCCTTTGTCAACGTCTTTAAACAGTTCATTGGATAATATCCAATTTTCTTGTAAGGCATTCTTCAGTCTGTATGATTAGTCTGTGATCTTCATTCTTCAATCTGTGAGATCTCAGTATGTGAGATCATAATCTGTTTTAGTCTGAGTCTGTGTTTATCTCAGTCTGTGATAATCTCATTCTGTGTATTACAGACTCAGATTATACAGACTTAGATTTACAGACTCAAATAATACAGACTCAACTTTTTATATACTAATATTTTACACTAAGTAAATTACAGACTTATAGTTTTGATACATCAGATTATACAGGGTGGTAAGTTCGTACGAACCTACTTAGGTTTGAAAAGCAATTAACTTTTTTTTTCCTAACATTATATATTATAACCTGTATTAAATTATTGAATCTATCTTGCAGGATTCTAAATTGATTATAGATTATAACTAACATTCATGTTATCTATTTTTGGCTTGTTTTCGTCTTGTGTGCAGATATGGCTGAGCAACGTGCGTTCTACAATAAGCACAATCTCTCTATCTTATTTGATTTGGCTGATCAGAACACTGTGCCATTCCGAGGCATGCTGGACTATCTGATGCGCTCCAGAGTGTTCTATGCTCTGACTCACTCTCCGACGTTGAAGTTTGAGTTCTTGAATCAATTCTGGGCGACTGTTGAGCATGACTGTCGCCCTAACCCTCCTGTCATCCGTGCCACTGTCAACGGGAGGAATATCGAGTTCACTGCATCCTATCTACGGATTGCGTTGCATTTGGGAACTAAGGAACAAGAGAATGGGTCGACCTCCTTTCCCTTAGAGTTCCGTGTTGGGGCTTTTCAGAGAATGGGTTATGTAGGCGATGTGACCCATACCCAGTACACCAAGAGCTTACTCTACGGTCAGTGGATATATTTAATGCACATTCTGCTGGTGTCTTTTGGACCTAAGAAGGCCGGTTTTGACACCATGAACGACAAAATGCAATCGGGCATGGTTTCATTGGTATATAACAAGCCATACTGCTTCTCTCAATTCTTCTTTGATGAGATGGTGCAGCAAATCAGGGGGAGCGTCAAGGATCGATTTATCCTATACCCACGTTTTGTGATGATGATTCTAAATGGGTTGATACCTAATCTCCCTGCTGGCAACCCAGTTGTTCATCTGGTGTCAGTTGATAAGAAGATTTTCGGCCATTGTCTTAGTCACAGCAGTCATCGTGTTGTTCCTGACAGGCCTCAGGTAGTACCGTTTATTTGGGGCGATCATAAATGAAAACTATCAGGCCCCACGTAATGATGGTTGGTGGGATGTACCACAAGCACAAGAAGGGGTTGATGAGCAAGTAGTTGAGCCACCCCCTCAGGCTGAAGCTAATATTCCAGCGCCACCGGAAGTGGCGGCTGAAGCTCAACATGAGGTCGTTGAGGAAATCTTGCACCAGCTAGAGCACCCCGCTGAGGGCGAGCGATTGGTACATATTGCTGAAGCTGTAGTGCGAGATGTACTACAAGGTGGTGCCAGCTCAAGTGCTGTTGCCACTAGATCATGACAAGAGACTTTTGATGAGGTCTTAAGAGAGATGATACATATTTCTCCAAGGGTGCAGTAAGGCCTCCACCTACTGATGAGGCTGAGAAAAACAAGGTATCAGACTCTGAGGAAACCAAGACTGATTCTGATGATGATGATGATGTTGATGATGATGTTGATGATGATGAGGACCGTCCCACTTTAGGGGTACAAGGGTCACGAGTTGTTCTGATTAAACTCGGGGCGGCCTCTGAAAAGGAAAAGGGTAAGAGGAAAGTCCAAGAAGAGGCAGACTCCGAGTTGGAACAGTTCGAGTTGCGGGCTCGTAAACGCCAGCTCTCCACCGGGTTCGTTATTCGCAAGGGTGGTGCTCCTCCCCCAAATCATAACTCCCACTCTACCAACTGTTCAACCTCCAACCGCTAATCACCACACCGACACCAACTCTAGAGATTCCACTTTCGGAACCTCCTACCACTACAACTACCACACCACCATCAGTTACCACTCCTCCTCCCGCTCAATCGACATTGTCTATCCCAACCCGGCTGCTCGTCTTTCTGATCAGGATAAATTCACATATCTTGAGGGCCGGATCACGAGCTTGGTCGATATGGTTGCCGACCTGACTGCTGTTGTTGCTAGTCAAGAAATCCGAGTTAATAATTTAACTGATTTAAATCAACGACTCGAGAAGAGAAATGACAAACTGGAAGAGATCTTAAGTGAGAATATGATTATTCTCTTTCGGTTGAAGCGCAAGGTAGCTTAGGGGAGATGACGAGATGTAAAGTAGATTAATTGAGGTGAAAAAGGGATGATGACCGTGACGATGATCCCACTGCACCGAAAGAAGGTGAGCTGCCTACCTCTTCAAGTAGAAGGTTAGTGCCACAGGCTCAAGGGGAGTCAGGTCAGAAAGAAGGAGGGAGTGGATCAGCTTAAACTCCTGTTAATCTAGATGAGTCTGACACTATCAAAGCATTGCTTGGATTAGACGAATTTGATAGTGATGTGTCAGAACTTGAAGAAGGAGAGATCCTCGGCACAGGTGTTGCAGATTGGAAGTCAGACGAGGTAGTTGTTCAAGATACAGATGCAGATGTTGATGAACACATCGTGACGAAGCAATGTGTCACTGAAGTGATAATTGAGAATGAAACTGGTGTGAAGGTGATAGATCGCAAGGATCTAGAATCTGAAGATGATGAAGTCCTTGACGATGAATCAGATGCTGAAAAAGAACCGTCCAGAGCAGAATTGAAAACATTGTGGTTTAAAAACGCTGAAAAGGAACCAGAAATAAAGTACAGGGGAGATATCAGGGTCAAAGCATTGGGCGAACTGAATAAAGGCATTATAAGTTGGTTCTATGATTGTGAACTCAAACTGTTCATAATTAAAAGATATGATGGGATTTAATATTTGAGGAATAAACTAAATGTGTTTAGCTCGTTGCCGAAGATTGAATTGAAGGAGCTAGCCTGGATAGACTTGGTAAATCCTGGAAATGATCCTTACGCTTGGATCTTAGAGAGAATTGTTAGGCATGAAGGAAGATCGAATAAATTTGTTGATTTAAAACCAAGGGCAGGTAGAAGAGTTCCTTATTTGACCAGGATTGATCCCACTACTAACAAGCCATGGATGAAGATGGTGGTATGTGGATAGTGAAACTGCAGAGGCAGTGATGGAGGATAATGAAGGAAATGTGGTGCTGAGAGTGTACGACAGTTTACACTTGGTAAACCTGTCTAAGAATGATCCGATGAAGCTGCATGTCAACAAGATTCTCTACAGAGATAATTGGAGACACGAGGGCCGAAGATATCAAAAGGTTGTCAAAGTATGTGTTGAGAAAGGGATCTGGGTTGGAAGTCATCGGAGCTGATCAGAAGACGCTCTGAAGACGAAGAAAAGACTGAAGACTAATAGAGCTATTGTCAAGGGGGAGTCTGTTGGTACATGATTGTGACAACAGCTTCTATCGTGTAATAGTTTAGCTTTTGTAGTTAGTCTTTGACATTAATAAATGAATATTTTGTGTTATGTTATTTATTAATGTTTGAATGATTATTTTATATGTATTTATGCAGGTTCGTACGAACCTATAGGTACGTACGAACTTAGTCTGGTACAAACTTGGGCAGGTAAGTTCGTACGAACTTAGAAACTGCTAAGTTCGTACGAACCTAGCTGCTTATAAATACAAAGTTCGAAAATATCATTTCTAAGCTTTCTTACGAACTGAGATCAGTAGTCTAAGTTCGTACGAATCATCCTAGTTTGAATATATACGAAGTAAGGGATTATTAATGAGATAAACGTGTTTTAAACACTCGTATCGTTTCTTAGAGTATTCCGCACTCTCACAAGCGTTGTTACCCCGTTGGATCCGTTCAAGGGTGACCTACAGATAATGTACCACGAAACCGATCAATCAAAGATTGCCAATTTGCTATCGAATTCATATTCGAACCAATCGGCAAGCCAAGATAAATGAACGGGATATTACCTGGAGCACACCCTGTATCACGAGCCATATCAATAATTTCGTCCGAAGAAACTCCAATCCCATACACATTAGATTTAGTAATATTAATTTTGAGACCCGATGCAAGATAGAAGACCTGTAATATCCGAATTATATTGTCCATCTCGTGTCTATTCCATTTGAAAATAATAACAACATCATCTGCGTTAAAAAGATGGGATATATTAATTTCCGAATCACCCACCTTTGTCCCTCGAATAACACCTGAATGTACCGCGTCCTTCAAAGCTAGATGAAGGCCTTCCATAATAATAATGAACAAAAACGGACTTAAAGGATCACCTTGTCTTAAACCGCGCTTGATTGAGAATTCAGATGAGGGACTACCATTAACTAGAATACAAGATCTAGCCGATTTCAAACATGCTTGGATCCAACTCCGCCACTTAGAACCAAAACTGAGACTCATTAACATATGATCAAGAAACTTCCAACTTACGGTATCCTAAGCTTTTTCGAATCCCACTTTGAAAATCATGAGTTTTTTATTGTTATGTTTATAGCAATCCATAATTTTGCTTAGCATAAGAGGACCGTCGAGAATTTGACGACCCGAAATAAACGCCGCTTCCTCGTGGCTCACAACTTTATCAACTACTTTAGCTAAACGATTTGCTAGGATCTTCGCGATGATTTATATTGGACGCCTATTAAGGATATAGGCCGAAACTCCACATAAACATAAACGCCGCTTCCTTGTGGCTCCACATAAACATAAACGATAATAAACGAGTAATACAAATGTGTAAATCTCACTTTTATTGAATGTAAACAAGGTTACATTCGAACTAACACAAAGTATTCGAACTTAGCTCTGAAAACTCAGTTCCTCAACCCTAAAACTGATTTTCGGACTTGTGTATATATAGGCAGCCAAGTTCGTACGAACTTAGCTGCTTCTAAGTTCGTACGTACTTCTAAGTTCGTACCTACTCTAAGTTCGTAAGAACCTACAAAATACACAGACAAAACTAAATTTAACGATTACAATGATTAACAAAATGACTTCTAAACCTAACTATTACAAACTAGAAGCTGTTGTCACAAAACATGCACCAACAGACTCTCCCTTGACAATAGCTCTAGTTTCGATGCACCAACAGACTCCCCGTTGACAATAGCTCTGGTTTCACCCGAGATGTTGTCACCCGAGTTGTCTTCGGTCTTGATTCTGTTAAGCTCTTTTGTCTTCCTTCATAGAACACCTTTTCCACAAAGTCTTCACTACCATCTGAGATCTTCAATCTTCATGTCTCTAACTGTCTTTGTAGTTTCTAACATATTTATCAGATCATGTCATACACCCTCAACAACTCTTGTAGTTTCTGACTTACCGTTAGGAATTTCATCTTTTTTAGATCTTAACTCCTCTAGGTCTATCACTACGATTCACCTTCAGACATTTCTTCATTTTCTGAACTAAACTTCTGTAGGTATTCTCTAACTCAGATTTATCACTATGTATCTGTCTCTGTTAGATTGACTAGGCTCACCCTTAACCTGTGCAAGCATACCAAGTCTTCTAGTTGAAGAGTTAGGCAGCTCAAATTGGTCTACTGCTAGGCAGCTTTCCATCATTCGGTCACTAGGATCATCGTCTCTGTCTCTGTCTTTCTCAACGCATCCTCTTTACAACTAGTCTTCACCCCCTGCTAGGCTTCTCCCCTTGAGCTGCCGTGCTCTTCAACAAGGGATTTATCTCCACCTAAGCTATGGGGAAATAGTTGTAATATGTTCGGTTGGAATTGTTGTTGTAATGTGTAGGTGGTGATGTTTGTGGATTAGGCAGTCGGCTCACTAATGATAACCCCACTAGACGGTCTTCTGGTTGGACCTTCTAGTGAGTAACGAGGTATCATTATCAAAATCAACATCATCATCTTGCAATTTATAATCATCGTCTTCATTTAACTTATGTTTGCCTTTATCCGTAGTAAAACGAGACCTTAAGTGAGATCCAAGTTTTATTAGATCTAGATTCATCCAACTGTGGAATATCATCATCATCATCACTTTCATCATCACTTTCGGTCTGTTTACACGCAAACCCCTATATCCTCCTCGAATTTACATCTTCTAGCTTCAATGCTTTATCATACCTCGGCTGTTGGTGCATGTCAAGGGGGAGTCTGTTGGTGCACGTTTTGTGACAACAGCTCTTATTTTGTAATAGTTAGTTTTGTAGTTAGTTTTATAGTTAATATTGTAGTTAGTTTATTAACTTAGCCTTTTTGTGTTTTGTTTGTAAGTTCGTACGAACTTATATGTTCGTACGAACCTAGGATGTTCGTATGAACATGTAAGTTCGTACGAACCTAGGACTAGCTAAGTTAGTATGAACTTGATGACTATATAAACAAAGTTGTAATATTTCATTTGTACGCTTTTGAAACAGATATATTCGAATATACAGAGCTATCTTCGAATACATACGAACATATACTTAAACACTTGCATTTCACTTGTTTTGTTGTTGTTTCTTGTGTATTATACCATTCCGCAAACTAATACACATTGCAATCTCGTTTGGATCCGTTCAAAGGGACTTTCAATGGGTATCAGAGCTTCAACAAGTCTTTGTTGGGTTTGGGATTGCTTAAAACACAAAGAAAACAAGATTTAGAGTGTTTTGGAAGATAAAAAAGTTGTACTTTCGGCTTCCTTGAGTGTTTGTGATTCATATTCCTTAAGTTTCATTTGATTTCAACAGTTGAATCTTTCTAGATCTGAGTTTTTGCTCAGATTTGAGTTTAAACAGCAAGTTCGTACGTTTCAGAAAGTGTCGTACGAACCTACCCAAAATAGCCTTCGAACTTAGCCAGCTGTACGTTCGTATGAACCTACAACTTCGAATCTACCTAAGTTCGAACGTTTGAAATTTTGAAAAGTTTGACCAGAAGGTTGACTTATACGAACCTATATAGTCTTCAAACCTGTATGTTGATACATCTTAGTGTGTCTGTTAGTTAGTCGAGTCTGTAATGTGTTAGTTAATGTAATTGACTTTGTTAGAATTACATTTTTCTGTGTTATGCGACACAAGGCTTGTGTCGCATTAGTTGTAGTTGCGACACAGTGCTTATGTCGCAATAGTGATCTATGCGACACAAGGCTTGTGTCGCATAAGTCGGTCAGTTTGTTTAGTATAAATACCCAAATTACAGAATTTTAGGGTGGGACTTTTCACACACTTATTCTCTGCAATTTTAGCTGGTGTATTTTTCAAAGAGATTTTGTTGAAGAAATATAAAGTTTGATTATTGCATTGTTCTACATTGTTTAAGCTTTATATTCTTGTGATTATCTCCATCCTACGATTTGATTAAAAGATCACATAGGGATCAACAATTGGTATCAGAGCCATAATCTAAGGATTTTGGTGGTATCAAATCGTTTAGGTAAGTTTTTAATACATATTTTGATTATCTAACATCTATTTTGGTGTTTGATTTTCATTATAGGTGTTTTGGAGCTGAAACTTGGAGTTTTTTAAGCCTAAAAATCTAAGCTTTTACGAAGTTTTTCGTTAAAAGATTTTTAGGTTTTGAATTTTTAGGTTTTTGAAGTTTTTGGGATCTGTCAGCGCTGTTTTGCGACACAAGTCTGCGACATTAATTTGTGTCACTAATAGGGTTTTAGCGACCTTAATCTTGCGACATACTTGTTTTGCGACACAAGTTATGCGCCACAGATTTTTTGCGACACAATATTAGTGTCTCTGTAAGCTCTTCTGCGACACAAGCTGCGACACAACATTAGTGTCGCTAACTCCTGTTTTTAGCAACTTTTTGAAAAGTCTCTCGAGCCCATTACGATGACGTCTTCTGCATCAGCATCTATTCAAACAAGTTGGGGCTATGTTAAAGCATAATAGTGAGGTGGGTTCAACAAATAAACCACCTATGTATACAAATGGAATGAATTACTTTGATTGGCGTCAGAGATTTGAAGCATTTATATCTTTCAACGATCCTGAAATGCTGATTTATATGGAAGAAAGGTATGAACGCCCCGGGAGGACCGGTACCTTTGATGGACCTATTCCTGAAAAGTCCATTAAGTCTATGACTCCTGAGGAACGTAAGGCTTTTGACATTGAAAAGAAGACTTACTCTGCTATTACCATGGCTTTACCTCAACAGATTCTCCGACAACTACGCCACCACAAAACTGCATATGATTTATGGATTGCTTTTGAAAAGAAATGTGGTGGCAGTGATCAGTACAAACGGAACAAACTGGATCTAGTCAAGAAACAGTTTGAAGTCTTTGACATGCTGCCTACTGAATCTCTTGAAGATATGTGAGTAGATATTCACAGCTTGTGAGTGGATTAGTCGAGGGAGGTGTAAATCTCGACAAAACTGATGTTAACAAGAAGCTTTTGGGTTCCTTACCCAAAAAGTGGAATACACGAGTGTTGCTGATGGAAAAAGATGAAGACATTATGGACATGGAGCTAGATGATTTGGTTGGACAGATTGCTGCTGATCTCCTAGACATGCAGAAGAAGGAGACCAAGGCTACTGCACATATTCAGAACCCAAAGCTATATGGTGTAGATGTTCCTGCTGCAGTGACTCAAGCTGCTGGTTCTGCATTTTTCTCTGGAGGTTCTGGTAGTTCTAGTGCCCCAAGTACATCTGGTAGATTTGGATATACCACCATCAACTCTTCAAGTGGGGGTGGTGCTTATTCAAACTTCAAAGGTGCATCTCCTGCAGTTGCTGAAGAACATGCAGTTGTTTTTACAGCTTTTTTGTCGGCTTATGATGACTTCCTATCCAACAAGAACAACACTGTGGATCTGACTGAAGAAGATTTCAGTCAAATTGATCAAGAAGAGCTTGAGCGTATGGACTTGAAGTGGAGCATGGCTATGCTCACAAGAAGAGTCAAGAACTTCTTGAAGAAAACTGGAAGGAAGAATGTCACTGATTCGGAAGAGAAGGGTCTGGGTTTTAACAAGAGCAAGGTGAAATGCTACCAGTGTCATAACTATGGACACTTTGCTCGTGAATGTGACCGCAAGAAGAACCCACCTTCCGGCCTATCTAAACCTTCTCTGTACAACTCAACTGATAAGACCAAAAATGATGAGAAGGCGATGGTTTCCGCTGCACTGCTGCTTTCCAACAATGATTGGGAATGGTCTGATCCAGATGAGGATGATGCAGAAAAGGCACTGATGGCTGAGGTGCATGAGGTAGATGATGAACCTTTATCCTGTGTTTCGTGCATTAAATTAACTAACCGACTAAACAGGTATAGAGAGGATACCAAACGCCTTAACACCGTTATTGAAAATTTAAATGAAACAAATGACATGTTAAGAAACAGTGATAAGGCAAGTGGCTTAAAGTTAAAAGCTATTTTAGAAGAGAAAAAGGAATTGAAAGCTAAATTTTTTGAACAACAAGATGAAATTGGTAGCTATGTTGATGTACTATCATCTGTTAAAAGAGAACTTGTTGAATCTCAAACTGAGGTTCTAAATTTAAAGAAAAAGCTTTCAAACTTTTCGGTCTCCTCTCTAGTCTTTGATGAAATCCTACAGGCACAGAGGACTGATACGAAAAGTAAGGCAGGACTTGGTTATCATCAAGTCCCACCTCCAAAGGACTATCTACCCATGCCTGTCAAGGATAATATCAATGTCTTGATGCCTATCTTTACAAAGATAGATGTCAAACCTGTTCAACCTGCAATTAGCATTAAAATAAGTAAGCCTGAGTTAGTTAAGGCTGAAACCGTCATTTCTGCATCTCCACAACCTGAAACTAGTAAGTCCGAGCCAGTTAGGACTAATACTAGTGAGTCTGAAACAAGTAAGACTCAAAAGGTTGAGAAAGTTAAGCCTGTTAAGGCTGAGATTCATCAGACTGAGCTAATTAAGTCTGAGAATATAGTTGAGCCTAAGTTAGGAAAGGCTCTTTCTGTGCTTCCTCGTATTACTGAAGAGGAAATTGAAATTGAGGACATAACTGATCAAGAGTTTAGACCAGTAAAGAAAATTGTCAAGCCTGAAAATCATATAATTACTATCGAACGAAATGAACAGGCTATAACAAAAGGAAAAGGTAAAGCTATGGCTGAACCTCAAAAGAAGATTGTTTCTAAACCGACTATATTAAATAAATCTTCTAAAAATTCTTCTAAAGCATCTCTTGTTGAATGCTCATGTAAATGTGATTGTTCAACACATGCTTCTTTTGGTCGAGCTCATCGGTTTATTCCTCAATCTCAATCAAGTGTTGAGCATCGATCTTGCTTCTATTGCAAGAAGCAAGGTCATTTGATAAATGATTGTCCTGTGCTTGCGAAGAAACAGTATGGGAAACAGGTTTCGCGAGTCTCAAAATTTAAGAATCCTTCAAAGAAGTCTATTTCAATGAAAGGCTCAAAGACTCCTGTCCATTTGTTAAAGTCAACAAAGTTGAGCAAAATACTTTGCAAAACTTAAAGCTCAAAGTTGTTGACTCGCAAGCATCCAAACCAAAGCAGGTTTAGAAGATTAAAGAATCTTGTAAAGATTCTAGCTTGGGTCTCCATTTCTAACTAATTTACCTTGTTTGTGGTGCCGCAGCAACCTGAATCTGTAAGGAATAGTAAATGGTATATCGACAGCGGTTGTTCTCGGCACATGACCGGTGATCTTTCCCTTTTATCTGAGGTTCATGCTTACAATGGAGGTTATGTGGCCTTCGCTGGTGATAAAGGGGGAGTTATTTCTGTTCAGGGTACGCTTACCAATGGAATGGTAAGCTTTAAGAAGGTAAACTTTGTAGAACAATTAAAACACAATCTTCTCAGTGTCTCTCAAGTGTGCGATAAAAAGTACACTACTGCTTTCACAGACACTGAGTGTTGTATATTGAAGCCGGGATTTGTAATCCCTGAAGAATGGGTGCTATTAAGGGCACCTCGGGAGCGAGACACGTATATTCTTGACATGAGTACTGTGGAAACTACACAGCTCACATGTCTTATATCCAAAGTTCCCGAGAAGGAATCGTTTTTATGGCACAGACGTATAGGACACTTGCACTTTCGCAAGATGAATTTCCTGATCAAGAATGATCTAGTGCGAGGTGTCCCTAAGCAATCCTTTGGACTGAATGATCACTGCGTTCCTTGTCAGAAAGGAAAGCAACACAAGAAGTCTCACATACCAAAGCTGGCAAATTCAACTGAGAAGCCATTGGAGCTGTTCCACATGGATTTATTCGGGCCAGTCAGAAAGAAGAGTTTAGGAGGAGCTTCGTATTGCCTAGTTGTGACGGATGATTATTCGCGGTTTTCATGGGTATATTTTCTGAAGACTAAGGATGAAGTGCCCGACATTCTCATCTACCTATTCGATAAACTGCAAAATTTGTGTGAGTTGAGGATCAAGAAGATAAGAAGTGATAACGGTACAGAGTTCAAGAACTCAATTATGGAGTTGTACTGTTTGAGTAATGGCATTGAACATCAATTCAGTGCCGCAAGGACTCCACAGCAGAATGGGGTTGCGGAGCATAAAAATAGGACATTGATTGAGGCTGGTAGAACCATGCTATCCGACTCAAAGCTTCCAATCACCTTTTGGGCCGAAGCTGTTAATACGGCCTGCTATGTTCTCAATCGGGTGTTAACGGTTAAGAAAAAGAACAAGACATCATATGAATTGTTCAACAATAGAAAGCCTAATCTACAATTTCTTGAACCATTCGGCTGTTTATGCACTATTATGCACACCAAGGAAAGAATTGCTAAGTTTGGTGAAAAATCCTGTGAGGGTGTCTTCCTGGGATTCTCTAATAACTCACCAAACAAGAGAGTGTATAATCTGGTGTCAAAGCGTGTGGAAGAGCATTTTGAGGTCACCTTCTTCCATTACACTGACAACCCTCAGGGGAAGGGACCCGAATATTTGTTTGACTATCAAACACTGTTTGATTCTTTCAATATTCCTGAGGAGAATGAAGAAGAGGATATAGTGACACTGCTTCATGGGCTGGACATTGCTTCTGAAACACCATCCATCTCTACGTCTCGACCTCCTACAGCAACACCCACCACTACTCCTGCTGCTACCAATGAGACTCCGACTCCGATTGTCGCTGAAGTAGTTCCTGATTCTGCAAATGATGAGGAACAAATGTTTGAGGCTCCTAAGCAATCACCTGCATCTGAACTTGAAGATTTACCTGTACTTGAACTTGAACTTGAAGTGGACTCTACTAATCTTGATTCTATCATCGTTCCAGCTGCAATTCCGAGTTCTCGTATCAATGTGTCACATCCAGTTGATGCCATTCTTGGTGATTTAAACAAAGGTGTTTTAACAAGACGACAGATTGCTACTGCTGAACAATCTGTGTTGACGTCGTCTCCTGTTGCCGACACTGATCCTGTTTGTCTTGCTTCGGAAATTGAAGAATGCTTTCTCTCACAAGTCGAACCGAAGAAGACAGCTGATGCGTTGAAGGATCCATACTGGGTTGAGACTATGCAGGAAGAGCTTCAACAATTCAAAAAGCTACAAGTATGGACCTTGGTGCCTTTACCCAAGGGTGTTCATCCAATTGGCACTCGTTGGGTATATCGTGTGAAGAATGATGATCGGGGCGTGGTAATTCGCAACAAAGCACGTCTAGTGGTCCAGGGCTTCACTCAAATTGAAGGTTTGGACTACGATGAAGTATTCGCCCCGGTTGCTCGTTTGGAATCCATCCGCATTTTCCTGGCGTACGCTTCATTCAAAGGATTTCGGGTTTACCATCTTGACGTTAATAGTGCATTTCTGTATGGTCAAGTTCTTGAAGAGGTTTATGTAAAACAGCCTCCTGGTTTTGAAGATTCCGTAAATCCAAATTACGCCTGCAAGCTGGACAAGGCGTTGTATGGTCTTCATCAAGCTCCTAGAGCATGGTATGAGCGGCTTGCGACTCATCTTCTGAAGAATGGTTTTATACGAGGAATGATCGATAGTACTCTCTTCATCAAGCGTGCAGGGGAGGACTTGTTATTAGTACAGGTTTATGTGGATGACATCATTTTTGGTTCTACCAAGGATGATGTCACACCCCGATAAAATCGTTTCACGAGTAACAAGTGCGGAAGCTCGGGGGCGTGACGAGAACGATCAATAAGCGTATGATTATCGCAAACATATAATTAGAATACCATAAATAGTTTAAATAACACGGTTACATGTTCGTCGTGTTTACAAAACAATAGATGTTTAGCAAAACAATATGATTAACATTTTAATCACAAATCATAATTTCAATATTTATCAAAAGGATGGCATCCTATTCATCGTGATGAGCAAGGGTCCCAAAATATGCATGCATAATCTTACATCGCTGCTAATTCCCTGAAAAACATATTTATAAATCGTCAACAAAATTGTTGAGTGAATCCACAGGTTTAAGACTCTATCATTAAACCTTTACTTGTATAAATCAATTGTTTGCAAGCATAAACCTTTGCAACATTATAAGATAAATAACATATTCATTTAAACAAAGCCATGACTGTGATCCCCCATAGACTAGCTAGGTCATACGAGTTAATGTGACAACACCTATGTCTATAACCAATCCACGACTCGCATTACTTGCTTGTGCCTCTCAACAAACTAGATATACGATCCTTATTTCGATACAACGTCGACAGTTAGCGCGACTAACCGATAACAATTATGGCGGGTAGTCACCCCGATAGTACTATCCGTATATCCACGTGGCTAGCGTCATCTAGCTAATGGTCATATTGTGTAAGCAAGAGGACTTCAATGCACTACATCATGTTAACTTAGGGTCGCACAAGATTCATTGTCATGTTTTACAAGACAGTTCATATGTTTTTCACCCCAATTTATAAAGCAGTAAAAACAGTAAAAGAGGGGCTGCGAACTCACCTGGTGAGAAAGAGTGCTAGCGTTTCAAAATGTATCCTTTTGCCCAAATAGAAATAGCCTCCTAACGCCCTATACGCATGAGGTCAATTATATAAGTAGACGGCTCTAATGGCCTGTCTATGCTAGTTGTTCACTCAACTAGTAGGAGTATTACTTGCCATTTAAACGTATGTACGACTCGTTGGTGATAGTTTTGTATGCATACTTGTATGTTTCTCGAAAACATAATTACTTTGCTATTACCGTGTACATTTAAGGTTTTTAATACCTAAAATGTATATCGTTAGTGAAAACGCGATTCTTAAATCGATTAAAAATTATTATTTGTTCAAAACCGTGACGTTTAAATACATTTATCTATTTGTTCAAGATTGGAAAATATTGGGTTTACAGGGCTTAGCGTTGTTTTTGTAATGTTGTTTTCATTATTAGTGATGTTAGGCCAAAGTTAGTGTCGTTAGTGCCGTTAGTGCTGTTAAGTAAGTATTGTTAGTGTCGTTAGTGCTGTTAGTGTCATTAGTGTCGTTAGTGCTGTTAAGTCACAGTTAGTGCTGACCAAAGTTAACACTGTTTGACCAAAGTTAACACTGTTTGACCACAGTTAGTGCTGTTAAGTCACAGTTAGTGCTGTTTGACCAAAGTTAACACTGTTTGACCAAAGTTAACACTGTTTGACCACAGTTAGTGCTGTTAACTCACAGTTAGTGCTGTTTGACCAAAGTTAACACTGTTTGACCAAAGTTAACACTGTTTGACCACAGTTAGTGCTGTTAACTCACAGTTAGTGCTGTTTGACCAAAGTTAACACTGTTTGACCAAAGTTAACACTGTTTGACCAAAGTTAACACTGTTTGACCACAGTTAGTGCTGTTAAGTCACAGTTAGTGCTGTTTGACCAAAGTTAACACTGTTTGACCATAGTTAGTGCTGTTTACATTTTTAACAGATTCTGCCCATTTTTTTACCCTTCTTGTGGTATCATTTTGACTGGTCAAACGAACTTATTTTCTTATGAAATTTTTATCATATGTTCCCCTATGTCTTAGGTTTACAGAAAAGTAAGATTCATAATTTTTGAACAAGTATAAGGCGTTCAAAACTATTTATTAGTACACAAAGGTATAGCGGCTACGTTTCTGGACAGTTGATAGGAAAATCACTTGTTCACAGAGCTAGACTCATCTTCACAAAACGCGATCATACTACTTTTAAAGATAAGACAAAATGTGACCTTTAGGAAAAAGATTCATCTCTTTTGGATATGTGGATAAAAATTTATGGTCTCGTAAAGTAGAGTCATATTTCGTTTCCTGAAGACAGATTAGATACATGTTCTTATAAAATCGACTTGAGGTATCAAAACTTGTCCAAATTACATGAGACCACTTGGGTTGGAAACCTAACTTCTTAAACTTAATGTTAGGCTCAAGAATCACTAGATTTGGTTATTTTATGACCGAGTTATGGTCTTCCAAATTCGTCCAAAGTTTCTGTCCAGTAAGTTTCTTTGAGTTTTGAGTTTCTCTAGTTCTTTTTAACGAGTTTTCACCATTAATAACACATAGATACATATATATTAGTTGATTTTAACGTACGAGTGAACATCTAACATGTAGGTATTTAAAAGGAAAGAAAATAAGAGATCAAAAGGGAGAGTTTCCTTACAATGCTCTACGATGAAATGGTAAAAAGAAGAGAACTTGAAATCTTCAACCCAAATCTCCTTTTTTTAAATACTTAATGATGATCAAGAGCTTGAAAGGAGGTGAAAAATGAGGTATAAAAGGTGGTGGTTCATGGTGGTTTGTGGTGGTTTGTGGTGGTTGTTCTTGAAGGAGGTGGTGAAAGTGGTGAAATGAGAGGGAAAATGAGAGAGAGAAATGTGCAGAATTTTTGAAATGAAATTGTGAAGTGTGGGTACGTAATGTTTTCTCTTGTTTAATGCCTTTCTTAAATGTGAAGCAAGGGGAGGTGGTGATGGGAGGTGCTTAGTCTTTCAATCAAATCAAGGGAGCAAGTGGCGTTGGATTATAAGCAAGCAAGTAAACATGTGAGTGTGAAATTAAGCAAGTAACCAAGTAGGAGAAAACATATGGTTGAGAAAGGAGCTTGCGAAGTGAGATCACGTAGAAAAGGAATCTGCATTTGAATTAAGTGACATGCTAGCTAGGTTGCTTGGATTTAATTAAAGCTATGTGCTAGCTTGCTTGGTTAAATTAGAGTTATGTGCTAGCTTGCTTGGAATTATTTTTACATGTTTAAGCTTCTAAATGATTAGTTTAAGTGGCATAACAATATAAGTAGTTAACTACTAATTATATTCAATAGTTTTATACCGTTTGGGAAAAAGTTATCACCAACGTTCGTGTTTATCGGAAATCATCCGATTTATATTGTGAAATTCTCAATAATTACTTAAACGAAATGCATCAAGCATTAAAGTAGTGTGAACCAAAACGTGCAACGTGGGCGTGTGCTAGACTTATCTCAGTTTAAAACACGTTTGATTTCATTAAAGGGAACTAGCGTAAGAATGCATGATTTTAAAGTGCACGGAAAGTACCGCTTTTCGAGGGTTGTCACAGATGAACTGTGTCGCGACTTCGAGCGGATCATGAAGTCAGAATTTGAAATGAGTGCAATGGGGGAGCTGAACTTTTTCTTGGGCGTACAAGTTGAGCAGTCTGCCAAAGGGATTTACATTCATCAGTCCAAGTATGTCAATGATATGTTGACTCGGTATAACTTGACTGATTGTAAATCCTATGGGACGCCTTTGGAGCTGAATCATCACCTTGGTCCAGCAGAAGATGAAGAGGACTGTCCGGAAAAAGATTACCGATCTATGATTGGTTCTCTGATCTATCTCACTGCATCACATCCAGACATTGTCTTTGCCGTCTCTCTCTGTTCCAGGTATCAGGCTAAGCCGAAGGTATCTCACATGAAGGCGGTTACGCGGATCTTCGGTTATCTCAAATATAGACCAACTCTTGGTCTATGATATTCTAATGAGAAAACCTTCGCGCTCACTGCTTACTCGGACTCGGATTATGGTGGTTGCAATATGGATAAGAAGTCTACATCTGGTGGCTGTCAATTTCTTGGACCTAGGCTCGTTTCATGGCAGTGCAAAAAGCAAACGACAGTCTCTACCTCAACGGCAGAGGCTGAGTACATTGATGCTGCCAGTTGTTGCTCTCAGGTTCTTTGGATACAACATGAGTTGCACGATTACGGTTTACTCTTAACTATGACTCCTATTCATATAGATAATACTGCTGCTATACGTATTACACGTAATCCTGTCCAACATTCTAAGACTAAACATATAGAAATTAGGTTTCATTTCATTCGTGACTGTTATGAAAAGCACGTAATTGATCTGGTCCAAATAGATACCCTTAAGCAGAATGCCGACCTGTTCACCAAAGCCTTTTCTCGTGCTTGTTTCGATAAGCTTGTCAACATGATAGGGTTACGTTTCTTTCAAATTCAAAAGTAATATTTGTGACCTTATTATGTATGTTCTTGTTCTAAAAAAAAAAAAAAAAAAGGCAATGACCACTCTTTGGGCTTACTAACATTAAAGAAAAGCAACGTTGCAACATTTGTAAAAGACGTTCAGTTGTGTCTATAAACAACTAGGGATATGATAGTACATTAGGAGACACCCCTCAAACGTCAATCTTAAGTTTTATCCTCGATATATCAGTAGGTTTATCTCGTATATGTTATACATGTTCTTACAAACATTTGTATCATTGCATGATGTATTGGTAGGCATTCTCATACTTTTCTTTGAGCAACTAAGAAATCCTTTAATCTGTGTTTATTCTTTTGTGATGACCAACATATGATGTATGACAATGTGTCTTAATTCCTATGTATCAGCTTCCCATGCTTTTATTAACCTGAGCTTGTATCTGACAACATTTGGGGATTTATGCTGTCTGTCTCCTTTGTTGTACGTCCGTACAGACCTGGTTTCAGTCATCATACTTTCAAAATACTAAGCAAACAAAAGTCAAAGCACTTTAAAGTCTTATAAAATCAAAGACACCTCACAAGGTCGCCAAACGGTTTGACCAAGTCTGGTTTTGCTTAAACCTGAATCTAGTTAAGTCGCTTTGTTGTACGTCAGTACAGACCTGTCACCGCTGGCTTGATTCTTAAAAATGTTGTATTCAAATACTTTCTCTAAACAATCGAAGTTTTGGGGATGTCTTGATACTAGGAGTATATCTGTGTGGGATTCACGGAGACATACTCACTCTCACAAGAACTGCTAAAGCTTGAAGTTGAGTGTTACATGTTTAAGTGGACAAACAATACCGATAATCGTCTTGTTACTGATTGTTTCTCAGGCTTGTTAACTTTGCATGATAAATTTAAATTTGGTCAACTATAGTGATAATCGAATTAACACTTGGCATTATCAAGCGAGCTTGTCTTTCTAATATGATACCTAAATATACATTTCTTAAAACGTTAGTCCTTTTATTTTATTATATGTCTATTTCTATTGCATTTTTCTTATAAGTGTCACAAATAAAAATTCAAATTTAACCCTTCATTGACTACTGCGACACAAGCCTTGTGTCGCATATTTGTGTTGACCACGCAGCGACACAAGGCTTGTGTCGCACCCTTGTGTCGCTGCCTTGTGTCATGGGTATAAATACCTTCGTGTTGCTATAATTAGTTTTTAATTACCAACGACACAAAATTCAAATTCTGCGACACAAAGTGGATCCTGCGACACAACTCTCGGACTTTCAAAAAAATTCAAATTTTTGCAATTTCTGTGGATTTCCTTTCGATTCATCACTTGTTTCGTGTTCTACTCACTCCAACGCATCAATAGGTACAAGTTTTAACAGTTATTATTACGTATTCTTGATTACATTTGCATTTCAAGTTGCGGTTATTTAGGGCTTCTTTTATTTGCGAAATTAATTATCTTAGAGTGTTTAAATACATGTAATAATTATTGAATAATGCTCCTGACATGCTTGTGGATCTTTGGAATCGATTGAAACACAAAAACCCTAATTTTTTTTTACATCTGCAAATCTGGGTTTCATCGTGTTCATCTTTGAGACACAGGCTGCGACACAAGATCTGTGTCGCAGGATCTATTCATTTTTTATGTCACTGTCTTTCTGCGACACAATAGTTATGTCGCTGATCTATTGTGCGACACAACCCTTATGTCGCTGAAAATCATTAAATTGATTTAATTGCATAACTGCGACATAACTAGTTATTAGAGAGGGTGGTCAAGCTCCACAAATCATATCTCATTCACCACCACCCGGCGCTCCACCGACTGTACAATCACCACCAGTTACATCCACAACCACACCACCCACACCTCCATCGATTACACCTACTACTGCCCCTCTTACGACTCAATCCACCCAATCTGTTCCCATCCGGATAAGTTTACCTATCTTGAGGGCCGGATCACTAGCTTGATGGATATGGTGACCGCTTTGACTGCCGTTGTTACAAGCCAGGAAGTTCGAGTCACAAATCTGATGGCTATTAATGAGCGCTTAGAAAAGAGCCTTGAAAAGTTAGAAGATCAAGTGCGGCTAAATGAGGTTACTATCTTCCAAATGAAGCGCCAGTCGCTCAGGGGGAGTTAGACAACAGGGTGCAGGGAAGATGAGCTGAGATCTAAAGCTGATAATGACCGTGACGATGATCCAAGTGTACCCAAAGAAGGTGAGCTGCCTGGCTCTTCATCCAGAGTGCAAGGTGCAGTAATAGCTCAGGGGGAGTCTGGTCAAGGTACTGGTGTGAGCGGATCTGGAGAAGGTGCAACAAAGCCTCAAGAAGAGTTTGAACCATCTGGAGGGTGGAACAAAGAGTCCAGTGAAGCACCAGCAGAAGGGTCAAACTGGAGCAAGAAAATCGAAGAAAAAACGGATCAGAAAGGTGGTTGGGGGGCAGAATCAGGGTCCAGTGGTGGTGCAGCGGCAGATGGTGGTAGCATCCAATTTCAAATTAATCTAACAGAGTCTGATACTATAGAAGCGTTGCTTGGTTTGGACGATTCTGATAGCGAGGGATCTGAATTAGAGGAAGGAGAGATTTTGGATAAGGAGGTTGCAGACTGGAAATTTGATGATGAAATTATTCCAGATGACGATGCTAATATTGATGAATTCATAGTGTCAAAGCAACTAGTAACTGAAGTAGTTTTTGAGGATGAAGCTGTGGAGAAAGTGATCAACTTGGAGCAGGACTTAGCTCCTGAAGTTGATTCAGATTCTGAAGAAGTTGAACCAACTCGAGAGGAGTTAAAGAAATTATGGTTCAAGAAGGTTGAAAAGGAACCGGAAATCAAATATAAAGGTGATATCAGGGTCAGAGGATCGGGCAAGCTGAAGCGAGGCTTCATAAGTTGGTTTTATGACAACAATCTGAAGTTGTTCATTCTAATAAGATATGATAGGATACAGTACTTGAAGAACAATTTGAAGACCTTTAGCTCGTTGCCGAAGATTGAACTGAAGGAGCTAGCTTGGCTAGACTTGGTAAATATTGGAAATGATCCTTATGCTCGTGCTTTAGAAAGAATATTAAAGCGTGAAGGAAGATCAAATAACTTTGAAAGTTTAAAGCCAAAGCCGGGTAAAAGAGTTCCAGACCTGACCAGGATTGATCCTATCTCTAACAAGCCGTGGATGAAGATGGTCTATAGACCAGTCAAATGCTTGAAGAGGGTTCCGTTGAAAAGAATGCCACAGAACATTCTTGGAAATCTAAAGTGGTGGTACATTGACAGCAAGACAGCTAGCTGTCATGGAGGATGCTGATGAGAAGGAGCTGTTGAGAGTGTATGACAGTTTACATCTGGTAAACTTGTTGAAAGATGACCTGATGAAGCTTCATGCAAACAAAATCTTATACAGAGACAATTGGAGGCATGAGGGCCGAAAATATCAGAGGGTCGTCAAGGTGTGCGTAGAAAAAGGCTTATAGGCTGAGAGTCGACAGAGTTGATCGAGAATCAAGATTCGACAAAGCCAGAAGACTGAAGACAGATAGAGCTATTGTCAAGGGGGAGTCTGTTGGTGCACGTTTTGTGACAACAGCTCTTATTTTGTAATAGTTAGTTTTGTAGTTAGTTTTATAGTTAATACTGTAGTTAGTTTATTAACTTAGCCTGTTTGTGTTTTGTTTGTAAGTTCGTACGAACCTAGGATGTTCCTACGAACATGTAAGTTCGTACGAACCTAGCACCAGCTAAGTTCGTACGAACTTGCTGACTATATAAACAAAGTTGTAATATTTCATTTGTACGCTTTTGGAACAGATATATTCGAATATACAGAGCTATCTTCGAATACATACGAACATATACTTAAACACTTGCATTTCACTTGTTTTGTTGTTGTTTCTTGTGTATTATACCATTCCGTAAACTAATACACATTGCAATCTCGTTTGGATCCGTTCAAAGGGACTTTCATCGGCTTTGAATTAATTCGCATTCGAGTTGTTTCTTCAATCGTATAGATAAACAATCAAAAATAATTATCTCCCCATTTTGTAAGAACTTAAATTTGTACAATTTAAAAATGAAAAATAACTAAAAATAAACATACAAATATGAAATTATTCATATTAAGAGGCACATTCTTTTTGGGAGAGTCACTGTTACGAAGATCATATTAGCCATAATGCGTACGATACACAGTTAGGAATTGAATTATTCCGATGTTATTATGTATATAATTTATAGTTCACGACGATTATCGGTATTGTTGTCCACTTAAGCAGTCAACATTCAGAATTTTCAAGTATAATGTTAGTTATTGTTCACGATTATCTATGTATCTCACATTTGATATACCCTTAGAATCAAGAAAGTCCAGAATTCCATGTATCAGATGTTTTAACTTAATGTCATCTTTAAAGTCAAGTTCTTTTAATATTTTGAGCAATGTACTTTGGTACATGTTTTAGCTATAGGGCAAGACTATGGTTAGAGACAAACAAATCTAAAATCAAACCAGAGGTGACATGTCTGTACTTTCGTACAACAAAGCGACATAGTTTGACTAGAGACCTTGAAAACGGTATTCTTGTTTCGCGGTCGAGTTTGCTCTATTTTGAGGATACACTGACTGAGTCTAAGTCAGCATGTTTCAAGATGTAGCAGAAGAAACAATCAGTGAACCCCCCAGATGAATTGTTTTATATTTATCCAATAACATGTATTCAGGTACAATCTATCTCCTAATAATTAAGACTTAATGTCATACATCAAAATAGAGATCGCACAGAAGAATCGTATTATTTAATATAGATTAGGTACTTGAAAACCGTTATATCGTATGCTTACCAATACATCGTATGATGAAGCTATTCGTTACTTTTAGATTTAAGGTACTTTTTACTGTGTATGTACTACATCTAAAAGCCACACATATAATAATGTTCTAGGCATGGGTAATGTTTTCGTCATTTCTTCACGTCATTACAGTGACACTCATATTTTTATAGTTTTTCTAAACTAACTAAAAATACTAAGAAAAAAAGATAGATAAAAGTTCTTAAGGGAGATATGGTACTCATGATTTATCATTCCATCGATGTGGACTGACAACTTAAAACTTGATTTATCACAAGCCTTACCATAAAAATTAGCTAGATTATCATCCCAAATTTGATCTTATCTCCCCCTCAATCACTATGTCTTCTGCTGAACTGGTAGCCTCTGAAGTCTGTGTTCCTGTACACTAGATAAAAACATTAGTTATTAAGAGGGACCCAAGCCACCACGGACTTTGATCGACCATTCTCATCAACAAATGTAAATTCTTTCAGATATCCATCTCGCCTTTCAGTTGACTTGGATACTCTGGAATTCTCACTTGTTGGGGAATGGGAGGAGCTACCACTAGACCTTCTATCCGAAGACTTTTGAAAAAGTCTCTGATTGACTGGCCTTTGGTTTGAAGAATATCTAACCCTAGATTTATAGTTATAATTCGAATTATGAAAATTCATATTACTACTACCCTGATTATAAAAACTTTTGTTGGGGTTGTTAAAACCTTTTGAAGGTTTCGACCAAATTGATTCTCTACTTGAGCTTCCTGTTTTAAGAGAACTGCTCCTTGGAATATCGTTTGTCGAAACTCTTGATTTCTTACATGGACACACACTTGCTACATGTCCCTTTTGATGGCACGTGAAGCACAAACGCTTCTCCTAGGCTTTCTTTTGAGCCTTGAGAATCGCTTGGTGTTCCAATTCTGTTTGTTTACCTTTTTCATTTATATTCTTAACATCTTCTATTTTAGGTCTAACAAACTCAATTTTAGTTTTTGACTCCTCATAGGTCCCTGACACAGCTCTCTCTAACTTGGTCGACTCGGTGAAGTATACCATCTCAGAGACTGCTGGTCGTGTATTAGAGTCAGTTTTTACTGACTCTATTTTAGAACTTGACTCATCTTTGGTACTTGACTCAGCTCTCTCTGATTTGGTCGACATAGTGATGTTTACCATCTCAGAGATTACTGAAGAAATAGAAGAGTCATTTCCATTTGATAACTCAGATTCATTTGATAAAAATGAATAATTATGATTAAAAGGTGGAGGAACTTCACTGTATCCCACTCCACAATGATCTGAGGGCTGTTTTTGTACATTTAACGGACTATCTAAGGTTTCAACTGAAAATCTTTTTAGTTCAATTTTATTTTTTAAGCTCAACAATTCTAACCTTAGCGTCTGCTAGTTTTTTTTCTTTATCTGAAGACTGTTTAGTTAAATCTAAGACATGCTCACGAGCTAAGTTATATATTTGACTCTGCTCGTTCACTATGTCTTTTAAAACCTTTAAATCCTCTTTATCAGATTTAGCTTTATTAATTAACTCGGAGTTTCTCAGTTTTAAAATTGCGTTTTCCTCTTTTAAAGCATTTAGCTGAGCCGTCATCATATTAGATGATTCAATCAAATTCTCAGCCTGCTCTGCAAAGTTAGTACATAAAACACAAGCATTAACTATAGAGTCTAAGTTTAGAATAACCTTATGCTTCTCAGCATCTATGTTGGCCATATATGCAATGAAGTCCTTTGTACTTATAATATCAGTTGAATCCAATCTTATAACCCTGGTCTCTGAAGCAGGTAACTCTCTCTCAGTCTTCTTCTCACTAGTATCCTTTTGATATGCCTCATCAATTGTGGTCACGAATTCATGAGGCTTTTCAACAGGTGTACTCCGATCATATGAACCGTCACGTGTTTGAGTAACCAAGGCTCTGGAATGTGTGAAATTCCCTAATATTGATCACTAGTAGACGTCCCTTGATATGAGTCAGCCCTACTCTCTTTGATCTATTCACTACTTTCGAATCTTTTCTCCAAAGCTACCCAGAGCTCTCTAGAATAGTGTTAACGTTGTTTGAAGGTATGCTTAATTTCTTCAGGAAGACACTTGATGATAGCAGACAATGCCTTTTTCTCTGCATCATACATCTTTTTGTCTGCTTCCTTCATTGTTGAATACGAATAAAACCTACGTTTCCCTTCGAATTCATAAGAAGGCGTATCATACCCTTCATTGATACAGATCCACATGTTGATGCCATTGAATTTTGCAAATGATTCAAATCTATCTCTCCACTAGAAGTAATCTTCAGCCCTTAGAAGCTTTGGTGGTGAAGCAGTCTTAACTACTTCATGATCCATTTCTATCATTTTGTTCACATTTGACATCTTTAAAGAATGTATTCAGATTTGAGGTAAGTTTGTAGTAGAAAGTCAACTAACGTCAAGTCCACTTAAAACACAAATTTCCCTCCGAAATTCGAGAAAAATTTTCGGAGTGAAATTTAAATTCTCTCGAACCAAAGTTAAATGATGGTAAGCTTAAATTCAAATTTTTCCGAAAGAAAATTTTTCCGAAATTTCCCGCCAAACAACAATCTAAGTTCCAAATCTTTCGTAATCTCTCGTTTCTTTAAAGTTTCTTTACCCCGAACCAAATCGAATGAATCGAAAGGCTCTGATACCACTTGTAAGTCCCCTTAGGGTTCGGATCTACGGGGTAAACTTGTTTATACGAGTGCAGAATCCTCACTTAAACATAAACGATTATAAACGAGTAATACAAATGTGTAAATCTCACTTTTATTGAATGTAAACAAGGTTACATTCAAACTAACACAGAGTATTCAAACTTAGCTCTGAAAACTCAGTTCCTCAACCCTAAAACTGATTTTCGGACTTGTGTATATATAGGCAGCCAAGTTCGTACGTACTTCTAATTTCGTACGAACTAACTAAGTTCGTACCTACTCTAAGTTCGTACGAACCTACAAAATACACAGACAAAACTAAAGTTAACAATTACAATGATTAACAAAATGACTTCTAAACCTAACTATTACAAACTAGAAGCTGTTGTCACAAAACATGCACCAACAAATAATAATAATAAAATGGAGATAGAAGAGTGAAGTTGTCTATAACGCAAAATAATGTACATTATTAGAGAATCATAAACTGAATGTGGATATTATCATGAGATATAAAGACAAAGACAAGCTAAGTCAAAAAGGTAAGCAAGGGTTGACTAATATAGTGAAAATAAGGCTTGATGTGACAAATTAGTTATAAAATTAGTCAAATGAAAGACTATAAAGATTAGATGAAATATTAACTAACGAAAGGTAAGATGACATTGAATAAGATTTGATTTGGTAGAAGTCAAGGTGGAGGTATAAACTCAAAGTCAAAGTATGTAGTAAATAAGTCAAATATAAAAACTAGTTGAATTTGAGTAAGGTGCAATAAATACTGAGCGTGGAGCGTCCAAAGTGTAAATTTCAGATTTATAGGCTCCTAATATAACTGGGGTGAACCTTTTAGTTTTAAACATATTCCAACTTTAACAACTATGTGTATATTTCATGAGTGAGAGAATTCAAGAAAAGAAAGGATTTTAACATGAAAATTCATGGAAGTTGGAGGAAGATTAACATATTGTTGTTGTTGATCTTACATCAAGTGCAAAAGCCTAAGGTATAAACTTTAATTTCCAACTCATATCTTACCTAGGGTTCATATTTAAGTTTGGAAAATTGAATTACTATTAGTAGAAAATGATGAATGATATAATAAATGATTGGTGACTAAAACTAAGTTACTAGGAAGGTTGATTTCGGATTTAATTGAATAAGAACATATTAGATGATATTGCATGATGCTGAATTTTGACTCTAAATAGTCAAAGGTACCTGAAAAAGTACTATGGAAAAGATGATCTTATCATTTCATTAACCGACTTAAAGGTTGAGGACCCTAATAAGCTAACAGGAGAACTGGAAGCCATTGTTAGGGCGGAGACCAAAAATTTGAGGAACAAAGAGATTGAACTTGTATTAGTGAAATTGAAACATCCAGTTGGACCAAATCTAACTTGGGAAATAAAAACTTTAAAAACAAAAGAATGATGAGGCACTACCCTATCTTTGTAGATTACGAAAAGATTTCGAGGACGAAATCCTCAAAAGGAGGAGGTATTTGTAACTTCCACTTTTCCTAAATAGTTAGTTTATATGCTTGATATATGATTAAAATGCTTAAGTATGACTTATATGCATATTTGAGGATCGGAGACCAAAAATTTGAGGAACAAAGAGATTGAACTTGTATTAGTGAAATTGAAACATCCAGTTGGACCAAATCTAACTTGGGAAATAAAAAATTAAAAACAAAAGAATGATGAGGCACTACCCTATCTTTGTAGATTACGAAAAGATTTCGAGGACGAAATCCTCAAAAGGAGGAGGTATTTGTAACTTCCACTTTTCCTAAATAGTTAGTTTTTATGCTTGATATATGATTAAAATGCTTAAGTATGACTTATATGCATATTTGATGCTTAATTATGAGGGCTATTGTGGAAATTCGAAACCAAAACTTGTTTTAATGGTCGCAGTATTGAAGTAAAGGTTGGAAAATATCTTAGAGTAAGCTAATGTAAGGTGTTAGACTTAGAAGATATCAAGAAAGCAAAATTTAGTATTTCATGAGCATGGATGTATAAATATAAAAATAAAAGCTGCGATTATTGAGGACATATTTTCTAAAATATTATTATTGGGGATTGTAAATAATTACGTTACGAACGCGTAGGCGAAAACCTCATCAAAAACGGAGTTACGAGCGAAAAGTTATGCAATTTTTAGTATTTGGTGGTCAAAATAGGTACCAACCGGGTCAAACCAGACCCAACCCGAATTTTAGTGATATTAAACCCTAAATACACGAATTTTGACCCCATTTTCTCCCCCATTTCATTTCTAAACTTCTATAGAATTCTAGAGCACACACTTGGGTATTTTAACAAGAAATTGGAGAGATTTTGCAACATTATTGAAGATTTCAAAGGTATAATTTTATTCTTCACTATGTAATCTATTTGAATTCAAGAAAACATAAAATTAGGGTGGCATGTTGAAGATGATGAGCTGAAATCTTGAGATTATGTTTGATAGTGAGTAGATTATGTTAGGTATCTTGTTATTTAGCTATATACATAAGTGAATTGCAAGATAGGTAGAAACATTGATGCATGCATGCTCTTATTAACATGTTTTTTGCCCTGTTTTAGAATAATTGTATAAAATCAAGGAAAAATCGTTTAGGGGTGAATCCAGTGGCATTTGAAAGGTATTAATGTCTATTTTGTTTTGTATTTAGAACTTGTGAACTAATTTCAACCTCAAAGTGGGTAGAAATCGCATTTTCTACAGTGATATGCTGCTGAATTTGATTATGACAGCATGCTGTTGCTGTAATATTAAATTCATAGAAAATCGAGCAAAAATCCTAAAAATATTTATAAATAGGCCCTGGAAAGGTAAGAGAAATATCTATAATTCATATTTAGAAATCAAATGATGATTTTGAGTCTAAGATGGGTAAAATAGGTCTGGAAGTCAAAGTTGTACATGAAAAATTAAAGTCGATTTGATAGAAACAAAAAGGATTAGTTAGGTTGATGTTGTGAAATGCTTATGGAACTTGTTATGTGAACTCCAGGTGTTGTTTAAGAATTTTGGTAGCCTTGGGAGTGTTATCCGGTCATTGGGTCAGTGTTGATGCAAATCCTTCGTTTTGGCATTCGGTTTGACTTAACCAAATTAGACTGTGAGTTTACTTGGATATATGTTAATTATGTGTTATATACGTATATGTACTATCCTTTTGCTATCATCCTTGTTGTATAATGCTCATTACATAAATTGGATTGTTTGTATGTTGTGAAATGAGTTGGGCGCCGGTTGGTCAATAACCCATGGAGGTCCGGGTGAGACAACCGGAGGGGTTGTTCCTTACTCATCAGACCTGGGGAAGGAGGATGGGTAGGCAGGGGGTGAATAGAGGGTTTGGGCAACATCCGGGTTAGAGGATCATGGATTGTGGTGCCAAACCTTATGTTCATTCTCATGTGTTATACATTGATCCTTGGATGATATACGAGCTATACATAGCAAGATCTTGAGTAAACGTTTGTGCTTGTTTGATGTGTTATTTGATTGAGAAGCCATGGAAAGTTAATTGTTATAGTTTCTTCCTTGTGAGTTATGCCTTAATTGTATATCCATTATAAATTGATCCTTGTGTTTCTTGAATACCTTTGTATGTGTACTTATATGAGACATGAGGAACATGATATCCATTTGAACTCACTAAGCTTTGTAGCTTATCCTTTTAGTGGTGAACATTTCAGGAAAAAGAGGATAAGGGTAAAGAGCAAGTTGTTGACCGTTGAGTGTTTGGGTTAGAAGCAAGGATAGTCGTCTTTTGGTACATGGTAGTTTATGATTTATGGGTGGTTAACTTATTTTAGGTTTTAATATGTAAAAAGTGGGTACAAGAACATGTCTTTTGATGGTTTGTATATGTATCCTGTATCATGCGCGGTTAAGCTTTATTATTAATTTTGGGAACTTTTGGTAAATCTTGGATTGGTAAGTAACGTGTTACAATGAGTCAGGTAAATGATAAGTTTAAGGTTTATGTTTGTTGTGGAGGTCATTTTGAATCTATTAACGACATGCCAATTTATATGCCAATAACTTGTAGAAGAGTTATTTTAAAACTTCCCGTTGCACCTGAAAAACCAATTTTTGTACAAAGCAATGTTATAAATAGTTTTAACATATAACTGATGACGTTGATGATCTTGAGGATTTATTGAGTCATAAGATTCATAATGCTCTCATAGAGTTATACATGGTTGATAGTGTAAGAAATGTTTCAGGTATGAGTAGTAATCAACCTAGTAGTAGTCGTAGTGGCGGTTTTCAACAACAATTTCAACAACTACAAACCCATGAATACAACCAACCACCTCAAAATCAACAATACCAAATGAATCCTCAATATCAGATTCCGTTTCCTTATCCACCACCATATTATCCATCATATCCACATTATTAGATGAATCCTCAACAATATCATGTTGCTCAACAATACCCACATCAAAACATACATTTTAGGGTCGAAGAAGTAACTGAGGATGTTGCTTGCGACTGATCAGCTCCATAGCCCACTCCTGATCATCATGATTATTCGACTTATCATGTGAATGATCCAAATGTTGAACATTATAGGAAAGAAAATGTCAATCCACAAAAGACATTTGACTATCCGTTTGAAAATGACATTGTTTCGTTAGATGAGGAGGAGGATGAAACTGACAACCCACTACCACAACAAAAAAAGCGAGAAGGTAACATTTGGAATATGCCACCACTTTTGTCAGAAAATCTAATGGATAGTATAAAATGGCATGTTGTCGTGTATGAACCCTCTGACCAAGTAAAACTTGGTCAAGTTTTTAAAAGTAAAAAGGACTTGAAGCTTCAGTTGAAAACTAAGTGTCTGGATGAGGGTTTTACGACTAGGTTACGGTATTCAGACAAGGGTTGATATGTTGTAAACTGTGCATTGGCTAATTTTGATTGGAAATTATGTGCACGCAAAATTCAGCATACCGAGAACTTTCAAGTTAGGGAGCTTGTTGATGTTCAGACATGTTCTCGTTCTCAACTCCAAGCAAATAACCATAATGCTAACAAGAGAGTGTTTGGTCATATATTAAAAAAATTTGATGACCAAGGAATGATGTGTATACAAAGGCAATGACATACGACTTAACATGAATGCGCATTTCGGAATAAGCCTTACATACAAAAAAGCTTGGAGGGCAAAGTGTCATGCCATAAAGTTGTTGAGAGGTACTCCCCAAGAATCATTTCAACTGTTTCCCCTTTATTTATGCAACCTAAAGCTAACAAACCCTGGGAGCGTTACAAATGTACTAACTTATAAGGAAGATAGATTTGTAATGTGTTACATGTCCATTGGTGCAGCGGTAAGTAACTATATTTTACTTCCATGTTCACACACATACATATTATACTACAACTGACATATTCTCAAATTTACTGTCCATTGATTATCATAGAAGGGGCACATTTGAAAGGGGCTTAATTGGGGACTACCTTAATTGTAGTAGCTATGGATGGCAACAATGGCATCTTGCCACTATCCTTTGAGAGATGACCGATCATTGGACGTGGTTGCTAAGAAACTTGTGTGACGCCATTGAATGAAATGGTGGGATTGGAAATCTAACTATCGTATCCGATAGGGGTGCTTCAATTGTAGTTAATATTTCAACGGTCTTTCCTTACACATACCATGCGCTATTTTTTCGTCATTTGTTGATGAACTTGAAAAGCTAATCTAGTATAATCAAGTTTTTTGAATGGCATTACTGGAAGATGTGTAAGGCATAGCGGGGTTCATATTTTGATCACCATTGGGGTTTGATTTCACAGAACTTATAAACCTCTTTAAATACTCTCAACGATGCGGGAAGAGAAAGATGGTCCAGATGTCATGCGATAAGGACGAGATATGCTTATACGACATCAAACAGTGTCGAGTCCATTAGCACTCTTACCAAACATGCACGAAAGCTCTCTATCACAATCCTCTTGGAGTTTCTTTGAGCTTCGATGCAACAATGGTATATCAAACATCGTGCCACCGGAGTGGGACTTGCAATATTACTCACATCGAATGCCGACCATAAGATCGAGAAAAGAGTAAGTAAATTGTTACGCTAGCAACTATACCCAGTCAAAAACAAGATTTTGGAGGTGCAGGACGACAACAAGGATGGGTTGGTCAACCTTGACACACAAACATGCAGTTGCAAAGAATGACAGTTGTTTGGGTTACCTTGCGGACATGTTATAGCAGTGGCACGAAAGTTCAAATAGGACGACGTAAGTTGCTATGCCGAGAGGTATTTAATGTTAGAGACGTATCGAGCGGCTTACGCCGAGCCCATACTCCCGATGGGACATCCTTCATAATGGACCGATCTAGATGATCTACAAACTGTGTTGCGGCCGGCCCTTGTGAAGAGTCAAGTTGGTCGCCCACCTAGGCGTGCTCGAATTCCTTCCAAAGGAAAGAGGAGAAACAAAAAAGCAAGAAAAATATAGTTGGCGTAACGAATACGGGCATGGTCAAACAGTTGCAGGGCCAATGAGGATAGAACGGATGAGTATAGCCGATCAAGATCCCAATCCACCTCAACAAAATCAGAGGCGTCTTGTGACAACCCTCAAAATCCAGTAAATTTCGTAAACCCTAATCATGCATTCTTACGTTAATTCCCTCGTAATCAAAATGAATTTGATATGATTGAGATAAGTCTAGCGTGCCCACTATGCATATTTATGTTGCATACGAGTTTGATGTACAAGTAAGTAATAAATGTAATTTCGAGAATTACGCGATAAATCGGAGAGTCTAATACAATACAAACGTTGATGATAAATTTTCGGAAAATAACTTGAAACTATTTGATAAGAAATAGTAGTTATTAATTCTATAATATTATGCTAAGATTTGAGCATAACGATTTTGAATATTCAATTAACGCTTATGTGATTTAAAATACGTACAAATGACAAATGACAACTGAGAATACATGATTAAGTAAGCAAAGTAACGATAACATTCGAATATTATGTAAACAACTAATGATATTCTAATCACATTTAAATTACTCTTAATTACCTCTAGTTAACCTTAATCACATAATTAGCACCTAATTAACCTAGATTAGCATTAAGTGCCTAAATACCTAACTAATTAAGTTAGTTAGACCAGAAAGGGCCCCCCTTCTCCTCCCCAAAATCAACCCTAGGGGCCCTCCCTCTTGGCAATCCTTGCACCACCACTCCTAACCCCATCCCCACACTCCACCTTACTCCCTCCCATCCCCTCTCATTGAACACAATCTCTAACTAGTTGCTAACTAGAGGAAAACACACACAACTCAAAAATCTTCTCTCCTTCATACTCCCTCCCCCCTCCATCGATTTCATCATCATCTTCAACAAGTTCATTTTGTTCATCAAGAACAACCACCATAGAACCACCACAAACCACCATGAACCACCATGTTTATACAACAATCTTCACCATTTCTTGAACTCTTAAACATCTTTTGGGTCTTCTTGTGATCTCATAATCTTGAGATCACAACATTTAAAGGAAAGCTTAGGGAATCGATTTCAACAATTTTGGGTGGAAGCTTTCAAGTTCTCTTTTTATTTTCTTAACCTTCATCTAAGAACATTGCAAGGAAACCTTCTTCAAATCTTGCTTGCAGATTTTATTGGACTAACTTGGAAAATCATAACTTTAACATAACATAACCAAATCGAGTGATTCTTAAGCCAAAAATTAAGTTTAACAAGTTAGGATTCCAACCCAAGTGGTCTCATGCAATTCGGACAAGTTTTGACCCTACTTTGAGAGGCCATAACTTTTTATCCACAGACCTAAAAGGCATTATTCTTTTTCCTAAAAGTCAAATTTTATCTAAGCTTTAAAAGTTTTATGGGCACGTTGTGTGAAGATGAGTCTAAGTCAGTCAACAAATGATTTTCTCAACAACTATCAAGAAAAATAGTTGTTGTACCTTTGTGTACTCATAAATATTTTTGAACCTCTTAAACATCTCCAAAAATTATGAATTTACCTTATATTCAACCTAAGACATGTAGGGATTTGTGATAAAAATTTCATAATAAAATAAGTCCATTTGACTAGTCAAAATGAGGTCACACGAAGGGTCAAAAATGGACAGAATTTGTTAAAATGAAAATGAACATAATCGGTATTAAAATGACTACCTAGATGTATGAGTTTCATAATAAGCATATGATTTTTATAGAATGTATATTATGTGATGAGTTGGAGCTGTTAAAATTGATATATGGGTTAAAAATGGTGAAGGACTCGTTGAAATGAACGAAAAACGTTGTAAAGAGGATTATAAAGATAATGATTTTTAGAAAGTTATAACGAGAACGATTGAAAGGTTTAAAGTATATTTTACGAGCTATACGTACTATGTATGTAAAAGACTTAATACTTACTTTTGAGAACAAACCATTGTGTTTTCGGGAAATTTAAGAACATAAGTATAAAACAATGCGTTAATATCACTTTTCGTAATAAATATATCATTTAAGAATATGCTTATTGAACAAACGAGCCGACGGCCGTTATTTTTAGATATTACTATATCGTACGAGAATACGAATGAGTCGATAAGTATTATAAATAAAATATCACTAACGGGTCGTAAATACGGTTGAATGGCAAGTAATGATCCTACTAGTTGAGTGAAACACTAGCATAGACGGACCAATAGAGCCGTCTACTAATGTACCTAACCTCATGCATATAGGGGGCCATGAGGATACTTTTTGGGCAAATGTATATTTTAAACGCTCGCACTCTTAAGCTCACCAGGTGCGTTCACAGCCCCTATTTTACTGTTTTTAATGTTTTATAAATTGGGGTGAAAATATATGAACTATTTTTGTAAAAATGACAAACTAATCTTTGTACGATCATAAGTTAACATGATGCAGTGCATTGAAGTTCTCTTTCTTGCACAATATAACCATTAGCTAGATGACGCTAGCCATGTGGATATACCCACCATAATTGTTATCGGTTAGTCACGCTAACTGTCGACATTGTTTTGAAATAAGGAGCGTATATCTAGATTGTCGAGAGGCATAAGCAAGTAATGTGAGTCATGGATTGGTTATAGGCTTAGGGATCGATACTTTAATTCGTAGGACCTAGCTAGTTTGCAGGGGATCATCGTCATGAATGATTTGATTGATAATGAACTATTTGATTTATAATGAATTTATACACATTGGTTAAGGTTTATGCTTGCAAGCAATTGATTTATAAAAGGTTTATTGATAGAGTCATAAACCAGTGAATTCACTCAACAACTCTGTTGACGATTTAAATATGTTTTTCAGGGAATTAGCCACGAAGTAAGAATCATGAATGCCTTTTAGGACCCACGCTCATCGCAAAGCATAGGATGCCATTTCTTTTGAAATCATTGAACTTATTTAATATGACTAAATGTTAGTTATATCGTTTTGTTAAACAAATTATTGTTCTGGTGAACGCGATAACTTTGTAACTATTACTTTGACATTTTATGGCATCCTATTTATATATTGTATTGAAAACACTTGTGTTAACAAATGAGACAGAAAATGACAGATATACCATATCCGTTGGATAGGTTACAAAGAGGGTGGAAAATTCGAATAAAAGAGTCGTATCTGCCGGATAGGTGCAACTTCTAGCCACAAGCAACCTGCAATTTGTGAGTTACGTGTGGTGCTTCGTGGGTTACGTGTGGGTAGTAATTTTTGGTACTTTTGAATATTTGGAGGATAAAATTTTATATAGAATTAACAATAAATGTATTTTAGTGATGTTTTAATAATTTAAAGGTTATTGTTATGCAAATATCTAATATGTTGCTATATATGGTTGCATACTTGCAAGTTGCTATGTTTAAATACAACACTATATAATCGTCTCAAAAGTTGGGTATGTGAATGTTGTTGTGCTTAAATAAATGGTTAATTATGTTTAGTTAAGAAGATTGAAGTTTGCAAAATGCAAGATATCAAAATTTTGCATTCTTAAGTTTTTTTAGTGGAAAGGAAAAGAAATCAAATGAATAAATAACAAAAAGTCATTTTCAAGTTTTTTTAGGAAGGAAAGGACCGGAAAGGACCGGAAAGGAATGTATTATGATGAGTTTTATATTGTAATTTTTTCCGTCCATATTTGAGTGGATTGGAAAAGAAAACAATTCATCTATATATATAATGAACAATCTATCTCTAGTAACCATATTATTAACTATCTTCTTCTTTACGTGATTAACTCGTTAAATAACTAACTGACTACTTTTTTTCCAACTCGATAATATATAAGCTATCTTATATTACATTATTATCTATTTTTTTTTATCTCTTTTCTTTTTCATCTCATCCTTTTACATTTAAAAAAAACTTGAGAATTCAACCTTATAATTTTGAACGCCAAACATATATTGTAACAAATACTAGTGAGACGCAAGGATATACAAGTACACCAAAGACACTCGAACAAAAACAACGACCTAAATCTGCCATAGCCAGCTAATTCAAAGAACCAAAACAACCAAGTGAACACATTGTTGGATATAGTGTCCAAGGTCATCAAGTTAGTTGGTAATAATTGATATAATAATAGAGTCCTTTTGGGTTGCCCTTAAAAAACAACCTAGTGATTACTTAAGGGACTACTTTGTCATAGTTAATAGTTTAATTTAAATTGGAACAAAGTACAAGGGTTTAATATAGAAATAATAGAATATGAATTCTATCCCAACTGGGATTCATATTATTATTCTCTATAAATAGAGGCTTATGGGTAATACCCTAATTGCTCATTCATTATATTCTTTCTCCCTTTGAGACTGTTGTCTCTCCCTCCCTTCTCTTGGTTTGATTTATTTCATCCTTCTCTAGGGTTTGGTTTAATCAATCAAGGTTAGAGGTTATACCCGTAATCTAAAGGTTGTTGTTTTGGGTGTCATTCCATTAGAGGGATTCTACTTTGGATCCTATTTCATCCAACATTGTGGCAAGAACTAGATCACAAGGATTGTCTCCAATAGCAACCAAGGTATGTCTTCTATTCGATTAGTTAGTTACATCAAGTTTAATAAACTATTGATTCTTGACTAGGTTTTAATCATGAGTTAACTAGACAATCGTTTGTTTTCACTGCCATATATAATGTGTTAATTGCATGAAAACCTAACAGTGATATAAGAGCCATAAGTTTATTAAACTGTTTGTACTAAAATCAATTTTTTTAAAGAAATATATATAAAATATGAATAGATTATTTTATTATCTTTAATTAATTAAATTAAGAACTAAAGTTCCTGTCATGTTTACGTTCGGAAAAAAAAAGGAAAATTTTTTTTTTTTGGTTTTTCGTTCGTACGCAAGGAAACAAACAGAAAGTCCTTTTATTGTTGTTCGTAGACAATAAGGAAACAAGGAGGGAATTATTTAATTGTTTTTATTGTTGTTTCATAAGTCAAACATGAGGCAACAAAGTTTCATGATTTATATATATATATAATCGTTTGTTTCGTACGCAAATAAGGAATCTAAGAATGGAATATTTTAATCAATTAAAACTTGTCATCAATTTCCATCTTATTAGATAAAAGGGTTTAAATTTTAATTGATTTTGCGTTATAGCGTACGACCTACACAAACATATATATAAAAATATTAGATATTAAAATTATCTATATATATTCGAATATTAAATCTGAAAATTTTTAAAAAGCTTTAAAATTATCCTAAATCCTTAAAGATATTATTCATAATGTGATTATTTATAATAGATGAGATTGTTTATATTAATTATTAACTTTGCATGAATTAATAGTTTAAACTAAAAATTTTAAAAAGGATTTAAATAAAATTCTCTCTGTATATATTAGGAATAGTTTATATATATATATAACATAAAGTTAAATATGCTGTCAGTCTTACCACGACTAGGCTCATCCACTCTAAATGCTATCATGGAAGGTTTAAGGAGGTCTCTCTGATTCCTAATGAGGTCGGTTTTTAAAATGTCATGCGCTTACTTACCACCCTCACAGCCTTTTATGCATTTTGAGTGAAGTTACCGAAAGGGTTTGATAGGACAACATCATAAAGTTAAAAAGTATTACTTAAAGTATTAAAACAAAATCCCATTTTAAATATATAAAAACGTGAATCTCATGCTACCCATGAAAAACACACATTTTCTTTATAATCTGTTTGACGAAGCGCGTGCAATTGGGCCGGTACGTCAAATTTGAGATTGTAGTTGCGAATGATGTGACACTTGCGATACCCAAGCGAACTTGAGCCAGGAGTCACGTGTTTTTGCATGGTTGATCCACCATCTAATCCATGATCCACGGTATCCCTGTCTTGGATTGAGATGAGCATATATCGAGATTAACATGCCATTTGTTTTATAAATGAATCTCAAAAGATCTAAGAATTTCATAGTGATTGAAATTGGCAAACTGTATTGCCTACCTAAATAACTCCATGGTGTGATTACGGCATCCCTCTTTACTTCATGAAGTGAAATATGGATCCTAGCCTTGTTAAATAATTTTGTTAAAGGGTCATTATTTTAAGGATTAAGGAACTAACTAAAATTTCTTTTATAGATGTTGAACCCAAATCAGAATACGAATCTTCCTCATCTTCCTCCACCACCACCTCAACACTCAAACTTCTCACTCTTGTCGGTATTGTCAAGGGAAAAGTTGACGGGACCGAACTATCTTGACTGGATCCGCACCTTAAGGATTACATTGAGGTACGAGAAAAAGGAGTATGTTCTCGATGAGGATCTCCCGGAACTTACCGATGACTTTACCGATGAGCAAATTACCGCTTATGAAAAACACTAGGAAGAATCGGAAAAGGTTGCTCGTCTAATGTTAGCGACCATGTCTTCTGAGCTCCAAAAGAGCTTTGAGAAGGTTGGGGCATACAACATTAATCTTCAGCTCAAGGAGATGTTCCAAGAGCAAGCTAGACAAGAACGTTTCGAGATCGTTAAATCCCTCATGGCTTGCAAACTGCAAGAAGGAGCGTATGTGTGTAGCCACGTCCAAAAGATGAAAAGCTACATAGACATATTGGAAAACTTGGGTGTCCAGTTCCCTAAGGAGTTAGCTATTGATATGGTACTTAACTCGCTTTCTGTTTCATATTCGCAGTTCATTATGAACTACAATATGAACAATCTGGATAAGACCCTTATGGAGTTACACGGTATGCTAAAGTGCTGCTAAGAAGAAAAAGTTTTCTCATCTCAATGTAAAGGGAAAGGCTAAGGTGGGACAGTCCAACCAAGGCTGCAAGAGAAAGGCCGATTCTGAAATAGCTCCCACTAGTGATCCGAAAGAGGCCGTTTGTTTTTACTGCCAAGAGAGGGGGCATTGGAAACGTAGCTGCCCGAAATAATTAGAGTATCTGAAAAATAAAAGGGTCAAGGAGTCTGGCACCTCAGGTATGTTCATGATAGAACTTCACAGTACATCAATTTCTAATTCTTGGGTTCTTGATACAAGATGTGGTACTCACATTTGCTCTGATATCCAGGGACTAAAAGAAAGTAGAAAGTTGAGGCATGGGGAGCTTAGCCTGATCATGGGAAACAGACAAACTGTTGCTGTTACAAGGATCGGGGATTATGAGCTCGTGCTAAGTAGTGATTGTTCTTTGAGATTATTAGATGTTTGTTATTCGCCAGATGTGGCTCGAAACATTATTTCGTTTTATGCATTGTATAAGGATTGTTTTTAATTATCATTTGATAATAAAAATGGTGACATTTTAGTTTACTAAAATAATTGTTTTTATTTTAAAGCTAGTCCTTGCAATGGTATCTATGAAAAAGTTGTTTGTATGAATAAAAATAATATAATCTTAAATGTTGATTCTTCCAAAGGTGTATTGGATAAATCGTGTCTATAGCATTGTCGTCTTGGCCATATAAGCAAGAAACGCATCGCCAAGCTCCAATCGGATGGAATTTTGGAACCATTCGACTTGAAATCGGATGATGTATGCGAGTCTTGCTTACTTGGAAAAATGACAAAGTCGCCATTCACAGGGACTTGTGAAAGAGGCAAGGATTTGTTAGACCTTATCCACACAGATGTATGTGGACCGTTTAAGTCTGCCACTAGACACGGTGAACGATACTTCGTCACATTCACTGATGACTTCAGTCGATATGGCTATGTTTATCTGATTAAACATAAATCGGAAATGTTTGAGGTGTTCAAAGAATTCCAAAACGAAGTTGAAAATCAACTGGGCAAAAGGATTAAGATGCTCCGCTCCGATAGGGGTGGAGAGTATCTAAGTCTTGAATTTATCGATTATCTTAAGAACTGTCGAATAGTATCCCAGTTATCTCCTGCCAGAACGCCACAACTTAATGGAGTTTCTGAGAGAAGAAATCGAACATTATTGGACATGGTTCGATCTATGATGAGTCGAGCTACTCTTCCAATAAGTTTATGGGGTTATGCCTTAGAAACAGCCGCACACATCTTAAACCTCCTACCAACTAAGAAGGTTGCTAAGACACCCTTTGAAATGTGGAGTGGGGCTCCTCCCTCACTCCGACATCTAAAAGTCTGGGGTTGTGAGGTCTACGTTGGACGTGAGACCAATGACAAGCTAGAATACAAATCAGAGAAATGTCACTTCATTGGTTATCCCAAAAAGTCCTTTGGATATCGGTTTTACAAACCTTCTGAGAACCAAGTGTTTGTTGCTCGAAGGGGATTCTTCCTTGAGAAGGATCTCATTTCCAAAGGAGCTAGTGGGAGTAAAATTGATCTTGAAGAGTTTCAAGAGTCAACCAATGAAGAAGAACCTATAGTTGACACTAGCACTCAACCAGATGATGAGAATCCTATTGAGCAAACTGACATAACTCCACATATTCCTCGTCGATCCAATAGAGTTGGTCACCCTCCTGAGTACTATGGTGAATTTTATGATTTCCATATAACTGAAGGTGACACGTTGATTAGTGATAAAACTGATTAATGAGGATGAGCCATCCAACTTTAAGGAAGCGATGGCGAGCCTTGAGGCTGCCAAATGGAAGGATGCTATGGAGAGCGAGATTCAGTCTATGTACGATAACCATGTTTGGAATTTGGTTGATCATACACCCGGCCTTAAAACCGTTGGGTGTAAATGGATCTTCAAGAAGAAGACCGACATGGATGGGAATGCACACACTTTCAAAGCTAGGTTGGTGGCAAAAGGCTACACTCAGACTCAAGGAATTGATTATGAGGAAACCTTTTCACCAGTAGCTAAGATAAAATCTATTAGGATATTACTTGCCATAGCCGCATTTCATGACTATGAAGTATGGCAAATGGATGTGAAAATCACTTTCCTTAATGGAAAACTATCGGAGGATGTGTTTATGACACAGCCTGAGGGTTTTGTACATGCCAAATATCCGAATAGAGTGTGTAAGATTGAGAGATCTATTTATGGACTCAAACAAGCATCTCGCAGCTGGAATCTTTGCTTCCATGAAAAGGTCAAAGAGTTTGGATTTTCTAGAAGTCAAGATGAGTCTTGCGTATATGTCAAAGCTAGTGGGAGTGTTGTAGTCTTCCTAGTATTGTATGTTGATGACATACGACTCATAGGAAATGATATCCCAAAACTACAAGGTGTAAAGACTTGGTTGGGAAATTGTTTCGCTATGAAGGACTTGGGAGATGCAACATATATACTTGGAATAAGAATTTACACAGATAGATCGAAACGTCTGATAGGACTTAGCCAGAGTACATACTTGGATAAGATCTTGAAGAAATTCAAGATGCATGACTCCAAGAAAGGGTTCCTACCCATGCAACATGGCATAAAATTGACTAAGAATCAATGTCCAAGTACTAGTGATGAACTGGACAGAATGAGTAGAGTCCCATATGCTTCGGCTATAGGCTCGATCATGTATGCCATGACTTGTACTCGTCCTGATGTCTCATATGCTTTGAGCATGGTGAGTCGATTTCAGGACAACCCTGGCGAAAGTCATTGGATTGCGGTAAAGAATATTCTCAAGTATCTAAAGAGAACAAGAGATATGTTCTTAGTATACGGTGGGAAAGAAGAACTCGGAGTGAAAGGTTATTGTGACGCGAGTTTCCAAACCGACAGGGATGACTCTTGCTCACAATCAGGATGGGTGTTCTTGCTGAATGGAGGAGCCGTGACTTGGAAAAGTTCCAAACAAAAGACGGTAGCTGACTCCACGTGCGAGTCCGAGTACATACCAGCTAGTGAAGCTGCAAAAGAGGCCACATGGTTGAAGAACTTCATCGGTGATCTTGGTGTTGTTCCTAGCATCAAGGATCCCCTTGAAATCTTCTGTGATAAAGAAGCTGCAGTCACTTTGACTAAAGAACCTTAGGACTATGGGAGGTCAAGACATATACTCAGGAAATACCATTACGTCCGAAACAGAGTTGAAGAGGGAGACGTAATAGTGAGTAGGGTATCATCGGAAGAGAATCCGGCTGATCCCTTCACGAAAGCTTTAAGTCGATCTAAGCATGATGAACATACTAGGTCGATAGGCATTAGATTTGAGAACGATATAATGTAAAAGTTTTAGTTGTTAGTTTAATATTTTGAAAAGAATAAATTGTATGTATTTGGTGATTTATTTTGTAGTGACTTAATAATATGTTGGGTTGCTACCTTTACATTAATTTATTTCCGTGTTTCGTTTTGCATGTTTAGAACCCACTTCCCGAGTATTTATTTAAATACTCGAACCTCCACGGTTGGTCATACTCTTGGAAGTAAGTAGTGATTTAAGACTGTCATGGAGAGTTAGTAGATTGACCATAGTGATTGGACATAGCATAGAGATTGCGACTAACTCTCATGTGTACTTAATAGAGATTTAAGTATTGGAGAAACCCGCACTCAGAGAATTACCTCATGGACAAATCAAAAGTAATTTTGAGATGATAATATCTTTTATTCTTCAAACAGAGATAATGGGGTTTTTCGCGCTACGATTCTGTTATGCATTGGTCTGCTCCAACGCTGTCCGTAACTGGCAGTTATACTGGGTAGTTCCATGTCTAACATGATGACTAGACGGAAACTATGTAGTCAAAGTTTATTTGTTCCTTCTGCTTTAACCGGATAAGCGATATCTATGGGCCCCTCGATAATTCGATGTTGACATTTAAGTGCTTGGCCGAGCCCTGATTAAATTGATGTATTCAATTAGTAATGTGTTGTAGTCATCATAAATCTCTATCGGGAAACATAATTTCGAACATTGAGATTGACTTGGTCCGTGTCTCAAGTTCATAAGGATATCTTGTAGAACAAAGGAATATTTGATCACTTATCTTAGGGCTGTCTCATGATTTGATTTAGAGTTCAGCAGCTGCTTTGGATGGCACACTCTATTAGTTATTTGCAAGTATTAGACCACTTAGAGTTGATGACATGTCCAAGTGCGAGACTGTTGGATATAGTGTCCAAGGTCATCAAGTTAGTTGGTAATAATTGATATAATAATAGAGTCCTTTTGGGTTGCCCTTAAAACATAACCTAGTGATTACTTAAGGGACTACTTTGTCATAATTAATAGTTTAATTTAAATTGGAACAAAGTACAAGGGTTTAATATAGAAATAATAGAATATGAATTTTATCCCAACTGGGATTCATATTATTATTCTCTATAAATAGAGGCTTAGGGGTAATACACTAATTGCTCATTCATTATATTCTTTCTCCCCTTGAGACTGTTGTCTCTCCCTCCCTTCTCTTGGTTTGATTTATTTCATCCTTCTCTAGGGTTTGGTTTAATCAATCAAGGTTAGAGATTATACCCGTAATCTAAAGGTTGTTGTTTTGGGTGTCATTCCATTAGAGGGATTCTACTTTGGATCCTATTTCATCCAACATTGTGGCAAGAACTAGATCACAAGGATTGTCTCCAATAGCAACCAAGGTATGTCTTCTATTCGATTAGTTAGTTACATCAAGTTTAATAAACTATTGATTCTTGACTAGGTTTTAATCATGAGTTAACTAGACAATAGTTTGTTTCCGTTGCCATATTAAATTGTGTTAATTGCATGAAAACCTAACACACATAACCGGAGAGACTATACCGTAAGCCAAACAAAACAAACACTAGCGCCCAATCTAGCATAAAAAAAATCTCGGGAACATTACAACTCTACATAGTTGATCTTATTGAAATCACAAAACAAGGTAACATGCGCCAAAGAACGAAGTAATTTGAGAGCTTCAGCTTGAGCTGCTCCGATTTTCAGTGAGCAAATATCCTTAATAATGCTTGTCGAGATTCTACAAATAGAACAACAACTGTTATCTTTCCAACAATTATTTCGATCAGTAACCAAATCAAAAAGTTTCATTGCCTTTTGTCTTCGTTTCTTCACATGAGATATGAACCCCAAACTTGAAACGAACTTTAATGTAGTTTACACTAACACTACATATTTAGTTGAGCACTAACTAATATTATGTTCAGGCCCATCCAATGAGTTGTCAACAATTAACAAAATATGAAAGTTTATTTATATTTCATTGGTCAACAACAAATATATTGTTGAACAGCATGAGTGCTTCTAAACAAAGGAAAACTTACAAGCTAGTCAAAAGTTAAAACCACATACGAGATATACGCTTCTTATGAATGAACTCACAACCTTTTGAAATGTTCTCCTCAATAACACGAAAAATATATTCATATGTTAAATTATTGTATGCTACTTTTAAATTTCAATATAACATATGTATAGTCTATGCATAAAGTTTAAATTTAACGGGCATTTAGGCATTTTAGTAAAATTCAAAAGTTGAAAGACGAAAAATAACAGAAAAGGGGCTAGCGAGTCTAGAACCTCCACATTTACAGCCAAGTTAGGATCTAACTATTAGTTTGTTGTGTAAATTAATACTAAGCTATATACTTTGAAAATAGGTTATATAAAAAGACAAAAACCATAATGTCACATTGTCAAGGAGCGGACTATGAAATATGAATATGTGACATTTAATAATTTAAATATTAATAATTAGATTTTAAGGTGTGGTCGGAAAAGAACATAATCATTTTGTATGTAGTTAACGTGTCACGTTGACAATTGATAGGTTTACGCACGTCTCTTTGATAGTTATTAGAGCACAAGGAGTGGTGACTTCTTTTTTATAGTGTTCAGCAACAATATTTCATGAAAACGGAACACTGTTGTTGAAAAAGAGGGGAGTGAGAGCAGTGTTCAGGACGGTGTTCGGGAATTTCTTTTTGATTTTTTTATTTGCCACAAAATTCAAATCATGTAATAAATATATATAAATAACAAATTAATTTAAATAAAATAAGTAATTTCATTAAGAATAAAAATAAAAAATTACAAGTCCTATAAATTAAAAGTTCATTAAAAATAAAAATAACGATTACAAGTCCTAAATATTAAAATAAAGATTACAAGTCCTAAAAATTAAAATAAAGAACAAGTACTACAAATAAAAATCAATCGTCTCTCGAACTAGTGTCCTCCGATGCCTCGTCTGCCGGTTCGTCGAAATCCAGCTTTGCCCGAATCTTCGCCTTTTGTTTTTCTATGATTTGTTTGTCTCGTCCCGACAAGTGGTCCGTCTACATAGCCAAGATTCGAAGTTGTGTTTCCAAATCTTTATTCCGATAGTAGGCTTGTTTGTCGGAATGGATGCCTTACAGGTACCGGCGAGAGACTCGTCAAATGAAACGCGATTAGAAGAGTTGGAACCGGATCTCGTCTTCTGGGATGTGCCTTGCCTAGCTTTTCCCTGTGGACGTTGGAATGCATCACTACCAAATAGTGCGGCATTCGTGTTGTCCTCCGGTTCCTCGTCCAAGTCCAAGTCGTCTAAGTGAACCGTCTCGCGGCGTTTTGGAACGTTTCGCCGTCCGACTACAACGGGATCGGGAGTTAACCACTTTTGGCGGTCCTTTAAGAAGTTCCACGCTTGAAAACTTCTAAAAGTCGTCGTCATCTTCGCCGCTTCTTCATTGTGAGTTGAGCCGATTCCATATGCCTCTCCACTTTTGACAATCGGCGTTGAATTTCTTCCATTTTGATGTCAAGGCGTCTTTGGTGCGGGTAAAGGGAGGGTTGCGGCCGTGGTACTCGTTCATAACAAGATACCAAAAAGAGTCGCCGTTCGCGTGTTTCCTCGGTTTGAATCTTCGAAAACGGCAACCCAACTTTGGGCCAACCGAAGCTTTTTAGCAGGTTCCCAACCGGACACATTGGTGTAAACCTTTTTTGATCTCGGTTGTGATGATTCCACCACCCCTTTTTTTCCTTTTCTGGTTCTACTTCTACGGGATGTGGATGTCGGGACCTCGTCTTCAACCGATTGTTGCGTGATGGGTGTTTGTTGTTGTTGTTGTTGTTGTTGTTGTTGTTGCCACATTTGAAAGACTTGAAATTGTTCAGATGAAAATTGAGGTGTTTGAGAGGATGATGATTGATACGGAGTGGTAAAAGTTGGTTGATATGGAGTGCCAAAAGTGGGTAAGTCGGATCGCGGGTTTGTTGATGAATATTGTTGAAATGGGTTCCATTGAGATTATATGTTGAATGGATTGTTTTGGTTGTTTTGGTTATTCGACATGGTGATGAGAAATAGATGAATTATATAGAATGGTGGAGTTTTGAATATTTGAGAGTGTTGTAGATGAGAAATAGTTGAATTATATAGAATGGTAGAGTTTTTGAGTATTTGAGTGTATTGTAGATGAGAAAGAGTGTTTTGATGTGTTTAAAATTGTGTTGAAAGTGTTGTATTTATAGATAGAGAATAGGGTTTAAAAAATAATAATAAATAATAATAATCCTTTGACGGACACCAGAGAAGTTAGTTCTTCGCCTATCACATTGGTCGACTTGAACTTCCTTCTAGTCCTAGAATCCAAAGCCAAGTCACTATGGTATCTCCTACTACAGGTATGGCGCTAGCTAAGGGGCTATATATCCGTTATTTTTGAAATTCTTTTTATTTTATTTTATTATTTTACAAATAACCGTTGGACTCAAAAAAAAAAAAAAAAAAAACCTCAAATCCAACACAACGTCCCCGGGGGGTGGGGGGGACGCTGTGCCTGGAAGTTGCCAGGAACGGCATCCGGAGCGCTGCCCCGGAGTGGAGGAACGACATTCCCGATGGCGTTCCCGACGGCGTTCCGGCCCACTCCGTATGCTCTTAAAAGTACTCTTTCTAGTTATTGAAACTTACCTACGTAGAGTGGTCTTATCTTAAACTCAGTGCTAAGAGTTAATATCGAGTATTGTCTGGGTGAGTAGTTGAATATTATATATGGAGTCAAAAAAATTCATACAATTTTTTTAACTAATAAAATCAAAACGAAAAGAAATAAACTAAAAACTTTAACACTGAGTTGGTCAGCATTGAGGGCTCAACCCCGACTTACATTGAGGGCTCAACCCCTAGGACGACGCTAAAATAATCTTCAATACCAGCCACCTCAATCTCACTCCCTGTGATCATAGTGTCAGATGAACACCAAATTATCACTAATAACCAAGGTTTTAAAAATGAGTTTTAAGTTAGACCCAACCGGTTCACTCGATTAACAACAACACAAATACAGCAACAACAAATTAATATGAAACAAAATTAAGAGCAAAACACCGCCTCACATTCTTCTATATAACATTTAACAAAGCTAAATCACTATTTTTTTTCTATATAAAGCTGAATTACTATTCATCGACTAGTTCGATCTTCTATTAACATTTAGCAAGGGCAGAGTCTTACAACACCCCTACTTCTTTGCGCTGTCACATCACATCACATTCCATTTTGTTTTTTTTTCTTTTATTACATTATTTGTATATTTGTATTGTTTATTACATCCCAGCTTTGTTTCATTTTTTTATTTTTTCATTTCTTTCATTTAGATATGTACACATTTCGAATTACTTAATGTAATTAGTTTTTGTATTTTTTTAATAAATTTCTTTGTGTAATTGGTAAAAACAAACAAATAATTATATATTAATTATCTAAATAAAATTTTACAAAAACGCATTTATAATTTAGACGCCTAATAATTTTCTAATCAAACAAATAACAATAACAATAATAATCAACTTTACATAATTTTCTGATCATCAAGATTTACAAAATTACAATTATTACTAGAAGGCCGAAACTCATTATATAAATCTTGTTGATTCTTATATATAGACTTTCCCATTCCGAGTCAGATTTAAATATAGTCCATGACGGATGCGTTCGAGGTACCGGATACTATCCTTGTAAATCCACTTTTACAAAGTGGTTACAATGTACGTGAGCAATTGCACATACATAATGTTGTTGTGACTCGTGTGGACTGCACCAAAGAGGAAAACACGTCGTATCTCCATCATTGCTCAAAAATAGAAAAACCACGTTATACCTTGAAGCTATTAGCAAACCTGTTGTCGGCATATCCATCCAGTACTTGCTACCTGCACGTGTTTTTGCTGGAAGATTTATCGTTCGGGAAAGTTGTAACAATCCTACTTCTCCAAACATATTAGTGTATGTTGCTTGATGCATTCTTATCTCATCAAGTAACTCCTTTCTAATTTGCGGCTAACATTCTTCGTGATGACCTAGACATGAAGCTACTGATCTAAATCCGCAATTTCCATCACCAATTACATTATGTATGTCCGTTACGTACAATCGAAATATTTCTGGAATTTGATCCACTAATGGATCTGAGAAAAATGTTCAGTGAACGTAAGAACTATGTCTGGCAGGTTCTTGGTTCAAGTTCGGTAAATCAAACCCATCAAGATTTGACTTGTTGGACTAACTACTCCTAGTAGGATCATGAGGTGGCGTGTGAAACAAAAAAAGTCGCCTTTTGTTTCTGTATCTTCACACTTGGACGTCCACGAGTAATTTTGTGAACGGGGGGTTCTTAAATCAAAGATAAATGTAGCATGTTCAACTCAGCGTCACAACGAAGATCGCCATCTTGTGCCAATATACGTGGCGAAAAATCAAGCGTCTTCTAGAAAATGTCAATCGACTCTAGTGGAATAAGCAGACCGACATTTAAATAACTTGCAAGTTCGTGCGCACATGGTAACCGAATGTGACAACCCTCGAAAACCGGTAAATTCCGTACACCTTAAAATCATGCATTCTTACGCTAATTCCCCTTAATGAAATCAAACGTGATTTAAACTGAGATAAGTCTAGCACACGCCCACATTGCACATTTTGGTGCACACTACTTTAATACTTGATGCATTACGTTTATGTAATTATTGAGAATTTCACAATATAAATTGGATGATTCCTATAAACACGAACGTTGGTGATAAACATTTTCTAAATAATGTAAAGTTATTTAATAGTAGATATTTACCTATACTATTATGATAGGGCTTAAAGCCAAACCTTTCAAAAGATTTAGATCAAGCTTATACGATTTAAGTTAAACACAACGAAGAAAGGTAATACGAGATTCACCAACCGAAACATCAATAATTTACGAATGATTTGGAATTTACTAACCATGTTCCAACCTCCTTTTATCCCCTAATTAACCTTGATTAGCTAACCTACACCTAATTAAGCACACACCTAAGCACCTAAACATGAATTAAACACTTAAGTAGGTTAAAGCTTGGAAATTAATTCCAAGCAAGCTAGCATGTAGGTCAAATAAGTCAATGGCCAGATTCTCCTTCTCCTCTTTGCTTACTTGCTCATTTAAACACTTACTTGCTTGCTTGCTTAGATGCCACAAGCAAGATAGCACCTACCTTAAATTGTGGAAATTAAATCAAGCAAGGAGACTAGCATGTCACCAAAGTCAAATGCAGATTTCCTTTGTGTTTTCTTGTGTACGCTTCCATTCCCAAACTCATTCTCAACCACACACTCCCTCCTCTCTACTTGCTTGCTTACACCCTCCATCAAATGTCATGGATGACTAGCAACTTGCCCACTTGCTTCTTACTTGAGTAGTGAAACTTATTGCAAGAAATACATATGTACACACACTTCACATATTGCACTTTTCAAAAATTTGCACACATTCTCAATTCCCTCACTTTTCTCTCTCAATTTCCCTTTCATTTTCCTCACCAATATCACCTTCATCTCCATTAAACTCTCCTTCTTCAAGAACAATCACCACAAACCACCACACAACCACCATCAAACCACCATAGAACCACCATAAACCACCACCTTTATTGTAAGGTCGCTAGATCTTGGTTCGATAACGGATTATCTTTAAGTATTGAGGTGCGGAATCCCTCAATACGTTAGGTTTAAGCTTATATAACTTTGCAATTAATTAACAAGCTTCGTTTTGATATTAACTAGTGTTAAACAATCAAAACCGAGCCTATTCAATAAATGCTTTTATATCTGCACAGATTTCGAGGAGAGAATACTTAAATATTTGGTGTGTGTAATAAAATGGCACGGATTTCCAGGTCTTACAATAATGAGCAGCATTTAAAATATTTATATCTGGTTCAACTCGCAGGCCATGGGCCTTGCGAGTTGACTCAACTCGCAGCACATGGGCCTTGCGAGTTGACTCAACTCGCAGCCCATGGGCCTGCGAGTCCAGATGGACTGCGAGCCCACATCTCAGCTCGCAGGTAGGTCCTGCGAACCGAGATAGCTGCGAGCCCAAAACTCAACTCGCAGGTAAGACCTGTGAGTCCAGTTTACAGCGAGCCCAGATCTCAACTCGCAGCTGAGAGCTGCGAGTCCAGATTGGACTGCGAGTTGAGATCTCAACTCGCAAGTCTGTTGACCTGCGAGTTGACTTCTCAATTCGCGATTCAGTCTTTAACTTAAAATCGATATTTATCTAATAACATTTAACAAATAATAATAACAAGTTAATATCATATATTTACAAGTCTAAACCAATTTATACAAGATTGATAATAAATACACTAGTCCTATTACAAGCTAGATCTATTGTCACAATAACATGTCCCAACAGACTCCCCCTTGACAATAGCTCTAGTGTCGTTATCTTCAACTTTGTCTTTGGTCTTTACTTGTAAATACTACTGTCCATATGAATCTTCATTCTAATACAAGTCTTCACCATTAATTGATAATCTCTTGCAAGATCACCCCATGCTTCAGTCGTTAGGATCCTGTTTTCGTTTAACTTCAACAGGTCCTTCCTCGACAGATTCATCAGGTGTCGATGGTCATAGACTGTTAGAATTACTCTTTCTCCTCCTTCGACTTCATCATCAGCTTCAACCATGACAGCTTCGCCAGTCTCTGAGTCCACGTGCCAGTTCAGAAGATTTCCCAGAATATTCTGTGGCATTGTCTTCAGTGGTATCTGCTGTATGCACTTGACAGCTGGATAAGTTTTCTTCCTTAATCTTCGGCCAGTTCTCTGACTTCGTTCCTTTAATTTGATCGTCTTTCCGACTCTTGGCTTAATCTTCTCAAACTTCATTGATCTACCCTCAGTCCGAATGATTCTCTCAACATACGTTGCGTAGGGATCATTACTGGGATTTATCAGTTCTAAGCGTGCCAAGTCTCGAATTTCAAATCGAGGAAGCGAACTGAATACTTTAAGCTTCTTATCGAAATATTGAACTCCGTCAAATCTTTTGATAGCGAAAAGTTTCAAGTCAGAATCAAAATACCAGCCGATGATCCCCTTCCTTGGAGCTTTCTTTCCAGTTATATCTACTTCAGACATCCCTACCTTTTGCTTTCTCCTTTTCAGAGGTCTAAACATGGGATTGTTTCTGAGTTTTTCTGGAAGGTCATCTTCTGATTCAGAACTGGTTGATTCATCTAGATTTTCATCTAAATCAACAACCCTTTCTCCATCTTCTTCCTGGATGACCACTTTAGTTGTAGATGGGCTTACGATGTGTTCAACAACATCAGCGTCAAGATCTACACACTCGTCTGCCCCATCATTAACAATGAAAGTCCAATCTTCAGGAGGTACAAACTCTCCTTCTTCAAGGTCAAAGTCAATGTCCTCATCTAATTCATCTGGCATGTCGCCTTCAGAATCTGATAAGTTCAACATTTCATGACCTATAGAAACACATACACAAATAGATTAATATCATAAGTTCTTTCATTGATTTCCCTGAATCAATCTAAGATTTTTCTTATTAATCCCTTTGGGTATTTGAAATATATTATATATATTATATATATATACTTATTCAAATCTTTCATCGATTATGATAATCGATCTAAAATTTGAATAAGTCTTATAATATGCGAACATCATATATTATATGATCCTATAACTCTTTTATCGATCATAGTCAATCTAGAATTACAAAAGACTTATAATATACGAACATTCATAATTATAACATTTTAAACATTCAAGTTTAAACATCTTAATTACAAAATAATTCAAAGTTACAATGTATTAATAATTACAATCAGTCTATATTAATACAAGTGTCACCTTCTTCAGCTCCACCCTTCGCAGTACCAGCACCAGCTCCACTACCACTTGCTTCAGCAGACTCCCCCTGAAATGTAGTCTGCTGACCAGTCGTTGAAGGACCGGCCAGCTCACTATCCTTCTGAGCTGAGGGATCATCATCTTCATCATTCTTATTCTTCTTCGCCAGCTCATCTTCCTTGCAGGACTCTTGATATATCAATACCTCCCCTTGAGATGGCTTGTCTTCAGAAGGCTGTTGACCAGGCGATCAAGTCTATCAATTTGCCTCTGCTTGTCAGCTACATCATCTATCAGATTGTTATTCGTCTTGATGAGCAGTGAATAGGCATCATTCTGATTAGTCATTTTATCAGACATAGACAGCATTTGAGAAATCAAGAATTTGACGGTTTCTTCCAACTCTCGAACTCTGGACTCTAAGCTATTAATACGATCAGAATCAGTCGCATAGGAGGTGGATGGAGCAGCAGTAGTGGTGGTTGGTGGCGTGGGAGCGGGCGGTTGCATTTTCTTCGCTATCTCGGTAGCAACATCGGTTAATAGACGCGCCGCAACCCTGCTAGATTTGGTGGTTTGGTGCGAAGACGGGCGAACCAAAGCAGCAATCATTTCAGCCTCTGAGGGCGTAGAACTTGATTGTAGATGAGCTGCAGAGGTTGAAGCTGTTTGTCTGAGCAGCTTGCGAGGTCGAGTAATAAGCACCTCCTCCTCTTCTTCTTCATCCTCATCTTCATCAACCAAAACAAAATCGGGATCTTGGTCCACGGCTTTCCTCTTTAACTTCAATGCCGGATCCATAATCAATTTTGATCCTTGAGGAATCATCCCTTCAGGGATACCGGAGACAAACCCTGGTGGTCCAGTTTCATCATCATCATCATCAGCATCAGACCCAGATTCAGAAGCAGAAGCAGCTTCTCCATCTCTGCCCGATGGCCCAACAGCATCAGGTGCCTCTGTGGATGGTTCTTCAAAACTTGGTGCCTCAGCAACATACTGATCCACATCCTGCATGATGGGATCATTGGCATCATCGTTCTCAGCCAGTACTTGCTGCACCACTTCAGCTGCAATGTCAACATCAACTTGTTGCTCTTGCTGATTTGCTTGAATAAGAACCTCCTCAATCAGTTCTTGTGACTCAAGAGCACCCTCGGCCACATCAACATCTAGCCAACCATGATTTGGTGGCGTCACATAATCGGGATGGATCAAGAACCCATACAGCTCTGTCGGCTGTGGTTGCATCTCAAACCTTCTTGAGGTGTGCATAAACATGGCGTTGTAAGCCCTCAGCCCGATGGTATCAACTTTTAAATCGGCTTGAAAGACTGGCAAGTCAGGAATCGAAGCCCGAATGATAAGCATACAAAATCTGGGATATAGCATAAACTGAGACCTGACACCTCCCAAGATTTGTCTAACAAATTCTCCAAAAACATAGTCTGAAAAACTGTATGGTTTATTGTAAACCAGTGACAGTGCAGCCGATAATAGAGAAGAGCTAAGCTCATCATATCCTCCTTTCTTTGTCCCAAAGATCGTGACCAAGACATGGAGTAAAAATCTCCATTCTCCGAACACGAGAGCTTTCAGAAACTGACGGCCTCTCTTGGGTCCAACATACCCCATACGTCCTAAAGCTCCCTCGATAAAGTCCAACGGAAACTCAGTTGGTCCATCTTCCTGCTCCACAGTTCCCAACTGTAAAATGTTCCTAAGATCTGAAGCAGAAAAGATAACCAGACGATCATTTATCCTTGTCTGGATGACCGGAGGATTCACCGATGTATCATATACAATATTTGCCCAGAACTGGGTTAGTATATCTCGTGATAGGGCCGGTGACTCGGTGATAGCATATCGAATCCTCGATCGTGCCAGATAAGAAAGAACCCGAGTCAATCTAGATGCACCACGGGCATCTATGTCTAAATCGACCAGAACATTATGATGTCCAACGAATTGTCGAGCCATATCTGTAATATCAAAGATCACACAAATGTTAGACAATTAGTTTAAATATTGATAAACTTATATGATCTACAACTCATAATTGAACTATTAAGTCGTGAAACTTAATTATCAATTATAGTTGTTCAACATATACAGAATCAATAAGTCTAACTTTCAAATTTACCTGCTACACAAATATATTACTTATTACGAAAAGTCATAAGTCTTATATATAGAGTATACGGATTTACGTGTTTACATTTAAGTCGACACGTCTAACCGTAGACTATTTTAACTTATAAACGCTTAATTAGTTAACTAATCGAGAGATCGTAAATTAAAATTAGAAATCAAAAGTTTCAAAAAGTCAACTCGCAAGTTCAACTCGCAGAGTCAACAAAAGTCAATTCGCAAATTCAACTCGCAAGTTCAACTCGCAGAGTCAACAAAAGTCAACTCGCAAGCTCAACTCGCAAGTTCAACTCGCAGAGTCAACAAAAGTCAATTCGCAAGCTCAACTCGCAAGTTCAACTCGCAGAGTCAACAAAAGTCAATTCGCAAGCTCAACTCGCAAGTTCAACTCGCAGAGTCAACTCGCAGGTCAACTCGCAGGTTGGACTCGCAAGTCAACTCGCAAGTTGGACTCGCAAGTCAAACTTGGAGTTCAACTCGCAGATGAAATGTTGACCCGTTGACCTGCGAGTTGAGTTGGATCTCAACTCGCAGGATGAACTGCCATGGTGACATCATAATAATTTTCAATTTTGAGAAGTTTTTAACATGATCAGCCTATGTCCGTAGTTCCAACATACTCCTATTAACATAAACCCTAAGGTTTCGTGTTGATTTGAGCACAACATTAATATTTTAGTAATTAAAAATCAAAAACCCTCATTTTTTATACGAATGTCGATTGTGGATTAATTACGCGGTGGAAACTTGTGATATATACCTCAATAGATTCGAAATGCAAAGTAGGATATAATGTATATAGTCAAAGGTTCGTTGTACAAGCTGAAATTTCGAAAATAAAATCGAAAGGAGTTTCGGCTCGCAGTGTGTCTGGGTTCGCAGGTGTGTTTGGATTCGCAAGTGTGTGGAATTTGAACCCGCAGCCCCCCTTTTGACATATTTGAACTCGGCTTGCAGAACTCAACTCGCAGAGTTGAGTTCAACTCGCAGCCCTGTTCTCGGTTCGCAGAAAATGTCTATAAAATACATTTTAATTTTAAAACGTAATTTTTTAAGTTTCCAAAAATAAACAAGTCTAAAATACACGTATCTTTCACTTGTTTTTCTCATGTAAAGGTGTACAAGTCTAAAATTTGAGGATCTTTCACTTGTTTTTCTTATGGAATAGCGAACAAGTCTAAAATAAGATATTTTCACTTGTCTTTCTTGGAAAAAGTGCACAAGTCTAAAATCTGAGGATCTTTCACTTGTGATGCAATCATGCGATAACATGAACGATAAACATAAATAAATAAAATAAAATTAAAGAAGATTTACTAAAATAAGAAAAATGCGAACAAATGCATAAAAAATGAAAATAAAATACACGACAGTGATGCATGATAAACATTGGTATCAAGTACCCTTGTATTAATGAAACACTTTGACGAAAAATAAAATACAATAAAATAAAGTAAATTAAATCCTAATCGAGGGCATTAAGAAATTTATAGACAGTGGGATCATATCAGAAGGAAACAGCTGAACCAAATGATGAGTAAAAAATCTAAGAAGATTGTTAGTATGCAAACCTTATGAAATTCACAATAAGTTACATAAGAACTCACAACTTAACCATTTATCAACTTACATTTATAAGAGTATAACTTGGTTACCTATTTCCACCAAATATAATATTCACATCAAAATGAAGTGATTTAAATATCATAGACAGTTCAAGATGATTACTGGTATTATAATCCATATAAACAAAGTCTACACTGATTTCCAAGCAAACCTTTTATTGTTTGAATGTGTATTACCTAATGTGATTCAAAAATGACATACTGAGAAATTTAGTAAAACACATAACACTGTATCTTTCACTTTGCAAGATAGAGATCACTAAATGATGTTCTTTTCGAAACATATGACATACCCTTGAGTAAATGTGACAAATATCAAACTCGTTTTGTAAATACTAGTGGTTCTAGTTCTGTACTTAGTACAACAGAAGATCCCTTAGTATAGACAAACCAAGCTTGAAACTATTGGCAAAACTAAAGGAGTCAGGTCTGTACTTAGTACAATAGAGACACCAGTAATTTCACTAACAACCATAATTCTTATTATTTGTCTTGACATATTTTCATAGATTCTTGATAACAGTGTATGGTCAGACTATCTTTCATCAATTAAGACTTATGTCATACGTCATATAGTAAATCACACGAGATACCACACAGAAGATTTATAGCTTATTATATGCTCAGAAATCAAAGCAGAAATTGCCTACCAGTACATCATATAATGAAACTGTCTAGATCTAAAGTTTTTCAAGCAAATTATATCGTGTGGAGAGAGGAGTATACTAAAATAAAGATAAGTGAAGGCCTGGTTTTAAAGATGTAAAGTTCATGTAACAAATTTGAATCTACTAACACATCTAACTTAAGACTTTTACCTACATTTATTAAGCCAATTCCTCTAATTTACTATCATTTCCCAGTTGATAAAGACTTAACCTTTATCGGAGGCGATTCCCCAATGGTAACAAGCAAATGAATGCCATACGCCTAACCCCCTTTTCCCTTATTATTATTATATTTTTTTTTAAAATTGGCATAAACTAATAAATAAGACCAGCTAATTATTACAAAATAACTCTATGGAAGACTAATCCTCTGGATTTCTCATTCCATTTAGTTGCACCAATTTCTCGAATCGAGCTCTGTCGAACGCTTTGGTGTATAAGTCTGCTAAATTATCCACAGATGGAACCTTAGCTAACTTTATCAGGTTTTTCTCAGCACAGTCTCTAATAAAGTGATGTCGAATATCAATATGTTTAGTTTTACTGTGCTTGACCGGATTATTGGTTATTGAGATCGTTGATTCATTATCAATCATCATAGGAGTATTTGTTATACTCAAACCATAATCAAGCAATTGTTGTTGTATCCACAGAACTTGGGAACAACAGCTGCCAGCTGCAACATACTCAGCTTCACATGTAGAAATGGCTACTGAGGTTTGCTTCTTGCATTGCCAAGAGACCAGTCTACCTCCTAGGAATTGACATCCACCGGTTGTAGACTTTCTATTCTGATTGCATCCTCCGTAATCAGAATCAGCGTAAGCCACAAAATCTAAGTCTCCATCAATCGGATACCAAAGTCCCAGCTTCGGTTTCCCTTTGAGGTAACGAAGAATCCGTTTTACTGCTTGCATGTGAGATTCTTTAGGAGTAGCTTGATATCTTGCGCAGACACATACTGCAAACATTATATCAGGCCTTGATGCTGTAAGATACATTAGTGATCCAATCATGGCCCTGTAAAGAGTAGGATCCACGTCTCTATCACTCGATGTATCTGGACTAATACCATGGGCTTCCGGAATAGGAGTATGAAAAATTCTTGATTCTTCCATCTTGAATCGTTCTAGAAGCTCATTAGTATACTTAGTCTGATGAATGAAATATCCATCTTTCTTTTGATCGACTTGCAATCCTAAGAAGAATGTCAATTCACCCATTGCTGACATCTCAAACTTGTTCTTCATAACCTTTTCAAATTCACTACACATCCTTTCGTCAGATGACCCAAAGATGATATCGTCAACATATACTTGAACAAGTAGAAAGTCTCTTCTTTTCCATTTCACAAAGAGTGTACTGTCAATTCTTCCTCTTGTGAATCCATTCTCAAGAAGATAAGTGGACAGTTTCTCATACCACGCTCTCGGAGCTTGATGTAATCCATATAGAGCCTTATCGAGACGATATACTCTATCTGGATACTTTGGATCAGTAAATCCCGGTGGTTGAGAAACATACACCGTTTCTTTGACTTTGCCATACAAGAAGGCACTTTTAACATCCAGCTGAAATACTTTTATTTTCTTTGAGGCTGCAAATGCTAAGAATAACCTAATTGCTTCAAGCCTAGCCACAGGCGCAAACACTTCATTGTAATCAATCCCCTCCTGTTGATTAAAACCTTGGACAACTAGACGAGCTTTATTGCGAATCACGATTCCTCGATCGTCTTTCTTGCACTTAAATACCCATCTAGTTCCAATTGGATATTCTCCAACAGGTAAGTCAACCAACTCCCAAACTTGCAGTTTTGTGAACTGAGACAGTTCTTCCTGCATTGCCTCGACCCACGAATTTTCCTTCAAAGCTATCTGAACATTTTTAGGTTCAATTTGTGAGATAAAGCATGAATATAGACATAGATTAGAAATCCCTGTCTCGTTCATTTCAGCATACAAGCTTGAATGAGTAGATGTACTAGCTTTAGATTGATTTCGAGTCAGAATAGGAGAATTTGGATCACCGATGATATTATCAATTGGATGAATCCTATTAATTCTTGTTGAAGTAACAGGTTCAACTGGAATATCATCATGTAAGTTGGCACCAATTTCCTCCAAAGGTGGTATACCTTCATTAGTAGTTGATATCCTTAATTGTCTCAGAGGAGTAAGAACATCATCCATAATCCTTTGAGAAGCAATTTCAGGATCTTCACTCTCTAGAGGTATATCATCTTGAGGTAGTTGTGACTCGATAGGGGGGACAACATCAGTATCGACAATATTCCTAGCATCAGACGTTTGAGCACTCGATGTTGGAGAAGGAGTGGGATCCTCATCTCCAGACAATAAATGCTCAGGAATGTCTGAGTTACTGACATAGTCACTGATAGGGACTTTAAATGACTTGAAAAGATCTGAATAGTCAAACTGCCAATCCAATCCCTTATGTGAGTCATGTGTATAGCTCGTAACTTCGATGTTATAAACTATTTCAACACGTCCCGAATTTTTATTGAAGGCCCTTTTGTTTGGTGAGTTAGGCATGTAACCTAGGAAGTATCCTTCGTCAGCCTTCTCACCAAATTTAGGTTGATGACTTGTTTTCAACAACGTACATGAAACTCCAAAGGGTTCAAACCCTTTTAAGTTCGGTTTCTTCTTGTTCAAAAGCTCATAACACGTCTTGTTTTGCTTTTTAACCGTAAGAACCCGATTGAGAACATGACATGCTGTATTCACTGCCTCTGCCCAAAATATGACCGGAAGCCTTGAATCTGCAAGCATTGTTCTCGCTTCTTCAATTAGAGTTCTATTCTTCCTTTCAGCAACACCATTTTGTTGAGGTTCATATGGTGCACTGAATTGATGTTGAATGCCTTTGCTTAAGCAATATACATTCAATGTAGAATTCTTGAACTCGGTCCCATTGTCACTACGAATTCTCTTAACTCTTTTTCTATAGATGTTCTCTATTAGATCAAGAAACTCCATAAGAATGCCCGGAGTTTCATCCTTAGATCCCAAAAAGAATACCCAAGAGAATCTAGAGAAATCGTCTGTGACAACCAGACAGTACCATTTGCCACCTATGCTTCTCTTGCTTATTGGGCCAAAGAGATCCATATGTAGCAACTCAAAAGGCGAGGAAATAGAGTTCACATTTTTAGACTTGTGTGATTTCTTATGCTGTTTTCCTTTCAAGCAGGATATACACTTGTCTTCAAATGCAAAACTCTTCGGTGGTACACCCAGAACTAACCCATGTTTGGTTATATAGTTCATTTTTCGAAAGTTTAAGTGTGCCATTTTCCTATGCCATAGGAGAGAGTCTGATTCTGAAGCCTTGGATAACAGACAGGTAGACACCATTGAAGTAATAGGAGCATTCATGTTGATAGCATAAATGTCCTTCTTCCTTGGAGCTTTCATCAGTATCCATTTTTCGGGAATGATAAAACCTGGCTTCAGGATCAAGGCCTCTTTCTCAGTGAAGAGAACAGGATGACCTTTATCACAGACTTGGGAAACACTCACTAGGTTGTGCGTTAGTTCTTCAACATAATTCACATCCTCTAGAGTCAAAGTTCCATTAGAAACTGTTCCTTTCCCAGTAATTACTCCTCCTTTATCACCGGCGAAGTGCACTCCTTGTCTCAGTCCACCACTGAAGTCTGTCAGTAGACTTCTGGTTCCTGTCATGTGCCTAGAGCATCCACTGTCAACATACCACCAATTATCATTGTTCCCAGTCTGCTCCTGCACATACAAGTTATAAACAATCAGTTATCAAGAGGGACCCAAGCCATTACGGTCTTGGTTTGTCCCTTATCATCGACAAACTGTAGCTCTTTAAAGTAACCATCCTTCCCATTAGGAGCTTTGGTCACTTTTGAAGGAGCATCAGCTTGCTGATGATTAGTGGTCCTGGGTCTATGAGTTGACTGACTTCCAACTCTCCCCGATACATAACCCTGGAATTTCTGCCCTTGGTTACGATTATTATAGGACCCTTGGTTAACTCCTTGTGAACGAGATGTAGATCCAATCTCAAAGTGACTTTGGTTCCTTCTTTGGGTCATAAACCTCGACGGCACTTGATCCTTAGCAAAGTTTTCATGCCTTTTAGGTTTTGGTGGCGAGACACTGTGAGACGCATCTCTTTTCAGAGCAGTCACAGGTTTAATACCAATACCAGGTCTGGTACCTAACCTGTCTGTGCTAGAGATATTTTTAGACTTATCACTGCCTCGCGCTTAGGAGCAGCTTCATTCTTCTTATTGGGACAACAAGAAGAGACATGTCCTCGTTGATGACATTTGAAGCATGACATCTGCTTTCGTGACTTAGCAGTCTTAGCAGACTCCTTCTTTATCTGATCAAAAGACACTGAAGGTAACTCCTTATGTTTCTTAATGACCTCATTATTTCCATCAGCACTTCCAATCATCCCACTTGATACGAATTATACTTTAGTGAGAGATTTGACTGTACTCTTGGTTAATGATGAAACATTGACAGTCTCTTTTTGGATCTCAGATGCAACAGACTGTTGATTTTCCAAATCCTCAGTCTCAGGATTAACATCTGTCATTTCTAAGTCAACAGAAGTGGAAGCAGTGTAATTGGCATTAAAGGGCGGAGGAACATCTGAGTATCCTAGGCCAGTAACATCCTTTACACTACGTTGAGAGCCAATGATTCTATCTAAGGTCAAAGAAGAAGTTCTGTAACCTTCAAATTTTCTATTCAGCTCTACCAGTTTCATATTTGACTCTGATAACTCCTTATCCCTAATAGCTATATTTCTATTAAGCTCATTAAGGTTTAGATATAACCCGTCTATTTTAATACATTGTTCATTTATAATGTCAGTCAGACTGGTCCTATCTAGAGCATCACTCTTAATCTTCTCGTTCAGTGCTAATTTATCTTCACCTAACCTACGAACATCAGACTTAGCTAAATCTAATTCTGAGGTCAAGGTTTTGTTAGATTCTGCAAAGACACTAACCTGTGTTTGAAGATCAGTAACTAAATAGCACACATCAGCGAGAGTAAGGAGATCTAGACATACCTTTTTCTTTTCGGATTGAATATCAGCCATATATGCCACAAAATCATTGGGACTCAATTCTTCTGTTGAGTTGATGTAGAGAACATCTTCCTCAATCCCCTTAACTTCTGTGTGTGGCACATTAGCTTGAAGTTCTTCAGTAGTCGGCATGTAGGAAGTGGATTCAATTTGTTTCTCTTGATCGTCAATCTCAGCCATGAGAGCTTGCTCTGATGGTGTAGACCAATCATAAGATCCGTCTATTTGCTGAACCACTAAGACTTTGGAAGTTAGATTACTTCCCGAATCTTGTTTTGAAGTTCCAGCATCAACCTTTGGTCTTTGGCATTCCCTGGCAAAGTGTCCGTAACCTTGACAATTATAACACTTGACCTTGGATTTGTCAAAACCTGGTCGATTTCCAACCACTCTCTTACCTGTACGCTTTAGGAAATTCTTTACTCTCCTTGACACCATAGCCAGTTGCCACTGGAGGTCCATTTCCTCTAAGTCATCAGGGTCAACCTGATCATTATCTTCATCAAATTGTGTTGGATCGTTTATCTTCCCTTGAATATAGTTTTCATAGGAAGCAACGAACGATGCCAACACAGAAAGTTGTTGTTCGGCTGATTTCACACTCATCGGCATCTTATGATGCCCTTGAGTGGATTTATCTGAGGTGGTGTTCTTGTTTCGTTTATCACCGCTATCCGAAGCAATGAAACAGAGATCCTCAGTCAATTTTTCTCCAATCTCATCAATTTTACCCGCAAACAAAGCCGTGGTCAAATTGGATGAGGAATTAGAGATACTAGTCTTTCCATGGTACAGACCAGGATTCTGTAGATGATCAGAATCCGTATCTCTCATTTTCTTAGAGAAATCATAACCCCTTAGTTTATCAATCGCTTTCTCTAGGGTCATGGTTGCATATCTTTCATCATTATCTTTCAGCATGATACCGTACATCTCCCATTTACAAGGTAAACCCTCAATAAACTTGTCGGTTTTCTCCTTGTCATTATAAAAGATAGCATGGTCGTCAAGCTCACTTAATAGATGATAGAAACGGGAGGTGTAAGCCTCAAGATCTTCTTCTCTAAAAGCCTTAAATACCATAAACTGCTTTTTTAGAAGATTACATTTACCAGCTTTCACCTGAGGGCTCCCCTCACATCTCTTTTCTAGAGCGTCCCACAACTCTTTAGCTGTGTGAAAGGACTTCAACTGATGGTTGATCTCCTTAGGAAGGCTCATCTTAATTGAAGAATGTGCTTTATTATCGATGGTGAATTCTTTCTTCTGATGGTCATTCATTCGATCATAAGTCACAATCACTGTTGCGTTCCCTACCTCAGCTGTAGGTGCAACATATCCGTTTTTAATACACAACCAAATAGTGATGTCGTGGAATCTACAGTAACTTTCAAATCTGTCTTTCCACCCATAATAGTCCTCAAGTCTAAGTAGCTTCGGTGGAACATTAGATTTTCCAACCTCGTGTTCCATCTCGATCATTCGGCTTAAATCAGACATTTTAAAGTGAAAAATTAAGTTATAATGCGAATTCAATAATCTCAACTCGCAACTAAACTCAGTTTGCAGGAAATGTCAGTTCGCAGAAGTCTCAGCTCGCAGGAACTCAGTTCGCAATGGAACTCGGTTCGCAGGAATCTCAACTCGCAGAGAATCTCAGCTCGCAGAAACTCAACTCGGTTCGCAGCTGATTCTCAACTCGCAAAGGAACTCAGTTCGCAGGGGAACTCGGTTCACAGGAATCTCAACTCGCAGAGAATCCTAATCTCAACTCGCAGATAACAGTAACCCTAATCTCAACTCGCAAAACGGCGCCTCGAAATCTGGGAACTGAACTTTTTGGTATTTTTACGAATACGTAGATTTCGTTCGAAAAACGACCCTAAAGATGTTATATAACCAAAAAACCTTGTAACCACAATGTTTCTAAGCCCGAAAGCTCTGATACCAATTGTAAGGTCGCTAGATCTTGGTTCGATAACGGATTATCTTTAAGTATTGAGGTGCGGAATCCCTCAATACGTTAGGTTTAAGCTTATATAACTTTGCAATTAATTAACAAGCTTCGTTTTGATATCAACTAGTGTTAAACAATCAAAACCGAGCCTATTCAATAAATGCTTTTATATCTGCACAGATTTCGAGGAGAGAATACTTAAATATTTGGTGTGTATATGAAAAGCACGGATTTCTAGGTGTTTAATAATGAGCAGCATTTAAAATATTTATATCTGGTTCAACTCGCAGGCCATGGGCCTTGCGAGTTGACTCAACTCGCAGCCCATGGGCCTGCGAGTCCAGATAGACTGCGAGCCCACATCTCAGCTCGCAGGTAGGTCCTGCGAACCGAGATAGCTGCGAGCTCAAAACTCAACTCGCAGGTAAGACCTGCGAGTCCAGTTTACAGCGAGCCTAGATCTCAACTCGCAGCTGAGAGCTGCGAGTCCAGATTGGACTGCGAGTTGAGATCTCAACTCGCAAGTCTGTTGACCTGCGAGTTGACTTCTCAATTCGCGATTCAGTCTTTAACTTAAAATCGATATTTGTCTAATAACATTTAACAAATACTAATAACAAGTTAATATCATATATTTACAAGTCTAAACCAATTTATACAAGATTGATAATAAATACACTAGTCCTATTACAAGCTAGATCTATTGTCACAATAACATGTCCCAACATGATGCCATTGATTGATGATGAATTTCATTTACTTGCAGATTTGTCAAGAAATAATGTAAAGCCTCGTGAAATACTTGCAACGTTAAAGGAGCGGAAACCAGAAAATGTTTCTTTAAACAAGATGATATATGCAAAAGCAAAACTTCGCATAATCTGTGAAGCAAATCTGACTCCTATACAGGTTGTAATGTCATTTTTGAAGGTAAAAGGATATGACTTTCAATATCGTACAAATGATTCTACTAATCAATTAGAAGAATTATTCTGGATCCATCTAGTTTCATATGAAATATTGTGTGCATTTCCGCATATTTTGATGATAGATGATAAGTACAATACAAATATTTATAAGTTGCCTTTTCTTGAAATCGTTGGTGTTACTTCTACCAACAAAACATTTTCTGTAACATTTGTCTTGATAGATAGAGAAAAGACTAGCAACATTATGTGAGCATTAAAGTGTCTAAAGTTGGCCTTTGGCGAAACGTATGAACCACGGGTTATCGTAACAGATAGATATTTGGCTCTACTAAGTGCATGCGAAACAATATTTCCAGGAGTTAATAAATTACTTTGTAGATGACATATCGAGCAAAATACTTTTAAGAATTGCAAAAAATATTTTAAGTCAGAAAACGAATGAAATTCTTTTCATCGTACATGGGTTTCATTAGTCAAAGCTCCTACAATGACATTATATACGCAATTCTATAGTCGGCTTCAAGTCAAGTTGATCAATCATCTAGGTATTATTTTTAAACAATCATTTTAGCAATCATTTTAACAAATATATCAACAACCTTTGAAACAAATATGTTTTTAAATATTTAGATATTTTGGCATACCTCAATGAGGTATGGTTAAACAAATACGCCCAAATGTTCATATCGGTGGTTACTGATAAATCACTTAACTTTGGAAATTCAACCACAAACAAGGTTGAAAGTTAGCACACAAAGGTGAAATTAAATTTGGGTTCCTCACAATCAAGATTAGACACATTTGTGCCTATTATAGATAAAGTTGTGGAGACTCAAGTTACGGTAATCAAAGAAAGCTTTGAGCGAAGCAAAAATTTTCAATAGCCAAAACATGACCATCCAAGTTTCCAATTATTATGGGGTTGGGTTTCCCTTTATGCTATAAAAAAAATCCACACTGAACTTGGTCATTTCAACGGACTTGAAATAACAAATGAGAATTGTGGTTGTCAACTAAGGTCATGTTTTCGGTGTCACACCCCAATAAAATCATGTCACGTTTAGTAAATGCGGAAGCTCGGGGGCGTGATGCGATCAATCAATAAGCGTATGATTATCGCAAACATATACTTAGAATGCCATAAATAGTTTAAATCTCACGGTTACATGTTCATCGTGTTTACAAGATGATAGATGTTTAGCAAAACAATATGATTAACATTTTAATCATAAATCATAGTTTCAATATTTCTCAAAAGAATGGCATCCTATTCATCGTGGTGAGCAAAGGTCCCAAAATATGCATGCATGATCTTACGCCGCTGCTAATTCCCTAAAAAACATAGTTAACATGATCAACAAAATTGTTGAGTGAAATTCACAGGTTTAAGACATCGTCATTTAAACCAAGCGTTTAGTAAATGTTTCACAAATCATTTCGTGCCATCCATGGCGATTAGTACGATGATATATAGTTTGAAACAATAAGTAGCTGACGGTGATCCCCCGAAGGTTTGCAAGACCTTACGAGTTAAAGTGCCGACACCTAGGCCTATAACCAAACCACGACTTTTAATGTTTTTGCCTGGGACCATTAAAATATACGCTCCTCGTCTCGACATATAGTCGGCAGTTAGCATGACTAACAAAAGTGGGAGGGATGTCATCCCAATAGTACTATTCGCATATTCGGTGGCTAGCGTCATCTAGCTAATGGTTACAGTTTGTAGTCATGAGGACTTCTATGCACTACAACTAGTTTAACGTAGGTTCGCACAAGGATTCTTTGTCAGGTTTTCAATCATCGCATGAAATCAGTTTGTATGTAAACAATACATATGTTTTTCACCCCAAATTTAGAAAGCAGTAAAAAGCAGTAAAATAGGGGCTGGGAACTCACCTGGTGAGTTGCACGAGTGCTAGCGTTTAAAGTAAATAAGTTTGCCCAAAAATAGCCTCCTAGTGCCCTATACGCATGAGGTTCTTTGTATAAGTAGATAGCTAACCGCTTATCTATGTTTGTATAAGTAGATGGCTACCCGCACATCTATGTTCGTAAAAGTAGGTGGCTACCCGCACACCTAGAGTTGTATATGTAGATGGCTACCCGCTCATCGATGCTAGTTGTTCACTCAACTAGTAGGTTGAAAATGTATTTCGTTTTCGAAAAGTGTATGACCCTTTGGTGATAGTTTTGTGTGTATACTTGTATGTTTCTCGAAAACATAGTTACTTTGCTATTAAAGTGTACGTTATAGATTTATACTTTCAAAACGTACATTGTTCGTGAAAACGCGCCTTTCAATTCGTTCAATAGTTTTCGTTAACGTTTGTCTAAAACGTGAAGTTAAATAAGTCCCTTTATTCGTTTAATATAGAAAACTATTACTCAAATATTTTCATGTTTAGTCCCTCGTAGTATCTCTCGTTTTATCCGTATTTACCATTAGTTAAATGATAATTTGGTACTTAATATGCTTTAGATGTGTTTACTATTGTTATGAACGGATGCAAGAGAAAACGAGTGAAAACGTTGAAGAAAAGATCAAAAACGAAAAGTATTGTAGTTTTGGCGAGGCTCCACGGTTTTGACCATAACTCTCTCATACGAACTCGATTGAGGTGAATCAAATGTCCAAATTTTCGTAACTCAAAGGGCTACAACTTTCAAGAAGGAATCATGGCTGAAAGATAAGATTTCCCGCCGGGAAATAGAATCTCCCGCCGGGATCCCATTCTCCGGCCAAGAAAATGTGTCTCAAACTGGAAATTTGTCACAGAAACTTGTCACGGGAATATCTCCGGCCGGGAACTCAAATATCCCGTCAGGAAGCTATTAGAAAACGGATTTTTGACCTTTTTAACCTAATTTAAACCCAAATTTCACATACCTTTTAGCTATCTTTCCATGTTTAAACATGTTCTTAGTCCAAATAAGATATTCGGAGGTTTCGTTACTCATTTTAAAGTCTCGTTTTGTTTTCCATTTTAAAAGCCGTTTCCCGCTCTTTTATCAACTAGTTTACCATTTGAACTAAAGTCTTACTTTAACACTTTCAAATCATCCCATGTTACATATGTTCTCAACATCAAATGTTTAACCAACCCTTGTACCATTTTCATGTTAAGACATCTAAAACATTTCCTAGTACACAAACATTATCAAATCAAATATGTTGGTACTCACTTTATCACCATCTAGTTCTTGATCATTTAAAACACCTTTTAGCTTGTTTTAACATACATCTAGTTGATTTAAACACAAGAGTGAACATCTAGCATTTAGGTATTCAAAATTGTAGGAAAGGACAAGATCAAAAGGGAAAGTTTCCTTACAATGCACTTGGATGAAATGGTTAAGAAAGAAGAGAAAAGAACTTGAAAGCTTGCCAAAGATCTTCAACCCAAATTCCTTTTAAAAACCCAAATGAACTAGTTTCCTTTAAATGTTTGAATTAAAGCTTAAATGATGGTGAAAAATGATGTATAAATGTTGGGACATGTTATTGTGACAATAGATCTAGCTTGTAATAGGACTAGTGTATTTATTATCAATCTTGTATAAATTGGTTTAGACTTGTAAATATATGATATTAACTTGTTATTATTATTTGTTAAATGTTATTAGACAAATATCGATTTTAAGTTAAAGACTGAATCGCGAATTGAGAAGTCAACTCGCAGGTCAACAGACTTGCGAGTTGAGATCTCAACTCGCAGTCCAATCTGGACTCGCAGCTCTCAGCTGCGAGTTGAGATCTGGGCTCGCTGTAAACTGGACTCGCAGGTCTTACCTGCGAGTTGAGTTTTGGGCTCGCAGCTATCTCGGTTCGCAGGACCTACCTGCGAGCTGAGATGTGGGATCGCAGTCCATCTGGACTCGCAGGCCCATGGGCTGCGAGTTGAGTCAACTCGCAAGGCCCATGGCCTGCGAGTTGAACCAGATATAAATATTTTAAATGCTGCTCATTATTGTAAGACCTGGAAATCCGTGCCATTTTATTACACACACCAAATATTTAAGTATTCTCTCCTCGAAATCTGTGCAGATATAAAAGCATTTATTGAATAGGCTCGGTTTTGATTGTTTAACACTAGTTAATATCAAAACGAAGCTTGTTAATTAATTGCAAAGTTATATAAGCTTAAACCTAACGTATTGAGGGATTCCGCACCTCAATACTTAAAGATAATCCGTTATCGAACCAAGATCTAGCGACCTTACAATTGGTATCAGAGCTTTCGGGCTTAGAAACGTTGTGGTTACAAGGTTTTTGGTTATATAACATCTTTAGGGTCGTTTTACGAACGAAATCTACGGATTTATTCGTAAAATTACCAAAGAGTTCAGTTCCCAGATTTCGAGGCGCCGTTTTGCGAGTTGAGATTAGGGTTACTGTTATCTGCGAGTTGAGATTAGGGTTTCTGCGAGTTGAGTTTCTGCGAACCGAGTTCCCCTGCGAACTGAGTTCCTTTGCGAGTTGAAAATCAGCTGCGAACCGAGTTGAGTTTCTGCGAGCTGAGATTCTCTGCGAGTTGAGATTCCTGCGAATCGAGTTCCATTGCGAACTTAGTTCCTGCGAGCTGAGATTCTCTGCGAGTTGAGATTGACTTGCGAACTGAGATTCTCTGCGAGCCGAATCTTACTTGCGAACTGAGATTTTTGCGAGCTGAGACTTCTGCGAACTGACATTTCCTGCGAACTGAGTTTAGTTGCGAGTTAAGATTATTGAATTCGCGATATAACTTAATTTTTCACTTTAAAATGTCTGATTTAAGCCGAATGATCGAGATGGAACACGAGGTTGGAAAATCTAATGTTCCACCGAAGCTACTTAGACTTGAGGACTATTATGGGTGGAAAGACATATTTGAAAGTTACTGTAGATTCCATGACATCACTATTTGGTTGTGTATTAAAAACGGATATGTTGCACCTACAGCTGAGGTAGGGAACGCAACAGTGATTGTGACTTATGATCGAATGAATGACCATCAGAAGAAAGAATTCACCATCGATAATAAAGCACATTCTTCAATTAAGATGAGCCTTCCTAAGGAGATCAACCATCAGTTGAAGTCTTTTCACACAGCTAAAGAGCTGTTGGACGCTCTAGAAAAGAGATGTGAGGGGAGCCCTCAGGTGAAAGCTGGTAAATGTAATCTTCTAAAAAAGCAGTTTATGGTATTTAAAGCTTTTAGAGAAGAAGATCTTGAGGCTTACACCACCCGTTTCTATCATCTATTAAGTGAGCTTGACGATCATGCTATCTTCTATAATGACAAGGAGAAAACCGACAAGTTTATTGAGGGTTTACCTTGTAAATGGGAGATGTACGGTATCATGCTGAAAGATAATGATGAAAGATATGCAACCATGACCCTAGAGAAAGCGATTGATAAACTAAGGGGTTATGATTTCTCTAAGAAAATGAGAGATACGGATTCTGATCATCTACAGAATCCTGGTCTGTACCATGGAAAGACTAGTATCTCTAATTCCTCATCCAATTTGACCACGGCTTTGTTTGCGGGTGAAATTGATGAGATTGGAGAAAAATTGACTGAAGATCTCTGTTTCATTGCTTCGGATAGCGGTGATAAATGAAACAGGAACACCACCTCAGATAAATCCACTCAAGGGCATCATAAGATGCCGATGAGTGTGAAATCAGCCGAACAACAACTTTCTGTGTTGGCATCGTTCGTTGCTTCCTATGAAAACTATATTCAAGGGAAGATAAACGATCCAGCACAATTTGATGAAGATTATGATCAGGTTGACCCTGATGACTTAGAGGAAATGGACCTCCAGTGGCAACTGGCTATGGTGTCAAGGAGAGTAAAGAATTTCCTAAAGCGTACGGGTAAGAGAGTGGTTGGAAATCGACCAGGTTAGGTGAAGATAAATTAGCACTGAACGAGAAGATTAAGAGTGATGCTCTAGATAGGACCAGTCTGACTGACATTATAAATGAACAATGTATTAAAATAGACGGGTTATATCTAAACCTTAATGAGCTTAATAGAATATAGCTATTATGGATAAGGAGTTATCAAAGTCAAATATGAAACTGGTAGAGCTGAATAGAAAATTTGAAGGTTATAGAACTTCTTCTTTGACCTTAGATAGAATCATTGGCTCTCAACGTAGTGTAAAGGATGTTACTGGCCTAGGATACTCAGATGTCCCTCCGCCTTTTAATGCCAATTACACTGCTTCCACTTCTGTTGACTTAGAAATGACAGATGTTAATCCTGAGGCTGAGGATTTGGAAAATCAACAGTCTATTGCATCTGAGATTCAAAAAGAGACTGTCAATGATTCATCATTAACCAAGAGTACAGTCAAATCTCTCACTAAAGTACAATTCGTATCAAGTGGGATGATTGGAAGTGTTGATGGAAATAATGAGGTCATTAGGAAACATAAGGAGTTACCTTCAGTGTCTTTTGATCAGATAAAGAAGGAGTCTGCTAAGACTGCTAAGTCACGAAAGCAGATGTCATGCTTCAAATGTCATCAACGAGGACATGTCTCTTCTTGTTGTCCCAATAAGAAGAATGAAGCTGCTCCTAAGCGCGAGGCCAGTGATAAGTCTAAAAATATCTCTAGCACAGACAGGTTAGGTACCAGACCTGGTATTGGTATTAAACCTGTGACTGCTCTGAAAAGAGATGCGTCTCACAGTGTCTCGCCACCAAAACCTAAACGGCATGAAAACTTTGCTAAGGATCAAGTGCCGTCAAGGTTTATGACTCCGAGAAGGAACCAAAGTCACTTTGAGATTGGATCTACATCTCGTTCACAAGGAGTTAACCAAGGGTCCTATAATAATCGTAACCAAGGGCAGAAATTCCAGGGTTATGTATCGGGGAGAGTTGGAAGTCAGTCAACTCATAGACCCAGGACCACTAATCATCAGCAAGCTGATGCTCCTTCAAAAGTGACCAAAGCTCCTAATGGGAAGGATGGTTACTTTAAAGAGCTACAGTTTGTCGATGATAGGGACAAACCAAGACCGTAATGGCTTGGGTCCCTCTTGATAACTGATTGTTTACAACTTGTATGTGCAGGAGCAGACTGGGAACAATGATAATTGGTGGTATGTTGATAGTGGATGCTCTAGGCACATGACAGGAACCAGAAGTCTACTGACAGACTTTAGAGGTGGACTGAGACAAGGAGTGCACTTCGCCGGTGATAAAGGAGGAGTAATTACTGGGAAAGGAACTGTTTCTAATGGAACTTTGACTCTAGAGGATGTGAATTATGTTGAAGAACTAACGCACAACCTAGTGAGTGTTTCCCAAGTCTGTGATAAAGGTCATCATGTTCTCTTCACTGAGAAAGAGGCCTTGATCCTGAAGCCGGGTTTTATCATTCCCGATAATGGATACTGATGAAAGCTCCAAGGAAGAAGGACATTTATGCTATCAACATGAATGCTCCTATTACTTCAATGGTGTCTACTTGTCTGTTATCCAAGGCTTCAGAATCAGACTCTCTCCTATGGCATAGGAAAATGGCACACTTAAACTTTCGAAAAATGAACTATATAACCAAACATGGGTTAGTTCTGGGTGTACCACCGAAGAGTTTTGCATTTGAAGACAAGTGTATATCCTGCTTGAAAGGAAAACAGCATAAGAAACCACACAAGTCTAAAAATGTGAACTCTATTTCCTCGCCTTTTGAGTTGCTACATATGGATCTCTTTGGCCCAATAAGCAAGAGAAGCATAGGTGGCAAATGGTACTGTCTGGTTGTCACAGGCGATTTCTCTAGATTCTCTTGGGTATTCTTTTTGGGATCTAAGGATGAAACTCCGGGCATTCTTATGGAGTTTCTAGATCTAATAGAGAACATCTATAGAAAAAGAGTTAAGAGAATTCGTAGTGACAATGGGACCGAGTTCAAGAATTCTACATTGAATATATATTGCTTAAGCAAAGGCATTCAACATCAATTCAGTGCACCATATGAACCTCAACAAAATGGTGTTGCTGAAAGGAAGAATAGAACTCTAATAGAAGCAGCGAGAACAATGCTTGCAGATTCAAGGCTTCCGGTCATATTTTGGGCAGAGGCAGTGAATACAGCATGTCATGTTCTCAATCGGGTTCTTACGGTTAAAAAGCAAAACAAGACGTGTTATGAGCTTTTGAACAAGAAGAAACCGAACTTAAAAGGGTTTGAACCCTTTGGAGTTTCCTGTACGTTGTTGAAAACAAGTCATCAACCTAAATTTGGTGAGAAGGCTGACGAAGGATACTTCCTAGGTTACATGCCTAACTCACCAAACAAAAGGGCCTTCAATAAAAATTCGGGACGTGTTGAAATAGTTTATAACATCGAAGTTACGAGCTATACACATGACTCACATAAGGGATTGGATTGGCAGTTTGACTATTCAGATCTTTTCAAGTCATTTAAAGTCCCTATCAGTGACTATGTCAGTAACTCAGACATTCCTGAGCATTTATTGTCGGGAGATGAGGATCCCACTCCTTCTCCAACATCGAGTGCTCAAACGTCTGATGCTAGGAATATTGTCGATACTGATGTTGTCCCCCCTATCGAGTCACTATAACCTCAAGATGATATACCTCAAGAGAGTGAAGATCCTGAAATTGCTTCTCAAAGGATTATGGATGATGTTCTTTCTCCTCTGAGACAATTAAGGATATCAACTACTAATGAAGGTATACCACCCTTGGAGGAAATTGGTGCCAACTTACAGGATGATATTCCAGTTGAACCTGTTACTTCAACAAGAATTAATAGGAGTCATCCAATTGATAATATCATTGGTGATCCAAATTCTCCTGTTCTGACTCGGAATCAATCTAAAGCTAGTACATCCACTCACTCAAGCTTGTATGCTGAAATGAAAGAGACAGGGATTTCTAATCTATGTCTATATTCATGCTTTATCTCACAAATTGAACCTAAGAATGTTCAGATAGCTTTGAAGGAAAATTCGTGGGTCGAGGCAATGCAGGAAGAACTGTCTCAGTTCACAAAACTGCAAGTTTGGGAGTTGGTTGACTTACCTGTTGGAGAATATCCAATTGGAACTAGATGGGTATTTAAGTGCAAGAAAGACGATCGAGGAATCGTGATTCGCAATAAAGCTCGTCTAGTTGTCCAAGGTTTTAATCAACAGGAGGGGATTGATTACAATGAAGTGTTTGCGCCTGTGGCTAGGCTTGAAGCAATTAGGTTATTCTTAGCATTTGCAGCCTCAAAGAAAAGAAAAGTATTTCAGCTGGATGTTAAAAGTGCCTTCTTGTATGGCAAAGTCAAAGAAACGGTGTATGTTTCTCAACCACCGGGATTTACTGATCCAAAGAATCTCACATGCAAGCTGTAAAACGAATTCTTCGTTACCTCAAAGGGAAACCGAAGCTGGGACTTTGGTATCCGACTAATGGAGACTTAGATTTTGTGGCTTACGCTGATTCTGATTACGGAGGATGCAATCAGAATAGAAAGTCTACAACCGGTGGATGTCAATTCCTAGGAGGTAGACTGGTCTCTTGGCAATGCAAGAAGCAAACCTCAGTAGCCATTTCTACATGTGAAGCTGAGTATGTTGCAGCAGGCAGCTGTTGTTCCCAAGTTCTGTGGATACAACAACAATTGCTTGATTATGGTTTGAGTATAACAAATACTCCTATGATGATTGATAATGAATCAACGATCTCAATAACCAATAATCCGGTCAAGCACAGTAAAACTAAACATATTGATATTCGACATCACTTTATTAGAGACTGTGCTGAGAAAAACCTGATAAAGTTAGCTAAGGTTCCATCTGTGGATAATTTAGCAGACTTATACACCAAAGCGTTCGACAGAGCTCGATTCGAGAAATTGGTGCAACTAAATGGAATGAGAAATCCAGAGGATTAGTCTTCCATAGAGTTATTTTGTAATAATTAGCTGGTCTTATTTATTAGTTTATGCCTATTTTAAAATAATAATAATAATAATAATAATAATAAGGGAAAAGGGGATAAGGCGTATGGCATTCATTTGCTTGTTACCGTTGGGGAATCGCCTCCGATAAAGGTTAAGTCTTTATCAACCGGGAAATGATAGTGAATTAGAGGAATTGGCTTAATAAATGTAGGTAAAAGTCTTAAGTTAGATGTGTTAGTAGATTCAAATTTGTTACATGAACTTTACATCTTTAAAACCAGGCCTTCACTTATCTTTATTTTAGTATACTCATCTCTCCACACGATATAATCTGCTTGAAAAACTTTAGATCTAAACAGCTTCAGTATATGATGTACTGGTAGGCAATTTCTGCTTTGATTTCTGAGCATATAATAAGCTATAAATCTTCTGTGTGTTATCTCGTGTGATTTACTATATGACGTATGACATAAGTCTTAATTGATGAAAGATAGTCTGACCATACACTGTTGTCAAGAAACTATGAAAATATGTCAAGACAAATAATAAGAATTATGGCTGTTAGTGAAATTACTGGTGTCTCTATTGTACTAAGTACAGACCTGACCCCTTTAGTTTTGCCAATGGTTTCAAGCTTGGTTTGTCTATACTAAGGGATCTTCTGTTGTACTAAGTACAGATCTAGAACCACTAGTATCTACAAAACGGGTTTGATGTTTGTCTCATTTTATAAATTCACTCAAGGGTATGTCATATGTTTTCGAAAAGAACATCATTTAGTGACCTCTATCTTGCAAAGTGAAAGAAACAGTGTTATGTGTTTTACTAAATTTCTCAGTATGTCATTTTTGAATCACATTAGGTAATACACATTCAAACAATAAAAGGTTTGCTTGGAAATCAGTGTAGACTTTGTTTATATAGATTATAATACCGGTAATCATCTTGAACTGTCTATGATATTTAAATCACTCCATTTTGATGTGAATATTATATTTTGTGGAAATAGGTAACCAAGTTATACTCTTATAAATGTAAGTTGATAAATGGTTAAGTTGTGAGTTCTTATGTAACTTATTGTGAATTTCATAAGGTTTGGATACTAACAATCTTCTTAGATTTTTTACTCATCATTTGGTTCAGCTGTTTCCTTCTGATATGATCCCACTGTCGATAAATTTCTTAATGCCCTCGATTAGGATTTAATTTACTTTATTTTATTGTAATTTTATTTTAGTCAAAATGTTTCATTAATACAAGGGTACTTTATTCCAATGTTTATTATGAATCATTGAACTTTTATTTATTTCATTTTATCTTATTTTTATTTTTACTTTTTATTTTATTTTACTTATGTTTCTATTGTTCGTATTATTGCATCACAAGTGAAAGATCCTCTGATTTTAGACTTGTGCACAATTTCCTAAGTCTCACAAGTGAAAAATACCTTATTTTAGACTTGTGCGCATTTTTCTAAGAACGACAAGTGAAAAATATTTTATTTTAGACTTGTTCGCTATTCCATAAGAAAAACAAGTGAAAGATCCTCAGATTTTAGACTTGTACGCGACTTGGACTTAAAAATGACGTTTTGTAATTAAAATGTAATTTTTGGACAAAAACTGCGAGCCGAGAACAGTGCTGCGAGTTGACAAGGCTGCGAGTTGAACTCAACTCTGCGAGTTGAGTTCTGCGAGCCGAGTTCACGGATATATAAAGGGCTGCGAGTTCACAAGATAACAATCCTGCGAACCCACATCCCTTTGCGAACCCACTCACTTGCGAACCCGCTGACAGAATTTATATTCTCAAAATCTTGTTCGCGTATTGGATTTTTTTGACTCCGTAACATTTATTCACATTTAGATTGTGATCATTTTAAGGTAAAAATCAATGAATTCCACCGTATAATTTAATCAAAATCGGCCTTTTTATAAAAACTTGAGTTTTGAATTCAAACTGTTCATGCTGCGAGTTGAGATCCAGACTCAACTCGCAGCCCGCTCTTGCGAGTCCAGTTTGTCGGTTGACCTGCGAGTCCAACCTGCGAGTTGACTTGCTAGTCTAACCTGCGAGTTGAACCTGCGAGTTGAATTTGCAAGTTGACTTGTTGACTGCGAGTTGAACCTGCGAGTTGAATTTGCAAGTTGACTTGTTGACTGCGAGTTGAACTTGCGAGTTGACTTGTTGACTGCGAGTTAAACCTGCGAGTTGAATTTGCAAGTTGACTTGTTGACTGCGAGTTGAACTTGCGAGTTGACTTGTTGACTGCGAGTTGAACTAGCGAGTTGACTTTTTGAAACTTTTGATTTCTAATTTTAATTTACGATCTCTCGATTAGTTAACTAATTGAGCGTTTATAAGTTAAAATAGTCTACGGTTAGACGTGTCGACTTAAATGTAAACACGTAAAACCGTATACTCTATATATAAGACTTATGACTTTCCGTAATAAGTAATATATTTGTGTAGCAGGTTAATTTGAAAGTTAGACTTATTGAGTCTGTATATGTTGAACAACTATAATTGATAATTAAGTTTCACAACTTAATAGTTCAATTGTGAGTTGTAGATCATATAAGTTTATCAATATTGGTTAAACTCATTGTCTAACATTTGTGTAATTTGTGATATTACAGATATGGCTCGACTATTTGTTGCTCATCACAACGTGCTCGTTGATTTGGATGTCAATGCACGAGGTGCATCCAGGGTCGCTCGGATTCTTACTTTTCTGAGTCGATCAAGGATACAGTACGCCATTACAGAGTCACCTGCTCTTTCACAAAATATACTTACCCAGTTCTGGGCGAATATAGTATATGACACATCAGTGAATCCTCCGGTCATCCAGACAAGGATTAATGATCGTCAGGTTATCTTCTCTGCCTCTGATCTTAGAAATATATTACAGTTGGGCACTGTAGAGCAAGAAGACGGACCTACTGAGTTTCCGTCAGATTTTATTGAGGGAGCTCTAAGACGAATGGGGTATGTTGGACCCAAGAGAGGTCGTCAGTTCTTGAAGGCGCTCGTTTTCGGTGAATGGAGATTCTTATGGCATGTCCTTGTGACTATCTTTGGACCGAAAAAGGGAGGATACGATAAGTTAAGCTCTTCTCTCCTATCTGCTTTACTGTCACTGGTTTATAACAAACCATACAGCTTTTCAGATTACATCTTTGGGGAGATTGTACGCCAAATTTTGGGGGGAGTCAGATCGCAGTTTATGATCTATCCTCGATTTTGCATGCTGATTATTAGGGCCTCTATCCCTGATCTGCCGGTTTTTCAAGTGGATCTGAAGGTTGATGCCATTGGGTTACGGGCATATAATGCGATGTTTATGCAAACCTCTCGCAGATTCGAGATGCAACCACAGCTGACAGAGTTGTTTGGATTTTTGGTTAATCCCGAGTATATTTCGCCACCAAACAATGGTTGGATTGATGTTAATGTGGCTGCAGCTGTGCCTGCACCACAAGAGCTGATAGAGGAGGTTCTAAATCAGGCAAATCAGCAAGAGCCACAAGTTAATGCTGAAATTGCTGCTGAAGTAGTGCAACAAGTTTTGGCTGAAAATGATGATGCAAATGATCCTATCTTGCAGGATGTGGATCAATATATTGCTGAGCCACCACGGGTTGAAGAGGACACTGATCAGGTCTTTAAAGATATAGATCAATTTTTGGCTGCAGGTCCGAGTACCTCTGGTACACCTCTACCTACTGAGGCATCTGATGCTGTCGGGCCATCGGGCAGAGATGGAGAAGCTGCTTCGGTTTCTGAATCTGAGTCTGATGATGATGATGAGACTGGACCACCAGGGTTTGTCTCCGGTATCCCTGAAGGGATGATTCGTCAAGGATCAAAATTGATTATGGATCCGGCATTGAAGTTAAAGAGGAAAGCCGTTGATCAGGATCCTGATTTTGTTCTTGTCGAAGAAGATGAGGATGAAGAAGAAGAGGACGAGGTGCTGATTACTCGACCTCGCAAGCTGCTCAGACAAACAGCTTCAACCTCTGCAGCTCATCTACAATCAAGTTCTACGCCCTCAGAGGCTGAAATGATTGCTGCTTTGGTTCGCCCGTCTTCGCATCCAACCACCAAATCTAGCAGGGTTGCAGCGCGTCTATTAACCGATGTTGCTACCGAGATAGCGAAGAAAATGCAACCGCCTGCTCCCACACCACCAACCACAACTTCTGGTGCTCCATCCACCTCACCTATGACTGATGCTGAACGCATTACACAATTAGAGTCTAGGGTTAGAGAATTGCAAGTAGTGGCTAACACTTTTGCTAATCAGCTTCTACAACTGTCCGACAATGTCACTACACAGAACAATGCGTACTCATTGCTACTCAAGACCAACAGCACTCTGGTAGATGACGTGGCTGAAAAGCAACGACAACTCGATCGTCTCTCTCGTCGTATTACATACTTAGAACAGAACCAGCCATCTCAAGGGGAGAAAGCTGCAATTGAGAAGGCTACATTTGAAGAAGTTTGTAAAGAGGATGAGCTGGCTAAGAAGAGCCGAGATGATGAAGACGATGATCCCGCAGCTGGAAAAGAAAGTGAGCTGGCTGGTCCTTCAACGACTGGTCAGCAGACTACATTTCAGGGGGAGTCTGCTGAAGCAAGTGGTAGTGGAGCTGGTGCTGGTACTGCGAAGGGTGGAGCTGAAGAAGGTGACACTTGTATTAATATAGACTGATTGTAATTATTAATACATTGTAACTTTGAATTATTTTGTAATATAATTCTGTAATTAAGATGTTTAAACTTGAATGTTTAAAATGTTATAATTATGAATGTTCGTATATTATAAGCCTTTTGTAATTCTAGATTGACTATGATCGATAAAAGAGTTATAGGATCATATAATATATGATCTTCGCATATTATAAGACTTATTCAAATTTTAGATCGATTATCATAATCGATGAAAGATTTGAATATGTATATATATATATAATATATTTTAAATACACAAAGGGATTAATAAGAAAAATCTTAGATTGATTCAGGGAAATCAATGAAAGAACTTATGATATTAATCTATTTGTGTATGTATTTCTATAGGTCATGAAATGTTGAGCTTATCAGATTCTGAAGGCGACATGCCAGATGAATTAGATGAGGACATTGACTTTGACCTTGAAGAAGGAGAGTTTGTACCTCCTGAAGATTGGACTTTCATTGTTAATGATGGGGCAGACGAGTGTGTAGATCTTGACGCTGATGTTGTTGAACACATCGTAAGCCCATCTACAACTAAAGTGGTCATCCAGGAAGAAGATGGAGAAAGGGTTGTTGATTTAGATGAAAATCTAGATGAATCAACCAGTTCTGAATCAGAAGATGACCTTCCAGAAAAACTCAGAAATAATCCCATGTTTAGACCTCTGAAAAGGAGAAAGCAAAAGGTTGGGATGTCTGAATTAGATATAACTGGAAAGAAAGCTCCAAGGAAGGGGATCATCGGCTGGTATTTTGATTCTGACTTGAAACTTTTCGCTATCAAAAGATTTGACGGAGTTCAATATTTCGATAAGAAGCTTAAAGTATTCAGTTCACTTCCTCGATTTGAAATTCGAGACTTGGCACGCTTAGAACTGATAAATCCCAGTAATGATCCCTACGCAACGTATATTGAGAGAATCATTCGGACTGAGGGTAGATCAATGAAGTTTGAAAAGATTAAGCCAAGAGTCGGAAAGACGATCAAATTAAAGGAACGAAGTCAGAGAACTGGCCGAAGATTAAGGAAGAAAACTTATCCAGCTGTCAAGTGCATACAGCAGATACCACTGAAGACAATGCCACAGAATATTCTGGGAAATCTTCTGAACTGGCACGTGGACTCAGAGACTGGTGAAGCTGTCATGGTTGAAGCTGATGATGAAGTCGAAGGAGGAGAAAGAGTAATTCTAACAGTCTATGACCATCGACACCTGATGAATCTGTCGAGGAAGGACCTGTTGAAGTTAAACGAAAACAGGATCCTAACGACTGAAGCATGGGGTGATCTTGCAAGAGATTATCAATTAATGGTGAAGACTTGTATTAGAATGAAGATTCATATGGGCAGTAGTATTTACAAGTAAAGACCAAAGACAAAGTTGAAGATAACGACACTAGAGCTATTGTCAAGGGGGAGTCTGTTGGGACATGTTATTGTGACAATAGATCTAGCTTGTAATAGGACTAGTGTATTTATTATCAATCTTGTATAAATTGGTTTAGACTTGTAAATATATGATATTAACTTGTTATTAGTATTTGTTAAATGTTATTAGACAAATATCGATTTTAAGTTAAAGACTGAATCGCGAATTGAGAAGTCAACTCGCAGGTCAACAGACTTGCGAGTTGAGATCTCAACTCGCAGTCCAATCTGGACTCGCAGCTCTCAGCTGCGAGTTGAGATCTGGGCTCGCTGTAAACTGGACTCGCAGGTCTTACCTGCGAGTTGAGTTTTGAGCTCGCAGCTATCTCGGTTCGCAGGACCTACCTGCGAGCTGAGATGTGGGCTCGCAGTCTATCTGGACTCGCAGGCCCATGGGCTGCGAGTTGAGTCAACTCGCAAGGCCCATGGCCTGCGAGTTGAACCAGATATAAATATTTTAAATGCTGCTCATTATTAAACACCTAGAAATCCGTGCTTTTCATATACACACCAAATATTTAAGTATTCTCTCCTCGAAATCTGTGCAGATATAAAAGCATTTATTGAATAGGCTCGGTTTTGATTGTTTAACACTAGTTAATATCAAAACGAAGCTTGTTAATTAATTGCAAAGTTATATAAGCTTAAACCTAACGTATTGAGGGATTCCGCACCTCAATACTTAAAGATAATCCGTTATCGAACCAAGATCTAGCGACCTTACACATCGCATATGCATGACCTTCCATATACATTATACTTTGATGATTGTGGGCTGGATTTATCATCGTTATCGACCAAACACCTTTTGTCTTTGAAAATTTTGCTACCATTTCAAATTTACAGTCAACTTTTTTACATGGAGTACTTTTTTTGGGCGTTGATTATCTTCTGGATATACTGCCACACTCACACATAAATATAAGCTTGGCGGTGTAACCATTCTTTGTTTTTGATCTTTTGATGACAATAACTTGTGTGTGAGAAAGTGCCTCATTTTTCACTCATTCCATAATTCTTCACGATTATTGAACACTTGAAATTGAGAAAGTTATTTAGTCAAAAACTGATAACGTAGTAGGATTTAGAGTACCATTATATAAAATATTATACCTTATTGGTGAAAAAATCTGACACACTCGACATATCTTCTTGTAAGAACTAAAACGTACTAGATTGTATAAGGTTATGAATCGATATAAGTTTTGAATGTTATGAAAAAATGAATCGATATATGTTCGTTTACATAGGAATTTATTTTTCCTTTAATCGTATCAAATAATTTAAACTTTGCTTTAATCGCGTCAAATATTTCAAGCTTTTGCTTTAGTTGCATCAAATAATTTAACCTTTTACTTTAGTTGCGTTAAATAATTTTAATTTTTATTGTTAAAACATTAATTTTTATTAAATATATATTATTTTAATAAATTAAAAATAAATTCAACATAATCTTTATATGGTAAAAGTTATGATAAAGGATGATGATATGATGGATGATGACATATTATAATTATAATATTATAATGATTAGACGGTAAAATTACGTACATTTTAACTAAATAAAATATGTAATTAACATGTTAAAACTATATAAAATCAAATAGAAACTATTTATTTCAAATATACCCATGAACATTAGTATAACCAAAGTATATGGATATTACAACTCTCTTTGGTATTATATAGAAAAATCTCAAATCCAATTCAAGTAAAAATTTTAAATTTAATACGGAATTTAAAAATGTACTTTTTTAGTCCCGTCATAATACGTGAGCTAAAGAAACCTTATTACACATATACAACAAACTTCACTTACATAAATCATAAAAAAAAAGAGTGAAAAACAGCAAACATACAATAAATTTTCGGCACAAAAACTACAAAAATTAGTAGATATGCAATAAAAGAACAGCATGTACAGCAAAAAAAAATGCATAAACCACCTAAAGAAACAGCATAAATACGTACAATCCATCGAGTATTTAAATAAACAAGTATATTAAATACGATATAAATACAAACATTCCCCTTCACTATCATTTCCTAGTCAATCAAAACTACGTACATCACTTTTCCTTATTTTCTTGAATGAGTTTTGAACTTTAGAGGACAGAGCTTGTTACCACCACCTTTGTTGCTCTTCCCTATTTATAATCGTTTCTCTGATTTTAACAGTAATGAAATATAAAAGATATCGTACGTGGACCTAATTAGTGAGTGCTGGGTAGGCTATCATTAGATATGTCTTTGGTGAATTGAGTACCAATATTTTAAAACCCCTGTCAACCTGTTCGGTTCAACTAGTCGGCCGGGGACCCAACCTATAGGCCGGTCATGAATGAATCGCTTTTATGAATTTCTCTCATAATCTGAACCAGTTTGACCCGACCAGATTTTCATATTTACATTTTTGCAAGTCTTAACTGAAATTTAACTTAAAATCCCTTTTGTGTCTTCGTCCAATACTACAAAAAACACAATACAGCCCCCAATAGAAACTGATTTTAATGGACCTACTAAAAAATCAGTTTTAAAACATTAAAGAGACCGGTTATTTGCTAACATACAGGTCTCTATTCTCTAAAACAATTACGGAAAATATGGAAACCCTTTTGTTGATAAACTTCGGTTTCTATTCCACATTTTAGAGTCCAATTTAGTAAAACAAATGGTTTGTATTAATACAAACTTCCTTATTTAAGTGAACCGGTCTCTATTCTCATCCCGTCTATTTCAAAATTCTAAATTATAGGTCCGATTTCCACTCTAACTGTACGTAATATATATATCCAAATTCGTAATCTCATTCAAACCTTATTTTCATTCTTGTTATTTTCATTCAAAACTTTCTTATAATCTCCATTGAAGTTAATTTCAGCTAAAAACATCTACGTTCGTTTATTTCATTTCAATAAACAAGTTTGTAAGGTAAAATCCATTATGTTTTTGTATTATACAAATTACTGATAAGATTCTTTAATAACAATATATTTTCATTAAACTCCCTGTGTATGCATCAGATAATTTGTATACATATACACACTTTTATGTTTATAATAAAATATCTTTTTACTAAAGTATGAGTATGAATGTATATATGTCATTTATTTGTAAAGATAGATATATGCAGATTCACGTTTACTATATATATACACATATACATATACATATACATCTACATATACATATACATGTATGTATATATGTATAATAATATAACATACATCAAAATTTGATTACTAATTTGGTTAATTGATTTCTAAATATTATGCATGGCCATTTGAAGATTAATACCACACGTATAATTACAAATAATTGATAACTAGCTCAACTGATATGTATATGTACAGAAGGTACGTCCTTTAAAATTTTAATTAATTGATGTATAAAGTTTTTAATTGATTAAGCTCATATAGTAGACTTTGTATAGTGTAAGGATAGGATTGCAAGATCTTGTAAGGGTTAGAGACTATGTTTGGATTTTCCCGTTTAAGACTTCTTTTTAAATACCATGTCTTATTTAGGATGTGAACTAGATTTTAAACATGTGCATACACACGAGGCCTATTTTGTACAGTAAAATTACAAATATTTTCAAAGAATATTCAATAATATTATAATATGCTATTTACATTAGACGCCCCGTGTACATTCATGGGATTATTTTATAAACCCGTACATACGCACTTACATTGCCTTCAACTCCAAAAATTTTAACTTGCATTCATCATTCACAGCCATCCTGATGCAAAAGTCTAGAACTTGCTACAAGCCTACAATTAAGAATACAACATATAAAGTAAGCCTAGAAATTTTAAATTAAAGGAGATAAGAACAATTAATCGAATAAATTTACTTTACTTAATTTAGAAAACTCAATTAACTGTTTATTAAAGACATGTAATATTAAAAAAATTTATCTTTATCAAACTAGTGATTAGACTAGTAAACCATTTTACCACCTATTTAAGTAATTAGACTAGTGATGATAAACACATAAATAACCTGCATAACATAGAAACTAGGCTAGGGCTAGGGCCAGGGCCAGGACCAGGACCACAAATGGACATACCCTGGTCAACTGACTCACTAAATATATCTAGTCAAATCTTTTAGAACTAAAGTCCAAGGGGTCTATGCCATATTTGTCAAATCCTTTACCACCTACTCAGTTTCGTTTCTCAATATATGACCATAGGTTAACTTGGCTAAGATCGGGTCACCCATTTTCTATTAGTTAATGTCAACAAAACTTTAAAAGGAAGCCAACTGAATAAACTCATATCATTTCTGCCAAGTCAAAGTAAAAGAATCCCTACATATACAATCAAATTTGGTATGATATTAATTAACCAGGACAACACATTATATTCAAAATTATGTGTTTCTGCCTTTGTGGTTGCTTTAAGTTGAAGTTAAGAGTACAGATGATTCATGTTGTTAGTTATGTTAGTCAACTTTGGCATAATCATCAACCACCTCTAGGTAACATTTCAAATGGCAAACTCATGTATTGCTTAAAAGCTAAAAGAAAAGGTGGTAAAACTTTTATTTTCAACATCTAGTCAGTTAGAAGCATAACAACCTTAATCTGAACCACTCTTGATCAACTACTAAAAAATATACTATGTATTCAATCAAACCAAACTATTTGTGGTTGCAACTTCTGCATCCTAGAGTTATAGTATAATTTCAAAACAAATACATTTATAAGAGTATTTGGAACCTAACATACACATTATAACTGTGAATTACAAAAAATACAGTTAGAAAACAACATTCATAATAAGCTTGAAACTAACTTACATATAGGAATAAGAAAATAAAACAAGATGTATGAATGGATTACTTGTCAACCTCACAATAGCAAAAGGCAAAACTCATGTCATTCACACATATAACATATTTGTGGTACTTCATAGTGGAAAAGTAGAGGTGGCAATGTCGACCCATTTACTATTAATGGCTTGATATAGGTTCTAGTTTATCTCAAACGGGTCGAGTAAATAATAATTAGCCAATAGGACAATGGGCACAACAAGTTGAAAATTGCTTAACGTCCATTTTCAATATAAAAAACCTAGCTACTAACTCTATTTATTCAAAGATTTAAGTCATCAATGTAATAATGTCGTTTTTAAAATTATTATTGTAGCCATGCCCGTTTTGACCCATTACCCAACCCTCTCATGAAAAACTCTCAAGAAGTAGTTTACCTCCGAAGCTGTTTTGAGAAGAAAGCTTCCTTCCATCAAGTAGTTCATCTGAGAGAACAACTCATGATCACATTATAAGCTACTTGTTGGGTTAATAGACAATTGGATGAACGTACTTTGCGTAAATGTTCAATTTCATGAACCAACTTTTTTTCGTTACAATTCCATAAACGTAGTATACGGGTTGTTCACTTAGATAACCATTCTAATGAAACTTGTTCAATTACATGAATTCGGTGACTTGTTACCTTTTGCTATCAGGTTTCCTTATCCACGTAGGCTCCACGTAAATGTCTAGTCATATCCACATAAGCACCACATGGGTTAATAGACGATTGGATGAACGTACTTTGCGTGAATGTTCAATTTCATGAACCAACTTTTTTTCGTAACAATTGGATGAACGTACTATTAAAAAATGTTAAATAACATTTTTAAATAAATTAAATTAGAAAACACCTTTATCTTCTTCCTAAACATGAGAACCTGCTACTACAACAAACTTCGGTGCTCGGAAACTGCTACTACTTTCATCTCCGACAACAAAATTTGGCAACAAGATCTTGACGGAAATGTGTTCGAGATCTACATTTTCGGATCTACCTTTCTAAGAACACCTTTTTTTAACAAACATATCTCTTTTTCCGGATCTACATTTTTGGATCTACCTTTTTAAGATCTATTAAACTAAATCTGAAAACCGATCCCAACATAGCAGATCTGAAAAGAAAACTCAAATATGAAAACTTAGATCTGAAGGAGAAACGCAAATCTGAAACTCAGATCTCCATTAAACCGTCATCTTCATGCTCCATTAAACCGGCGACCGTTATCATCATTAAATCGTCATCTTCATTAAACCCTAGAAAGAGATGAAGAATGGCGTTGATGGCGAAATCCGGTGGTGATGAACTCCGGTGGTGGAACTCCGACAGTGAATTAAAGCTTTGGAGAGAACCATAAACATGTATTTTCAGAGATTACAAATGATTTATGTCACACCCCAATAAAATCGTGTCACGTTTAGTAAATTGCGGAAGCACGGGGCGTGACGGGGATCAATTCGACAAGTAAATCAAGAGCTTATGATTATCGCAAACATATACTTAGAATGCCATAAATAGTTTAAATAACACGGTTACATGTTCATCGTGTTTACAAAACAATAGATGTTTAGCAAAATAATATGATTAACATTTTAATCACAAATCATAGTTTCAATATTTATCAAAAGGATGGCATCCTATTCATCGTGGTGAGCAAGGCTCCCAAAAGTATGCATGCATGATCTTACTTCCCTGTTAATTCCCTGAAAAACATAGTTAAAAGGATCAACAAAATTGTTGAGTGAAATTCACAGGTTTAAGACATCGTCATTCAAACCAAAAGTTTAGTAAATATTTCATAAGTCGTTTGTGCCATCCGTGGCAAGTAGTACGATGATATAACATATAAAACAGTAAATAACTGACTGTGATCCCCCGAAGGTTAGCTAGACCTCACAAGTTAAAGTGACGACACCTAGGCCTATAACCAAACCACGACGTTTAATGTTTTTGCCTGGGACCAATAAAATATACGCTCCTCGTCTCGACATATAGTCGGCAGTTAGCATGACTAACAAAAGTGGGAGGGATGTCATCCCAATAGTACTATTCGCATATTCGGTGGCTTGCGTCATCTAGCTAATGGTTACAGTTGTAGTCATGAGGACTTCTATGCACTACAACTAGTTTAACCTAGGTTCGCACAAGGATTCGTTGTCAGGTTTTCAATCATCGCATGAAATTAGTTTGTATGTAAACAGTACATATGTTTTTCACCCCAAATTTAGAAAGCAGTAAAAAGCAGTAAAATAGGGGGCTGTGAACTCACCTGGTGAGCTTATGTGAGTGCTAGCGATTTATATGGGCGTTTTGCCCAAGTAACCTCCTAGCGCCCTAAACGCATGAGGTCGTTTGTGTAAGTAGATAGCTAACCGCGTATCTAAGTTTGTAAGAGTAGATGGCTACCCACACATCTAAGTTTGTAATAGATAGCTACCCGCATATCTATGTATGTTTAAGTAGATGGCTATCTGCACATCTAGGCTAGTTGTTCACTCGACTCGTAAGTCGAAAAAGTATTTCGTTTTCGAAAAGTGTACGACCCGTTGGTGATAGTTTTTATATGAACGTGTATGTTTCTTGATGGTATCATGAGTTTGTTTTTATATCCTTACACTCTTCGTTTCACTCAAAGCGTATCTTTTAACCATTTCAAATCGTTTTCGTTTCAGTTTTTCCCTTCAAAAATTGTTCCAAAAATAGCTTGAGTAAAACTAAATTTTTCTCAAACTAAAACTACTCGAATGAAAGCTTAAATTTAACTTTTGGTAATCAATAAATTTTCCCGCCAAAAGACAGATTTAAAGCTTACCCGTCCGGGTGAAGTCTCACCCGTCCGGGTAAGGCTTCAGCAGACCGGGTAGAATGTCACTCGTCCGGGTGACAAGTGGACAGAACTCAAGGTCTCTTAATTCACCCGTCCGGGTGAAGGCTCACATGTCCGGGTAAGGCCAAAATCTGACCTCACGCGTCCGGGTAAAGGCCCACACGTCCGGGTAAAGCCAAAATCCGGCATTTTCCCCTGTTTTTCAGAAAATGACTTCAAGTCTGATTTTTGATATCCCAAACCAAGTTTTTAGCATTTTAACAACAAGCAACATGTTCCTAATCCAAAATGTGACATTTTCGGTTTTCACTTCTCGTTTTAAACACTCGTTTCGTTACTCGTTTTGAAAGCCGTTTCTTGCACTTTTAGAGTCATGACTAGCCTTTGAACTAGACATGGGTTTAACACTTTGCAAATCATCTTTTTGTGCATAGGTTCTCAATATCAAATGTTTAACCAATCCATTTACCATTTTCATGTTAAGACATCTACAACAAACATCCTAGTACACAAGCATTATCAATCAAACATGTTGGTACCCATTTTTCCACCATCTAGTTCTTAATCATTTGAACACATTTTAACTTGTTTTAACATAACATTAGTTGGTTTAAAACTCAACAGTGAACTTCTAGCATCTAGACATTCATAATGTAGGAAATGACAAGATCAAAAGGAAGGTTTTCCTTACAATGCTTTAGGATGAAAATAGCAAAGAAGAAGAGATAAGAACTTGAAGTCTTCAACCCAAAACTCCTTTTTATACCCAAATCTACTAGTTTTCCTTTAGGTGTTTTGATGTAGAGCTTAAATGATGGTGAAAATGATGAATAAAAGTGGTGGTTGTGTGGTGGTTTGTGGTGGTGGTGTGGTGGTTGTCCTGAAGAAGGTGGTGAAAGAGGTGGTGAATGGTGATGAAATGAGAGGGAAATTGAGAGAGAATGTGCAAATTTTGGAAAGTAAATGGTGAAGTGTGTGTACGTATGTTTTTCCTTGCATATAGCCTTTCTTAAATGTGAAGCAAGAGGGAGGTTAGATGGGAGGTGCTTAGTCTTTCAATCAATCAACAAGGCAAGTAGGAGAAACACTCAAGTGTTGTAGGCAAGTGGCGTGGGATCATTAAGTAAGCAAGTATAGAGGTGTTAAACTAAGCTAGCAAGGAAGGAGGTGAAATACATGGATGGGAAAAGGACTACGTATGCAAGAAGAGAAAGGAAAATCTGCATCTTGACTAATTTGACATGTATGCTAGGTAGCTTGATTTAATTTCCAAAGATTAAGCTACTAGCCTTGTTGCTTGATTTTATTTCTAACTTTAACCTACATGTATGCTAGCTTGGAAATGAATTTGAGCTAGGTGTTAACTTGCTTATGGAATAGGTATCAAGCAAGTAAGTAACTATGTGATTTTAAGCAAGTAAGCAAGGAGGTGTCATGGAAGGCAACGTAGACAAGAAGAAGAAGGAAATCTGCATTTTGAATTAATTGACATACTTGCTGCTTAGCTTGGATTTAATTAGAGCTATGTGCTAGCTTGCTTGGTTAAATTAGAGTTATGTGCTAGCTTGCTTGGAATTATTTTGACATGCTTGAGCTACTTAGATCCAAACTTGGTGTTTATGTGTTAGCAAGGTTTATTAGGGAGATTAAAGTAGGTTGCAACATGGTTAGTAAATTCTAATTCATCCGCAAGAATTTGTGTTTCGTTTAGTGAATCTCGTGTTACCTTTCTTCGTTGGTTTAACTTGAATCGTATAGGCTTGATATAAGCCTTTTGAAAGGTTGAGTCTAAGGTTCTATTACAATAGTATAGGTAAGTAACCATTCTTAGTTAGCCTTACGTTATTTAGGAAACTTTTATCACCAACGTTCGTGTTTGTCGGACTCATCCAATTTATATTGTAAGATTATCAATAATTGCTTAAACGTAACGCATCAAGCATTAAAGTAGTGTGCACCAAAATGTGCAAATGTGGGCGTGTGCTAGGCTTATCTCAGTTTAAAACACGTTTGATTTTATTAAAGGGAATTAGCGTAAGAATGCATGATTTTAAGGTGCACGGGAAGTACCGATTTTCGAGGGTTGTCACAATTTAAAGCTTGGGGTTAGTTTTTGGAGATGGTTAGGCTTACGTTCATCCAATTGTTACGAAAAAAAGTTGGTTCATGAAATTGAACATTCACACAAAGTACGTTCATCCAATTGTCTATTAACCCCATAAAATAATGCCACGTAGGACATTTAACCGGTTACACCGGAACTCTAACAATTTTTGACCGGTTTCAATAGTACGTTCATCCAATTGTTACGAAAAAAAGTTGGTTCGTGAAATTGAACATTCACGCAAAGTACGTTCATCCAATTGTCTATTAACCCTTTACAACTTAACTAATTACACATACAAAGGAATATATACAGCTTTAATAGATGACTTGCCATATCTGTAACAGATGTTTTAGAAACATCCATCACTTTACCAAGATATGAAACAATAGAAAAGAAGAAAAAAAAAGAAATAAGAAATAAGAGAGACAAAATCAAATGTATCCTGAAATATATACGCATAAGATAGGTGATCCCATGAACATCTACTATAGGTTCCCCTTAAACAGATCCAACGGGGTAACAACGTTTGTTAGAGTGCTGAATACTCTAAGAAACGATACGAGTGTTTAAAACACGTTTATCTCACTAATAATCCCTTACTTCGTATGTATTCGAACTAGGATGATATATTCGAACTTAGATTGATGATCTCAGTTCGTAGGAAAGCTTAGAAATGATATTTTCGAACTTTGTATTTATAGGCAACTAGATTCGTACGAACTTAGCAGCTTCTAAGTTCGTACGAACTTACTTGCACAAGTTCGTACCAGACATAAGTTCGTACGAACCTGCATAAATACATATAAAATAATCATTCAAACATTAATAAATAACATAACACAAAATATTCAATTATTAATATCAAAGACTAATTACAAAAGCTAAACTATTACACAATAGAAGTTTTTGTCACAATCATGTACCAACAGACTCCCCCTTGACAATAGCTCTATTAGTCTTAGTCTTTTCTTCGTCTTTAGAGCATCTTCTTATTAACTCTGATTACTTCGAACCCAGATTCCTTTCTCGACACACACTTTGACAACTTTCTGATATCTTCGGCCCTCGTGTCTCCATTTATCTCTGTAGAGAATCTTGTTGACATACAGCTTCATCAGATCATCTTTGGACAAGTTTACCAAGTGTAAACTGTCGTACACTCTCAGAATCACGTTCCCTTCATTTTCCTCCATTACTGCCTCTGCAGTTTCACTATCCACATTGAGTAGTACCTTTTGCTTTTCAGCATCCAGATTTGCCATGTACGCAATGAAGTCCTGTGAGCTCATGTCTTCAGTTGACCTCAATTGCCTGATCCTTGTTTCATCAGCTGGCACCTCAATCTCCATTTCAGTCGCAGTGTCCTTTTCTTAATCAGATCCGGCATTGCTATCCTCCTTTTCAGCATCAATACTAAGTTTTCAATTAAGTTAGGTATATGATGGAATGTTATTTTTATTGTTATTGTTATTGTTATTGTTATAGTTTTGTTGAATAAGTGCCGTAAGATTTTATGTTATTAATATAGGTATCTTTAAAAAGTGTCACGGGTAAGATCAATTCGACGTTAGTGGTACAATTGTATCTATAATGAATATTGTAAGTTCTTTAAACATATTTCCTTAACTCGTACAAGAATAGGGTAAATGTGAAATATCAATTTATAACCAAATATCAATTTGTTTATTTTGTATAGGGTAAGTATTATTATGCCGATTTGAAAATGAATGCCGATATATCTATTATCTCTAAAATAGATTCATTATTGAAAGAAAGACCAGCTTGTCATAGCCTTTTCTTTATAACATGCTTTGGACACTGGTTTTGGATACCCGATTATAGCCAAGAACATAGCTTGTTACATTTTATGTTATCAAACCTCGTTGATGTGAACGATGATGATAAGAAGGATTTGGTTTTTGAGGTTGGAGGTAAAAAACTACATTTTGGGCCTGAGCAATTTTGTTTAATTTCGGGGATGAAGTTTCGTGTTTTACCGAGGATACCGGGACACAGTGGAGGGTCTTTTAGAAAGCGAATATTTACTAAGTGGTTGAGCATAATGATTTGGATGTTGTGCGAATTTGTTTGTTACTGCTTTTACATTCTGAATTTATTGATTCGTATGAGTATTATGTGGTTGATGACGAGTTACTACATCTGGTTGAAGACTTAGAGTCATGGAACGATTTTCCATGGGGTTCCTATATTTGCGGTCCTACATTCAAGGCACTTTGTGAAGCTTATACACGAGTAACATTTTATTCTAAGATCCCAACAAAAGATCCGCAGTATGAACTTCAAGGTTTCATGTTTATTTTTAAGCTACGCTTTTATTTAAAATTATTCTATTTATTGTCATTTGTTTAAAGTACAAATATACGAGATTATATTAGCTTTGTATCATTTGATTCAATAGATTTGGATTTTAGAAGTTCTACCGTACTCCCGAGAGCTTGCTACAAAGGATCAAATAATGCGTTTACCGAGAGGTATTGCTTAGATCCAAGATAAAGATTTTGGGTGGTTGGTGTATCTAAAGTTCGATAAGATGTCTATGCATGTATAGTTTCACAACATTTAACTTTTAATCATAGTGAAATACATAGTCTGAACCATTTTGGAAAATGTTGTATGTTTTTTTAGACCACCCAATAAGTGACAATTTATTAGAATCTGAAAATAAATGAAGTTGATGATAATGTTATGTTAGGCTCCAAATATTTATAGTGATTTTAAGATCACAGATATTTGACAATATCTTATCCAAAATTGATACTAGATAAGGCATCTTGCAAATTATTATTTTTTGGGCAACAAATTGTTTATAACTTAATTTTACTTTTTATATCACAACTATGAGAATGTTATTTTTGTCATTTTTCAGGAAAAGTATACACCCACCGAAAGATATTGAGCCGACATCTATGGAAACGAAAAAACCCTATTATAAGGAAACCATGTTGTTCCTACATCGAAAAAAGGAAGATGTAGATTCATTATTGGCAAAGTTTGAATGCCGTTTCAATGTTGAGGAGGTAAGGGAGGAAGAGACGCATTTTGATAACATGGAGCAGCTACTTGAGGTATGTTATACGTTGTCTATACGTTGAATACATTATATTTTATACTCATTGAGTTGTTGATTGAAATATATGTATTTTTAATATAATAGGTGCTTTGGAATAAAGCGTATCCGAATTCTAACGTTAAAAATTTTGAGATTACCGATGAAGAGCTTCTTGAATTTTTAGCAACTCAAGATGTTAAGCAACCGGTGACCGGTTCCCATGAATTGTTGAACAAACCCAACGAACTTTTTACTGATGAAGACATACTTAACTGTTTGAATAGCATGGATGATGATGATGATGTAAGTGTTATTTCAAACATAATTTAACATTACTATAAATACAATACGTGTTCTAATATGATTTATTGTTGTCACTGTAGGAAATGATGTGTGAAAATGTCGATGAAAAGTACAATTTGGTTAGTTCATAACATTTCGAAAACACATCAAGGGAATTTTATAATCATGGTGAAAAGCGGTTAAGAGGTCTTTCCAAAACTCGTCCAACCGAACATTATTGCATTATCAAAGACTTTCCGTATCACTTGGATATGGACTTTTGGGAGAGACTTTTGTTGGACGTCGACAATGGTTGGTTATTAAACGAGGTATTTTAAGATATCGTGTATAGCCTTTGTCCTTATACATACACACACACATATATATATATATAAATACATATCAATAGTATATATATAAATAATACATATAGTATGGTTAGTAATTTAATTTTTAATTTGTTGCAGCACATTGATGTGTGGTCCAATATGGTGGCACAATCACCCTTGAAGGATCAACGTTGTGGCATCCTTCTAGTGTTTTCCACAAAATATTAGGAGACTGCGAAAGGATATATGTGTGACAACCGTCAAAAGTCTTAGGTCATTAACGAACTTAAATTCCTATTATCTCTAATTACGTTTACAGCACTCTAAAATCCTAGTGAAAAGTCTAGGTTACGACTCCTTAAGTACCGAAACCGTAAGTTACCGAAATCGCGTAACGTTTTAGAAGATTGATTAGCGGACTTTAAGACCGTGAAGAACATTAAATTAGGTTACAAAGTGACAAGGAAAACAAATGAAATTTAATTTCATACGTCATCACAAATATTTATCGTATCACAAAAACCGGAATTTAATCGAAAATTCCGTAAATCGGTTAACGCATCGGAAATCGAATAATTAACTCGCGAATGTCAATCGTAAACAAATCAAATATATTTTGGTAAAAATCATAAACTTCTAAATTTAGTGTCACCAACAAAAGGGTGGTTGGGAGTGTGGTTTTTACGTGATGCGGTGGATGCATGAGTTTATCATATTTTAACAAGATGATTTTCCACAAACCGTAAGTATTTGTTAAAAAATTTAGGTATCCAAAGAATGAAATGAACCACCCTCTTATTTGTTAAATAATGATTATTAATATTTTGTTTTTTGTATATACAGATCACTTGGAAGGATACAAACACGTAATCAGGGAAATAATGTACGTAAAAACATGGGTGGTCTAAAGGGTTCCAGAACCGTTTTCTATACTGATTTTCTCTAGTAGTGTTAGGTTTGAAAGCAGGGAAATAATGTACGTAAAAACATGACTTTTTACGTCACATCAACCAAGATTAGACAATTAGCTCAACGTCTTGATATTAGACCACAAGGTACTCATCCTAGTAAAACTAGTTACAACCTACACATAGAGGAACCCAAGCAAATGGATACCAACGACCCATAGATGGCACCGAGCCGATTTGATATTCTTTATCCGGTGACGGAACAATCCTATGTCCCCCCGACAGTCGAGACAAGGTCCATTCCCACTCCTGATAGGGAGGTAAGCATTCCATTCCCTGGCCGCCTACAGAAAAACAAAAAGCTTAAAACCTTCAAGCTTAACGAAAAGTTCTTAGATATTCGTGTCTAGAATTCCTTCCAGCTCAAAGTATATCCAACGACTATTGTCCACAAAGGATAAGGTACCCGAAGTACACAATGTTCCACTAAGCGAAGAGTGCTCAGTTGTCCTTCAAAACGCCTTACTAGGAAAACTAGGAGATATTCGGCGTTTCACCCTTCCTTGTTTCATCTATTCCTTGTTTCATCTATTACTCACTTTACACTAGACTTGAACTAGGAACCCTAAAACCCACCAAGATGAGCTTACAGCTAGTTGACCAATCAATCTGATATCCTAAACAAATAGTTGAGAACGTAATGGTCAAGGTTGACAAGTTCTGGTTCCTGACAGACTTTGTAGTGATAGATATCCAGGAAGACATAAGCATTCTAATCATCTTAGGTAGACCATTTATGAACACTGCTCGTGCAATTCTCCGAAGACTCTTAGCCTTCGATCCCATGGAGAAACTATTTCCTTCAAAGTTAATCAAGTTGAGTGTTCTACGACTGAACATGTAGAGATATATGCCATTTCAAAGGCCAGAATCACTTCGGATGATGAGCACACTAAACCATCAGATACTGAGATACTGAGATACTGAGATACTGAGATATTGAGATGCCTGATAAACACATCACTTTCATCTTCGACACAGAAGCGGAAGAAACTGAAAAGGAGGAAGAGGAAATGGAAAATGAAGAGGAAGACGACCAGTCCACACCTTGATTCATTAGAGATCATGTAGACTGTGAAAATTGAAAATCTGATCCCTCTGCTGGACAGCGAATCATACGAAGAACCACTGACTAACTACTTCCATGATGCTGAGTATTCTCTCGCTATGGAGAGACTCATCGCATTAGTCATAGAGCCGACTAAGCCACACACTTTTTTTTCGATTTTGTGCTCTGCTAAATACCGAAAGTAAGATCGCTTTATCTAAACAACACCGAGAGCTACGAGGCAAACTTCTTAGAAAAATTGCGTATTACAAACAAACCAGACTCAGAGGCCCTAAACCGAACATACCTCCTTGAGGGATTTAAACCCTTGATTCGTCTGAACCTCGAACTCAGTTCGAGACAAGAGGTACATCTAGATCTCGCGATGATTCTGAAGAAGAAAAGGAAATTGACATGGACTCTTCTCAACTGACATCTCCTATTACCGACGAATCTCAGCTACCATCGACAGTTGAAGAGTTTCTAGATTCACAGGATAATGATACCTCAGCAACAGAGAGTGACAAGGATGATGTCATTTACACTGATATTCTAATAGATATCCGCTCCATTCTCATTCTTGCACCTCTAGATTCTCCAACATCTATCCCCGAAATCATCCAAGTCTCGATTTTCTCTAATCATTAAGAGATGATTGCTACTCTTGGAGAATTTGAAGATGACTTACAAGTCATAATGGCCGCTATCAGAGACTCCACCAACGAATATGCGCCACAACAAAGGAGTATGATTAAAGAGATCGAAGCCGAATACGAAGTATATCTAGCTAGTAATAGTACCCGAGATCCTTATTTTCTTCGAAACCGCATCGACGCTTTCACCAACGCCCCTAAATCTCAACTTAGTCAAGAAATGCATGATTCTGACAATCCTGCCATAGAAAAGACATAATTCTACCAGAAGGTCAGATTTATATACTGTAAAGTATATGAAGCGTTAGCTAGATCAGCCTTCCCCTATTCAACCAAACAGAGAGAGCTTCTAACCTCATACAGAGCATACATGGAAGAAGCCACTAGAAATCCAAATTATGAGGTTGATATTGGGATGATGAATGATCTTCGTGCTTCAATGGACTCAATGGCCAATGATGATTATATTAATGATATTGAACCTCATAATTTTATATCGATTGCACCATCGACTTTCATATTGGAAAAATACGTTATGGGCTCGTATTCGTTATTGTCTAATACTTTAGCCAATATATTTAACAACAATAATAACAAACTAATATCATATTATTTACACATCAAAACGTACAAACTTGATAAGAATTACACTAGTCCTATTACAAGCTAGATCTGTTGTCACAAAACATGTCTCCACAGGACAAGAGGACTCTCAGTCGATCTCCTACCATTCTTGAATCAACAATGGTTAACATCGCAAAATTCGTGAACACTCGGCTTCGTGAAATCTTTACGGAACACACCTTTATTAGCATGAGCTTCTCTTTCATATCAGACTTCGTGAGGTATACAACAAAATGATAACCATCCAAAACGTGAAAGAATCGAATCTTACAAAGTTGATTCAAATGGACCTATCACAAGAGCTATCGGTGACTTCACATTCGAACTACTGAACCTGGACAAAGTTGTTGCATACCACTTTAGGAGTTTCTCGACAGAAGCTGAGGGAATCCCGAATCTTACTCCAACTATTGTTCGCAACTTCTTGAAATTCTACCCACCGATATCTAGGGCATACAACGTCTCTCGCCTTGGGAGCTCCTCCACCGCCTAATTATCAATAGAGAAAAGTCGAGCACTCGACTGTAAAAGCAGCGCTTCTCGGGAAGAAACCATTGGGATAAAGATATCCTTTAGTACTTATGTTTTAATAAGTAAAGAAAAATCTTTGACTATCTTTCACACCTGGATATATAAACTTATTTTCCAAACAAAATTTGCGCTGATAACTTTTTACCGCATCAACTGTCCTAGAAAACAGGTAACGTTTTTCAAAAAAACTCCAATTCATGTGTTTCAAGCATTTGAGGTACCTGCATACTACTTTTATGTATGATGCTTGAACTAATTTAAAAACACATGTCATATAAATGATTTGTAGTAGAGAACATCTTTTCACATTCTAGGATAGTAGCAAAAGTTGCAAAATAACATCTTAAGATATATCCAACATGTTCATACTTACAAGATACTTTCACCCGTGTGTTGACAAGTAGAGGAATGAGCCCTATCTATAATTAAACAACTTGAAGCTTAATGATCTTCGTGGAGCTAACGTAGAATGAAGATTTTGACAACATGCATCTTCAACGCATAAATTCTTTTCAACCATTCATCTACTTAGCTGTTAGAAACCTACGGAGTTTCTTCTTCCTTATCTCTGTTTTTACGATTGTATTTGATTTGCTATGTGCGTTAGAACAATAATAGTAGTCAATATCATATCCTAAGTGTGGGGTTCCAACCCAATAACAGACACTTGAGAAACATTTTCCTACTTGTTCAATTTTTAAGTGTGAGATTTTTACTTTCAATAAAACCCTCACAAAGCATAACATTAGGGACAATGTTCATTAAATGTGTGGGATAGCGGTATAGAAAACTCAAAAAATGTTCTTCAAAGTAAACCTTACTTTTGCTTAAAAATTTTCAAAAAATTTTCACTTAAATGTTTTTGAAAAGGAATCTTTTTTTTGAACATGAGTAGTTTATTTGGAAAATAAAGAAGAATAAGGTAGGAATTCCTTAAACTGAAATGATAATCTAATAGGGGTATCGCATGACTAGACACATATAACCCATAACTATTATTGTGAGGTATTTTGAGCCTATTAAAAAGCATTTATTTTAAATGCTTCACTATTCATTTGTTGTGTGTGTCGATGCATGCATTCTCAATTACAACTTGCTCCTAGTATGCACTTCGAGACCACATTGGTGAGTACCGTACGCAGTATAGGTGCAACTAGAATAAACCCGTTCATCGTATGTTTTCAAGCCTAACCCAACCAACACTCATTTCTAGTGTTGATGATCCAATTAGAAAACCTTGTTGAGTCTTAACATGTTCATTTTTATAAAACCCCACATCTTTAAACGCACTCACATCCAAAATTCCCACCAACTTATCTTAGAATTTTCAATTATGAAAAGTGTCATTTAGATGTCCTTTTACTTATAGTCGGCATCATACTATTCTGTGTTTATCCATTTAGGTACAAAAAATTGGACTGGTAAACAATTCGAAATTGTCGACCGAATTAAAGAAAGTAAGTAACGGTGGACTACATCATAATATTTTGTGTTCATCCATTTAGGTGCGAAAAATTAGCATTGATAAACAAATTTCGAAATAGGTTCCTATGCTACAGAGGCAGGGCCCTTCTCCCCTACCTTGCGTCGTCTACAAGAAAGGGTCAACTCTTCATCTTCCTCCTCCTCCTCTACCGACACATTGGTCTCGATAGAAAAATGCAAACAAAAGTTAGTAATTATAAACAAAAACAGAAAAACCGAGGATGTGGTGCGAGCTAGACGCACCAATGACAGGAATTATGTATTGCCCATCTATGTTGGGCTGCATCATGAAGTTGTGCAGGTTCATCTCCGCCATCTGCTTGGCAAAAGCTTCTTCTTCTTGGCTGGAACTACCTTCGACAGCAGCCCAACATTCTGTTTTGTTGAAGCGAGATATGCGGTGTTGATGGGTTTGTTATGTCGGTCGACGGGCCGGCAACCGCCACCTTCACGGATGCCCTAAAAACGGGGAAAACTTCTCTCAGTCTGAATCCTCGAGATGAATACGGATATATTTTGCTCCCACGAGTCTGGGTTTCTTCAAAATCGCGTTAAGATTCATCTTTGTAAAACAAAGCACCACAGTTAAGAAAATATCCAAAGCAAGTACACAAAAATAAGACAAGACAAAAAAGAAAGGTCTACATCCCCCGTACCAAGGCCCCCAAGTAACACTGCAGGCAATCTATCCACATACAGCCAAAATTAGTTCACCTACCTTAGTATGAGTGTAGTCATGATAAGCCCACATGGGCAGCTTCACGTCTTTGCCATTTCCTGCAAGCTTTTCTCCTCCAGAGTCAGATGTAGTACCTTACCATACCTCGAAGGACAGGAAAATTCAACACAAGCATTTCTACTCGCATGGAGGGGACCACGGTATGATCAACAAAAATGAAGTATCCCACCAATCATGCAGGGACGTATCCTTCTTGTCGATAAAGTTTGTCCTCTTATCAAATGTATATCACTCTGCAAAGAGGATATCCGGTAAATGGCTCATAACGTATTTATAGAAGGTTTAAGTTTTAAAGAATTAAAAAACATTTCAAAAATGGTAAAATTTTGCACCGCGAACGGGTGCAGTTGGCTTAATCCAATATTATAATATGACACAACGTCTAAGAAAATGGGGGTTGGCGAGAGATGGAGATTTCCTATCTCCATAGTTGTGTCGTACAACCCAACATTTCCCTCACGTGGAGTGTTGGCCCGCTCCTCGGGAAGAGGAGCAACGGGGTTGTATTTCCTGATCTCAGGAAACCTGCTAAGCAGGGCTTTCAAAACATCCTCATCAGCCGAGCTCGCCTTGGTCCTCACATCCGCATATACACGTTTACCCCGTCGTGTCGTCGTCTCATCATCCGGAATATTCACAATGTTTGATGAACCCGCCATCGCAAATATATAAATGCGCTGGAAAGTGGATGACTAACCTTAAAGGTTTGAAGAAATTTCCAGAAACTTGAAAATATAAACCAAAAAGTTTGAATGATCGCCGGTATAACCTTGAGTTTAATGATCGCCTAAAAGTAAATGCTAGTACCGGGGTTTAGTATTAATAGTAAATGCCAAGATGGGTCGGACCTTATGAGCTTCAATGATTACCCTACACGTGTACGGTCAAAACATCGTGGGAAAACCAAACCGTTTGTTTGACAGCATGTATAGTGATGTCATCAAACACAGTAGGCACGCTTCTGTCCCATCTACTGACACATGCAAGGATACGGGGTGACATACATTTAACACACATCCCATGCGCATTTAATGCACACCGCCTTCATTTAATGCAAGAAATGATAGAGCAATAGGCAATGTGCAGCTCGGAAAACCTACTTGAGTTCGGCATCACATCCTTGCAGAATGTAATACCAAATTGGGGGGACTTAATGATATACATAACATCACAATCCCGAACCAGTACACGTCATGAAGGAGCTCGGATCCCACTTTTTGAGATGAGCTCCCATGAACATTACATTTCACCTCTTAAAAGTATAATCCGAGTAGCATTACCCGAGCTCAGAGGTCATTATTCTTGAGCTGGAGCTCGGATTCCACTTTTTAGAATGAGCTCTCGTGAACGCTTACGTTCACCTCCTAGAAAGAGGTGTATGTAAGTTTCAAGGTGTAAACCCTGATACATCTGTGTATTCGTATTATTATCAATAATAATATTGGAGCTTTTGATTCGTAATTCATTGTTTATTATCAATTACAAGTGTTAATTAATTCCTAAGTTATCAAGTACTATTCTACAATTTCTTGATAATTATTCAAAGCTATAAGTCTTGTTTAGATAGACCGATTCTAACAGACTTGTAAAAGATGGATTATTGAAAATCTTGATTTCTCGGATTTTGATCCATGTGTAATTTGCATGAAAGGTAAAATGATTATTAAGAATAAAAAAGGTGCAAACCATAGTTCAAACTTACTTGAAATAATTCACACAGACATTTGTGGCCCTTTCCCTTCCGGTTTGGGAGGATATAAATCTTACATTACTTTCATTGAAGATTATTCGCGATACACCTACTTGTACTTAATTAATGAGAAATCCAAATCACTGGAGATGTTTAAAACCTTTAAAGCTGAGGTTAGTAATTAACTCAATTGTAATATAAAAATAATGAGATCGGATAGGTGTGGAGAATATTATGGTCGACACACGGATGTCGGTCAAAGCCCCGGACCATTTGCTAAGTTTTGTAAATCCCATGGCATAGTTAATCAATTTACCATGCCAGGAACACCTCAACAAAATGGAGTTGAGGAAAGACGAAATCGCACCCTTATGGATATGGTGCGTAGTATGATTTCAAATTCAAGTCTTCTAAAATTCCTATGGACTGAAGCATTAAAAGCAATCGTACACATTTTAAACCGTGTTCCCTCAAAATCTGTCCCGAAAACACCTTATGAATTAAGGACAGGTAGGAAACCCAAACTTAATTATATAAGAGTATGGGGTTGCCCGGCTGAAGCCAAGGTCTATAACCCACAAATTAACAAATTAGACTTAAAAACAATATCGTATTATTTTGTGGGTTACCCTGAGTGGTCTAAGAGTTATCGGTTTTATGCCTCCTCGCATACCACTAGAATAGTAGAAACGCGACGAGCCGAGTTTCTAGAAAACGAAAACTATAGTGGGAGCGATGGTTCAAATATTCTTGACCTTAATGAGGAGACGACACCTAGTCAAACACCTAACATCTTGGTGCCGATACCTATGATTAATCAAGAATCGACATCAACACCAACACCCCAAAATGAGGATGTTGAAATTTTAGTGGAAAATAAACCATCATAGCATGAAACTCCACATGATGATGAGGTCGTTGAAGAAGCTCAGCAACCATTAAGGTGGTCACAAAGACAAAGGCGACATATGAGTCATGACGACTTCATAACCTACTTGAATGAGGTTGATTATGATCTAGGTCAAATTGAAGACCCGACCTCATATAATGAAGCCATAAAAGGTGATTACTCACATAAATGGATTTAAGCCATGAATGACGAATTAAACTCCATGCGCACAAACGATGCTTAGGAACTTGCAGAACTACCCAAAGGCACTAAAGTCGTAGGCTGCAAGTAGATCATTAAAACAAAACTTGACTCAAATGGAAACGTTGAGCGCTATAAAGCTCAATTAGTAGCTAAGGGCTTTACTAAAAAGGAATGCATCGATTATAAAGAAACTTTCTCACCTGTATCAAGAAATGAATCATTGAGAATAATCTTGGCACTTGTAGCTCATTTTGACCAAGACCGCCTTCCTAAATGGAGACTTATACGAAGATGTATATATGACGCAACCCGAAGGGTTTAAAGGCAAAGGAAAAGAACATCTCGTATGTAAATTAAAGAAGTCAATTAATGGGCTGAAGCAATCTTCACGGCAACATCACTTAAAATTTGATGAATTTATGAAACAATTCAACTTTGTGACAACCGTCAAAAATCTCAGGTCATTAACGCATTTAAATTCCTAGTCTATCTAATTACGTTTACAGCACTCTAAAATCCTAGTGAAAAGTCTAGGTTACGACTCCTTAAGTACCGAAATCGTAAGTTACCGAAATCGCGCAACGTTCTAGGAGATTGCTTAGCGAACTTTAAGACTGTGAGGAACACAAAATTAGGTTACAAAGTGCCAAAGAAAATAAGTGAAATTAAATTTCATAAGTCATCACAAAATAGTTATCATATCGCAAAAATCGGAATTTAACCGGAAATTCCGTAACTCAGTGAACGCAACCGAAAATCGGCTAATTGACTCGCGAATGTCAATCGTGATAGAATCAAATACATTTTGATGAATGTTATAAACTTATAAGATAAAGTTTCATGACTCAAACTTTAATCACAAAGACATCACAAAAATCGGAATTAACCGAAATTCCGTAACTCGGCAAACGCGACCCGAATCGAATAAACGAAACTCGAATCCGACAAACTAATACTTGAATATCCATTATAAACAATCTAAAATACAATTTGAAGTATTTTATAAATTTAGAACATCAATTTTTACAACCCTAATATTAAGCACAAAAACAACACAATTTAAAGCCTTTAAATGTATAAGACTTGTGCAATTTTAATACAAATAAATACTAAAACTAATATACATTTTATTTTGACAAAAAAATAAGTTAAAAACCTCATTTTAATGACCCAAAACCGGACCCCCCTTTCCCTCTCTCTTTTTTTTCCACTCAACCTCTCCACTAACCACTTATATTCCATGCAAAAGTCTTCTACCACTTACACACTCTTCCTCCCATCATTTCTCTCATTTTCTCTCAAGAAAACACACACAAAACCTCTCTTTTCACACACTAAACTCCAGAAAATATTCATCCAAAGATCATCATCTCAAAGGTGTTCTTCCATTAAAACACATCTCTTAAGGTAGAATTACCATTCCTAGCTTCCATTTCATACTTTCTTTATGTTTATTTCATGTAAATACATGGATTTTATGCCTATTTCATGGCTAAAATTCTCATTCAAGGTTTGATGGTTTGTAGGTTCCCTTACACTTGTTTAAGTGTTAAAACAAAAGGGCAACCCATGATCAAACCGAAATCAAACCGAAAAATCGTCTTTTTAGTGTTTGAATGCTTATTTACTTGTTCTTGCTAGAATAAATGGTTTAAAATGTTAAAATATGTTTATGTTTCTGTACAACACATGTTCATGCATAAAAGACAAGACTCAATCTTTGGATGAGGTCTAAAAATCGTTTGGTAGTGAAATCACACCAAAAAGATCACTTTGTCATGCATGCAATCTGTCCAGAATTTGACCCTACTTGAAACGACCATAACTCAGTGAATAATGGTCCAAAAATCTTGATTTTTCTTCTAGAATTTAGCTTAATGTCTTACCTTTAAAACCCCACTGGTCTCACTCAAATCCATTGAGTTTAAGACCTCCAAATGTATCACACAAAACTGATGCGCAAACAGTAACTTTTCTGTGAGCACCTTGTTGTGATACTTGTTCATGGTTCTTAAGGTGTTCTATAAATCTAAGAAAAATTATTTTAGACTCCTAACATGTATATCTCAGTATTATAAAAAGATAGGACTTTATCTTGATGATTAAGTATTTTTAGAAAATGCATGAACATCATGCATTGTTGTAATCTTGTAAATTACAAATACTTGTGTTGTGATGATTCAAAAATATATAAGTGCTAGATAAAACGTCTTAAAATTTTGAGGATTATTTTTCTCAGTAACTATATCATGAAAAGAGTCTTGAAAATAAAAATGGGAATTTTTGGAAAAACATAAGTATTTTTCCTAAATTAATGCAAATAAAGCCTACAAAAGGTGAAATAATCATGAAAAATACTTTTGGACATAAAATAATTATGGGAAAATTCCAGTGTCATTTTCCTCAGAAAATGACACCATCCTCAAAATTTCACACTCTTTGGAAGTGTTTTGATATGTTTTCCGATTTACGTCTCGTTAAAACGCATAATGTTGGGAACCAAAGTCTCAGTACTCAAAACGTCTTGAAAATTTTACACAAACTTAAAAATTGGTAGAAAATGATCTGGTAAAAATTCCAGAATTTTAAGTGAATAATTACTATTTTTCCCATAATTATCTCACTTTTTAGACATAAAATGATTATAAATAATCTATAAGTCTAAAAATCCCCAAATTTTCACAGAAAATTTGTGAACTATATTTCATATTTCATACCAAGTTTGGTCATTTTTAGATGTTGTATTCATATATTTCCATTATTTTGTTCCCAACTCGAACAATTACCGACATCGTAAATTAAATGGAAATTCAAACTTTTACGGCACTTTGTAATTTAATTAGCTAGCTAAGCAATCCTAACAAACCGTATTAGTCGAGAAACTAATTAGAAACCTTGTGTTCTTAGGACTTGGATAGGAGTCAAACCCAGTCGGCACGCGCATTACATCCATCCTTCCGCTCACGCTCAATAGTGAGTTTACACAGCCCCTCTTTTTAACGTTTTACTTAAATTTTTGGGGTGAAAAGCATGCTATATGATCTAACTACTATATTTGGATTACAAATACTATTCTTATGCTATCCTTGATTTACGAATGATATGCTTATACTATGCGCGTTTTACAAATGATATCCTTGATTTACAAATGCTATGCTATGCTATATGCTATGCTTACTTTCGAATACTTCACATGGTTAAAATGTCGTATTGATTACGCATAATGTCGTGAATGTTTTCCGTTTATACGAACATGATTATATGCTTGTTTTCTATCGTATCTAAAGTCCCCGGTATATCTATACGACCATTAACTCTATATGAGCCAAATGATGCATATGAATAGTACTATTTGGGAGCGAGACCACCTCCCCACTCACGCGGCCACGTGAGTGCATCCCATCATCCTAAATGCCAACGATAGGGCATCTCTCTTTGGGGCAAAGGTTTATCGGTTGTAGGTTTGGTTGTGGACTCAAGCAAAATAACTCATTGTGACTATAGACATTATAACGTGATAGCATAGAAATTTCATAAACGACTATAAAGGTATAACGTTTTGACATTTGAAATGACATTTCTTTGAAACCATAAACTTACGACCCGAGCTTTACAATGACTTTGTCACCTGAAACAATATTTCTTTGAAACCATAAACTTACGACCCGAGCTTTACAATGACTTTGTCGTTTGAAACGACATTTCTTTGAAACTATAAACCTTACGACCCGAACTTGAAAATGACTTTGTCATTAGAAACCATATTTCTTTAAAACCATAGATTTTATAACCTGAGTTTTATACTATAAATCAATGTGGTCTTGGACAATGATAAACGTGGTTTCATAATAACGTCGCGCATTCGTATGAACTTCGACATAATAATCTGTTGAGACTTTAAACGTTTTGATATTGATTTGATGATCCATTGGCTTTATACACGTAACATGAACTTATTAAATACTACAATATGAGTTTTATAAACATAACTTGAACTTATTAAACACTATATCTTGAGTTTTATAAACGTGATTTAAATATTCCTTTGAAAATATGAGTGGGGCGTTATAAATGAATCACGACTTTTAATTGAGTACAAAAAGGGAATCGCTCCTAAATGAGCCTCATTCTTAAATAAACCTCCTTTGCAAACAAAACATCGATTAACAAATGAATCTAGCTATCAATTGAATATCGCTCTTAAATGAGCCTTGTTTTAACGAATTACTTTTATAATTATCCGCGCAATAGCGTTTGACTATCCTAAAAATTGATTTCAAGAACTTATCGGATGATTATCGTCTTTGAATGAGCCTCGACACTAAACATACTACTTTTGCGAACTAATCACGTAGTAACATGGAACTTTTAAACTAGACTTTGTAAACACTGGAAAAAGGGTCTTTCATTACACAAAACCTGTGTACTCACCAACTATGTTTCATAGTTGACCTGTTTACTTTTACATGCTTTTCAGGAATTAGTCACCACTTGTTTATTGACGCTAAACCCGTTATATGATCTATGCTGCTGTAGCGTTACGGGATTTTCTCTTTTGGATGTAATCGCATGTTTAGATTATTTACTTTTGTGCTGTAAACGCTTGTAAGACCTTATGTAATGTATTAATTGTAGACCGTTGAACGGTGATCTTTTGTAATTTTCGATTGTGAAATCATTGTACTGTTACATCTCGTGTTTCCGCTTTAGCGGGGTGTGACAAACTTCACCAAAAATTCCGTGGATCAGTGTATATACTTCAAGAACAGTGGGAGAAAATTCTCATTTCTGGTTCTATTTGTTGATGATTACTCATTACTAGCAAAACCAAGGACATGTTGTTTGAGACTAAACGTTTCATATCAAAGAACTTTGATATGAAAGATCTCAGTGAGGCATCTTATGTGATTGGTATTGAAATTCATCGAGATAGAGGAAAAGGGACGTTAGGTTTGTCTCAAAAGGCCTACATAAATAAGATACTTAATAGATTCAGCATGCAAAATTGTGCTCCTACCATTGCCCCTGTTGTAAGAGGTGAAAATTTTGGCTCTTACCAATGTCCCAACTCGGAGGAGGAACAAGAACAAATGAAGCTTATTCCGTATGCTTCGGTAGTTGGGAGTTTGATGTATGCTCAGGTCTACACCCGACCCGACATCGTCTACATTACTGGTATGCTTGGTCATTATCAATCAAACCCGGGATTAGACCATTGGAAAGCAGCAAAGAAGGTGTTACGCTACTTACAAGGAACAAAAGAATACATGCTCACTTATAGAAGATCAAGTCTTCTCGAGGTCGTGGGATATTCAAACTCAGACTTTGCCAAATGTAAAGATGATAAAAAATCAACTTCAAGGTACATATTCATGCTTTCAGGTGGACCCATATCTTGGAGGAGTCGTAAACAAGAGCTTACCACTATTTCGACAATGATGGCGGAATATATAGCATGTTATCATGCCACTTGCCATGCTATGTTGTTCGGAAACCTAGTGCCGATGTTAGCTTCTCTAACGGCAACAGCTCAACTGGTGTGAGCTGGTGTTGGATTTTATCTCGACACCAAATATTTATTTGTTCGAGAAAGAATGGAAGAAAATTGCATAACTGTGGAGTACATTAATACAAGTGACATGTTGGCGGATTCATTTACAAAATGATTACCGCCTAAAATTTTTGTTGAGCATGTGGCAAGAATGGGCTTAAATGGAAATCTCGCATGATGTCATGAAGTACGATGCATTATCAAATGTAAGCGCTAATAACTTTATCTTTCACATTATTTTATTTATTAAGCTCCATTAATTCAAGTTAACACTAATTGACTTCTTTAATATTGGAGCATATATGATAGCCATAAAGTATTAAGTTGTATTTCCTAGGAGTATTGACGTATAATTGATGGGGATCTCATATCTTTTAGGTATGTACGATTGTATCTTTTTGACTCAATGCGTTTACCAAATATGTTCTAATTAGATTAGTAAATGGCCAACTTATATGATATAAATAGTTATACGGCCAAGTGGGAGAATGTTAGAATTAATTATTAATATGACCTAATTGGTCCATGTAGTTAAAGTTATATTAGGGTTATCATTCTTTTATTTCACTAGTTGTCAAAAATCATTGTGTTTTCTCTCCCTCTCAAAAAATTCTCCAGCATCAAAAATCAATAAAGAGAAAACACAAGAACACAAACTTTTTGTAATTTTCCATCATAATCATAGGCAACTAAGTGATTAATTGAAGATAATCGCTATGGCTTTATCATTTTCACATCCTACAAGTTTTCCTTCAAGTATGTATTATTCCCTTCACTTATTTATAGAATTCGATCTTTGTTCATGAAATTGATGTTGAATAATCAACATCAAAATCATCGGGTGTTTTAACAGATGTTGAAGATTTTACTCATATGGATACTTTACAAGACTTGTACATCAACGACGACCATCCTCCTTTGAATCAGCTTTCTCTAAAGATGGGTCATGTTGGTAAACTTATATCAATACGAAGAAAAAAGATAATGAGATGGCAACGTTTTCAGAATTGTTGAATAGGCTTTCTGGTATACATTTGTTGGTGGAATATATCTAGCTTGCTGGTGGTTAAGATTATCCTCCATCCCTGTCTACTTGATATATAATGGGCTAGTAACTAGTTGATCATCAATGTCTCTGAAGGATGAAATCTCGTAGTCTTGTTGCTCAACTTCAGTGGATAATAGTTATATTTTCACGTTCACATTGTTTTTCTTATCATAGCTCACTTAGTCTTGGGGTCCAATTTCACGCAAGTTCTCTTTTGTAATCGGTTTTGCTTTTTTCAACTTTTAGTTGATAAGTGGCTATTTATATCATTTATGTTTTTCACCAAAAAAACAGAAATGTATAATTTGGTAGTAGTTTGATCGATAAATAGTTTTGGCCTACCCCAAATTGTAATGCACATGTGTAACGAAATTGAATTAGTTATTTTCATTGTTCTGAATTTAACTAATTTCGAAGACTTAAGTAGTGAAAGAGGTAATCAGGAGCTATTTTGGGACAGGCACAATGTAAATATAGACATTTGTATTGGTACGGAAAAAGTGCAAACTATAGATTAACAACAAAAAAAATACGATTTTATCTAAAATAGAGACAAACTATAGTCTGATTATCAATTAGGGAAATCAATAGGAAATTATCACTAATAGAAATTAAGTAGGTAACATATTACTAGAATTATAAAGAATTTGAGAGTTGATTTTTATTACGGATAATTTTGATAGTTGATTTCTATAATTAATAATCAGATAATTATTTATTTCTGTTTTAAATAATTTATCCTTACATAAACATTTGTAGCAGCAACATGGAAGGTTACAATTTTTATTCATTACTCTTCGTGATAACATATATTAACATGATTAATAATTCTTATTTAAACCTAATTCTTCTCAAATTTCATACATTCGTATACGTAAGAACCGTTTGCAGGTGTAGTTAATAGATATTTATAAAACATTGTACATTTTCAATGTGAATATTTTGACTGGAACGTGAGGAGTAATTAGTTTCATAAATAGAAGGTAAAAAATATTTACTTATTTTGTCTTGAATAATTTACTTATTAATGGTTTGTGTCAAGTAGGTAAACTCGGGGATGCACTAGTGCGTTTTTATAAAGTGCAGGATTGGGTCGGGTTCCAGATGTTATTACTTACTCAAGTTCGATTGATTTTTTTGTTTAAGAATGGGAAATATGATGAGGCAATTGTGTTGTTTAGGACTGCTGAAGAGGTTAGAGTGGTTCCGAATTATCTTAACTTGCTACTGAAACTGTTTTTAACTCATTGTTTTTACTTTGGTTTATGCATAGGTCAAGTAACATGATTTTGAGTAAGTTATGAACTTTGTACGTCAGACTCATTTTGCTTTTGATGTCCCAACATGTATAGGTTTGTGTTGGGTGACGACAAGAAAATGTGGTTGTACAAGGCATATTAAATCGCGTAAAAATTTGTTTTGTTTAATCTTGTGTCTAAAATTCATTAATTCATTTCATTTCCTAGCTTTTATCTACCAAACAAGAGAAATGATTTTTTTGCTAATTTATCTGCTCTTCTCTTAGCAAAGAGTGGAAGATGTTGTGATCCATTATGCTGTAGAGTGGACCAAAAGATTATTTAGTTTTTGCAACTACTTCTATAAAATGTACTACCATTTTTATTTTTTTGGTCAACTTTGATTTAGTCAAGATAGTACAAACTACAGATTCACATATCTCTTCTAGCAACACATGTGTTTCCTTACGGAATAAACAGACAAATTTATGACTCTTAATTGGTTCAAAACTATTCAAACTAAAACTCTGAAAATTGAAGTCGCGTCAAACTAAAGATCCAGGTGGAATTGGATCCCTACATGTTGGTTTGGTTGTCATTTGGAAGGCCAAAACATGAGAGATTACTTTAGTCTGTACAATCATACGCTCGCCTCTTCATTTGACAAACACTCGTCTACGTTTAGAAATGGTCGACGCAAAAGTAATACCTATCAGATTGTACACTTCATCTATCGTGTAACATCACTAAATTGTTTTACCAAAATTGCGAAGGTGACCAATGGGTTCGATTAGCAACAATCGTGGGATGACTTAAACAACTTTATGTTGCGTAAATTATTTTTTTGGATTTAATTAAATTACTGGGCATGAGTGACATGATCAAGAGAAAGATACGATAAATGGTAATGGCTAACAATCATACATCTATAACCAAAGTGAAAACCATACATGTTCAAAGAAATACTATATAAACATGAGGTCAAATGGGCCTCCAGTAAAACTAAATTACAAGTCACTTTTGAAGTAAATAAAATAAAAAATAAACAGTCACTATACTCAACTAGCTAAGCTAAAAAATTTGAATTTTGCACTGTCAAAACTCACGTGTCGGCACTATCAGTTGGTATCTGTCTGCGTCTTCGTTTTCTTCTAAAGAATGGATCTACCCAGTTTGTGTCCTCCTTTGCCGCTTTTTCCCACCGTTGTTTGAACGTCTTAAGCTCGATTGTCGATTGCCTTCTAATCTGTAGTAACAAAATCAATATATTACCAATATGTATCAACAGAATCAATATATTAAACTTTATTTGGAAAGCTCTAAAAGGAAAATAGAAACAATTTTCAATTTTTGTTAATGTTAAGAAGTCATGAGTGTTGTACACAACTTCAGGGCATGCCTCACGTGCAGGAAATATGCAACAGCGTACTTTCGTTTGTGTGTGATTATTAAAAAGATGTGGAATTTTGATTCCTGGAGCCCCTCCAGACGCAAAAACTTCCAATTTAAGCAGGAACAAGTATACAGTCAGACGTTAAGTACAGGAAGATTTAGTTGTATTACCTCTGCTCGCATATCAACGGTGTGTCTCTGAAAAGGAAAAAGATAATATAAATGGATGGGAATGGAGTCTAGCATAGAGAGCTAAACACAAGGAAATTTGAAGAAAAAGAAATGGCTATGAAATCGTACCTTTGTCGAATCTGTATCATTCCGAGTCTGCGAGAAATAAAGTTGCAATTTGATCAATTACTTGAAAGATGAAAATGAGCATATGGCAAGATAAAAGTTTTGATCCATATATGGTATAAAGTTCAGAGGGAAAACCTTTTTAGCAGAGGGTCCGCCTAATGATTGTATTCCCTGATGAACAACATATTCCTTGTCAACAATTCCTACCTTCTTGGAGCGGTCCCCCTGAAGAATGCAGTGATTAATGTTAGAGCATACAGAGTTCGTTTACATGTTAAAAAAAAATAATCATCCGTAACACAAAACTTGCAACATTACTAGTTTCAGAGAATTATCACATCACATTTTCAACTATTAAGCAAGATTTGATAGCATATATGAAAAAAGGAATACAAATATGCAAGAAGTTAACAAAAATAATTGGTGACTGAAAGTTGAAAGTTGAAACTCACCTGAGCACAGTAGCCAAGTTTTATATCCATTCCCCATCCATGAACAAGGTCATTCTGAAAGTTTAAAATAAAAAATGAATTATGTAATGCCTACAAGTTGGTTAGAGATATATATGTGGAAATACAGACATTTATATGATGCATAAGACGGTTCCCTTGACACCATAACTAATAAGTAGTTAATAAGATTTAGCAAAGAACAAAAAAGATCATCAGATAGTCTCACGAACTTGATGGTTTTTCCTCTCGTCAAACTTATCAACCGACTACTATATAACCAATCATTAGTAAGAGTAAGAAAATAAACTTTACCTGAATAAGATGCCAAGCACAATGCCATGCTGCCCTGGAGAAAACTGGAGCCATCCCTTCTACAAATCTGTAATTCGAAGATTCATATAACACTTTCAACTAAAACTAACTTGGTCTGATATCTTTCCCTGTAGCTGTTGTATGTATGGAAACTTACCCAGCACAAGGTGGCCCATTACTGGCATCTGAACATTTCACACTGCCTCTGCTATCATACACTCTTCTGTTTTGGCTTAAAAAAAAGTTGTGGGTATAAGAAATCAACAACACAAGAATGTTAATATCTATAACCAATTCGTTCACCTATGAAACTTGTTCATTCTCTTCCGTACTGTGATCCTATGATGTATACCAGTTGAATTTGGATCTAAAGCTGGTTGTGATATCTCTAATCCTTCTGCTTTAACGATATCCAGGTATCTGGAAACAAAAATAACAATTCATCGTATTCAGGATAAGAACCCGCATGAGTAATACTAGGCAACATGGACAATCAGAAAAGTAGATAGATCTGATGGCTTAGATTTACCAACTCTACCTTCTAGGGTTGAAATGCTGCACTCCCAGGTCTTCATCCCAGAGAAATATATAATCATAAATAGACACGGAAGCTGGATGCAGAAATCGTTTCGCAAACCACCTGAAATAATGATAGAATTTAATGGATTAGACAGTTACCTAACAACCAAGTAAAGACATAGCGACACAAATTCCTAAAAAACTTGTGGACTCCTCACCACTTTGTTTGGTTCTGAGCCAAAACATGTATCGCTTTGTTGCTCCACTCAAGATCTCGCCAGCCATCCATTTTCCCATCATAATGGAATAACATAATCGTAAAATTTGCTTGAAGAAACTGAAATTGCTAATGTTAGGCTGCTATCGTTCACATAATAATAGTCAAATCCATATCAGACAACTTGTGAATATATAGTGATAAATGATTATTGTACCTTTTGAACAATAGCATTAACATTGCGCTTCTGTTTCAGACCAACTGGAATTGCCAGCAGGTTATGTGGAGTGGAAATGTTTGCCTGTAATCAAGCAAATACAACTAAATGATTATACACATTCAGATTTTTGTACCATCAGTAATTTCTCGCAATTAAAGAATAGATTAGACGTGCCACAAACTAAGCAGGACAGTTCGAGTTAAACCTTTAACTTTGAACTGCTTGTTGACCATAACGGTTTTAATTCCAAGTCAGATTTATCTTCAATAATACCACGAGGTAAAGCCTTCAAGCTGGTTGAAGCTGACACCGATTCCTAGAGACGAGCACCAAAAAGCACATTAAGATTTAACATGACCAGCATGCAATAATGGGCCTTGCAATACAAAATTGTCAGGTCACAGGTTTCAACGACAACAGAACAACCAAATGAAAACCAAGGTCAAACTGTTAATGATATTTTGGTAAATTTTGAAGCATGCACCTTCGCTGTGTAGAACCGATATACCTTCGAGTCCAGCTGGTGAGACAGGAAAAAAAAAGAATTAATTAGTCAGCCCATGGGGAATAGAAGACTGGGAGTTTAAAACCATCTTAATCTATTTGAAGCTTATAGGCACATGAACCAATCAGTATTGATAGACCTGCTAGCTGAGGAGTGTATGAACACTTATCATTATCTATGGAATATTTAACTTGCAGAACAATTCATCAAGGAAAAAGGAGTTGAAATCAAATTTAGAACATGAAGCCACCGTATTAGATATGTCGCATGCTATCAATACTTTATACTTATTCCATGTAAACATCTACCCAAATGCAACCTTTGCAGGTTTAGGCAATTGAAGCTATGTAAAATGAATGCCACAATTCCCATTTTAGCATATAAACAAATGATAAATAAACAACATAGTTGAACTAGGATAAATATTGACATTCTTCAATTCCTTTATAGAGATTTTTTATGAGAAAATTAAGCAAAGAAATGTACAGAAAAAGTATCCAGTCCATAGATTAAATCATGCAGGATGCATGAATACCCAATCTAACAATACAAAGGCAGTTAATGATATATTAATTTGGCAGTGTCATACCTCTGTCTGCAAATACTGATAATTGGTTGTCCTATATACAATGTATAACATTATTGTACAAACGAATCCCAAAAATGGTTTCATCATGAATCTGCTAAGTCCCTGCATATATAGAACATAGAACATATGCATGATTAGAAACCCTTTACCAATCTCCACAATCTAGATTAATAGAGTTTTCCTCAAATCAATTTGAATTAAACTATTTAAGCTTACCCAATCAAATTGTATTTGTCTTTTTCTCAAGAAATTTCTCCATGCTTTGGATTCCCTCATAGAGAAATATTGTTCCTATATGTTCTCATGCCAAACTGCAAGCATTACATTGAAGCAGATATCAGTTTTGATACGAATCAACACTTTTAAGGAAACAAACAAACAATTATGGTAGTATGGATAGATAGTTGAGCCATACACAATTTTGATATGAATCAATATTGATAACAATCAGTAGAAGCTATTTCCTTTCCTAATTAAAGCAAGAAACAGAAAGCAGTCGATACAATAAGCAAATTGAGATATCATCTGTTTCTAATACACATCAGTTTTGCATTAGCATATAACAGGTATGATATGATTAGTGTGACTTAAACGAACAACATAATAACTGCATCTCATTCTTTAATGATGATAGAATTTGACCATCAAAGGTCAAACTTAGATATTAACGGTCTGTATATTAACCTAAACAACAAGAGTAGCCTGTAAGTCGTAGGCTTTTCAACAATTGGATCAACTTTCGTGCAAATCTTCAATCTTACTCAACTATTTCTACATACAATTTGTCTGCATGTGACTCTGTGTGAGAGAAACACACGCAGACACCAAAAAACAACAATTAATTACATATTTAATTTTATATTATATATATGTGTGTGTTATATAATAATATGTAAACACTCAACCTATCAACATAAATTGAAATTGAAGGCATAAAAACACCAAACGTATACACACATTCAATATTTAAGTACTGTAAATAAAACTAATCAATAGCTCAAGATTTCTAATTTCAAACAAAATTACTATTAGCATATGCAGAAATCAACAGATCTCAAACTGTGATTTGACGGAATCAAATGATTATAAAACTATTAGATAAGACAGTAAATACTTATAATTAAAAGTACCGACCTCTGAGATTCGCAAAAACGAATCAGTAAAGCAGAAATTAAAATCTCAGGAACTGAAGAATAGCAATACGATGAGGAATAAATCACCGGCGAATGAATTGTTGCGAAATTAGCTGCGTGTATTTCTGCGTATGTATATTTATCTTTATTTGTGGAAAGATATACGTATACATATATATTTAGATAATAGATATAGATATAGATATAGAGAGAGTAAAGAAGAAAGTTTTAGAGAGAGAGAGTGAAGGAGAAAAGTGTCGGAACTTGGAGTTTCCACGTTTCACGGCTTAAACAAGATTTTATATTGTATGCGTGTTTCATCGCCGACGAGGGGTGCAGAGTGTAAATTAAGTGGGATTTTATAATTTTCTAGAATCAGCATTAAATTACCTCGTACATTGCTAATTATTATTCATCATCTAATTTTTATTTTACTCGCCATTTCTACAACAATTTATCCAACTTAATTTGAAATTAAGTTCATTTGCAACTTTTATACTCTCTATTTTATAATTGAAGTCTTATAAACCGAATAAATATTAAGAATTATTGTGAAACATGAAAAATAAGACAATAAAGAAGTCGAGCTTTGATGTAATAATTTACTAGTTATATTACTAGAGTTTGAGTTTGAGCCTGAGCGTGAGCGTGAGCTTCATGTTACTAAGAAAACGTAATATATATCGAGTCGAGTTGGACTCCTACTAATATCAAATTGGTTCAACGAAATCCAAGTTTCTTATTTCTAGGTTTATCAAACTACGTTTATGGTGATAATATAGGTTAACGCATTTTGATTTATAAAAGTTCAAAAAGGAAAAGATAATGAACAAAAATGATATGGGAGTAACTTTGTTAATTTGGAGATGACATAAAGAAGAATCATTAGACTAAAATTGCATATTGGACAATAATATATAGACCATTTTTGCAATTTACTCTTGAATCAAGGGACAATTTGATGATATTAATACTAAAAGTTTGACTAATACCACATTTTCGGATTGCATTTGAAGTGAATTTTTTTGTATATCTAAAAGAATAACCAAAATTTCATTTAATAGTAAATCCAACGCCCCAAAAAGATGTAATGTCTGATTCAATTTATAGTTTTACTAAAGATTTTCGTTTGTTAAATGAAGATCTTGTAACTAGCACTTGTAACTTAGTTGTTTTCGAAGATGAACCATTTAGAAAATACTACGGTTCAATTCTTATCGACTTCAAAGTCAAATCTAATCTCTAGTTGATCGGTTAGTTGGCCACCATCTATACAACGTAGATTATTAGTGAGTTTGATTTATTATTCTAATTATTAATTAATTATCAAAGTGTTATTGGCTTTCTTTTTAACTATGTGATGATTGAGGGAAGTTCTACGATGAGACTAATTTATATACTTGTAATAGTGAAGTGTGCAAGTATTTATTTTATAAAAAAGAATAAAAGCAAAAATTAACTACTTCGCAGATGATGAAAAAATTACATATGCAAAGATAAGAGTCTATCTTTGATTTTGATTTTTCCACCTATATTTTATCAGAAGTTGAAAGAGGCCATGCAAATGAAAAATAAAATAAAAAGTAATCATCAATATTGTATGCGTGTTGATCATAAAGCTATTATGCGATTACTTAAAATAAATAGATAAACTAAGACATTTCGCATGACCTTTTTCAGCCATCTACACCTTTTTCAGCCATCTACAATAATGAGATGTAATTAGTATTGAATCACATCATTCATCAATCATAAATAAACATATTTGTGTTTTAGGTGAACCGTTATCCTTCATTTAGATAATACTGTAAGACGGTATTTCAGAGCAACGTTTTATCAAGGACATTGTTCGACTTATTTTTCATTCAACAGAAATAATACTGTTTGAAAAAAAAAATTCAACAACTCATTTTATTTTTAAAAAGACTTTATTTTCAATCTATAAATACAATACTTCAAACACAATTTTAAACACATCAAGACACTCATTCTCATCTACAAATACACTTCAAAAACTCTATTAAATTCACTATATGTCAAATGTTGAACAACACAAATAACCCGTACAAACTACACTCAACATGGAACCGTTTCCACAACAACCAACATCTTCAAACACATCAACCAACTTGCCAAGTTTTGGTACTCCATACTAGAGGTGGAAAAATTGGTGGCGGGTCGGTTCGGCCCATTGGGGTAAAACGGACTTGGGTCACAACGGATGCGGGTTAAAACGGGCTCGGGTCAAACGGGTTCACATAAATAAAAAACATTGTAATTTAATTTTTAGTTTCAATTTGAATTTATTAGATTATCTATCTCAATTATCTCCAAAAAAAATCAAAATTTTTGCAAAATAATATGTAAAATTTATAAAGACTCAATATTATTTTAAATTATTTGCGTTCGTTATTGTTTAAATATTTTATCATTATTATTAAAATAGTATGGTACTATTGTAGTGTATGGTTTACTATGTGTTAATAATAAAATTTTAGTTATATCCACTCATACGCCCATTGTACCCGAAGTGGGAAAGATCGCCCAGTATGACCCATTAAAAAAAAGGGGGAGTCCAGTAAGTCCAATATTCATACAAAGTAGTTCATTAAGGCCCATTTTTGATAGTTTGGGCTAAAATTGTCAGCTCTACTCCATACCATCCTCAAACACTGTTAAACATATTCAAGCAATTCTATGATGATAGTTGAGAGAATTTAGTAGAATGACTTTTCTATTAAGCTCACAAATGATTATTACAAGGTTCAACCTTACAAATGAAAGCTTAGCTACCTATTTATACTATAGGTGCTAAACACATGATTAAGCTATAAGCAATTTATCTCAACACTTGTAGCTTACTGCGACAATTTCTATTTACTGCGACAGTTTCTAACTGTCGCAGGTCCATTGTCGCAGACTTGTACAACATGCAAATCCTATTTTATATTTCTAACAAACACAATACCAACAAACGTCATATTATCAAACACAATACCACCAAACTTATCCCGCAATCAATAAAATGCTTTCCTAATATGGCAAGCATCACAAAACACCCAAACAACGCAACAACCCGACGTGCACTTAGTCGAAAACGAGGTACCGACACCAACCTCGCGTAGAAATCCGGCAAAAAAGAGAGGCAAACAACCCGAGGTTGGATCATCACAAGCAAAAACAAAAAAATGTTTATTAAAAAGTCATTTTTTGGGAACCCGTGGACGAACTCCGGTTGGCTCCAAGTTAGACTTTCATTTTTGAGGATTCCAACCGAGGAAATGCGCAAAACGACTCTTTTTGGTATCTTATCATTGAAGAGTACCATGGCCGCAACCCTTCATTTATTCGAACCAAAGACATATTGACCTCAAAATGAAAGAAACTCAATGCCACATGCCAAAAGTAGGAAGGCATTTGGAAGCAGGTTGAAGGACAGAAAAGAAGCGGACAAAATGATGCTGACTTTCAAATTCGGGTGGAGGCTTAATATAAGTTGGAAACGCTAAAAACTTTCAAAAGTTTTCAAGCGTGGAACTTTTTGAAGGACGGCCAAAAGTTATTAACCTACGATCTCGTTGACGTCAAAAGGCGGAATGTTCCAAAATGCCGCAAGACGGTGCACTTGGACGAACTGTATTTGGACAAGGGATCGGAGGCTAACGAAGAAAACTTGAAAGTCGTGCTACTCGGTGATGATCAATTCCAACGTCCACTGGGATAAGAAAGAAAATCAAAATCTCAAAACACGGCCTCTGGTTCCGCCGCTTCGTCTCACACTTTGTTTGACGAGTCGATCGCTAATACCTCTTAATGCATTTCTTCCGACAAACAAAGCTACTATCAATCAAAGTATCTTGAAACACAACTTCAGATTTTTTCCATACCGATGGACCACTTGTCGGGACGGGACAAAATCATAATAGAAAGGGAAAAGGAGAAGATTCGTGAGAAGATAGGGGGATTCAGATTAGGGGGACGTTTGATTGTATTTTTTATTCTTATGTCATTCGGAACTAGTTATCCTGATACTGATCGAATAGTTTGCTCAACTCTCACCACTGTTATCATGTAGAACTAGTGACCTATTTAGTTTCATGAATATAGTAACAAACTATAGTGATTGATTCGATCTTTCTTAATACCGAGATAAGTTTATTTTAAAAAGTCACAAATAATTAACTTTTTCTGTCTGAACTATTAAGTAAGACCTATGATTGTAAATATTATAAGCCACGTAAAACTTTGATTTACTTTACTAGATGCTTTTCCATAAACTTATGGCATGTCATAACCTAAACCTCTCAGTTTAGATCAATTATACATCCCTGGATTATTCACAATGTTTTGCATTGCTTCATATGCAAGCCATATAGTTTAGTAAGTAATAATGTAATTGTAGTGTGTACATTACTCCTTACATCAATCATACTTAAGTGGGATAATCCACTAAGTGATACATAGTTATTCCATAGTTCTTTTAATATTTACAGACTAACTATGTATTACACGGTGGTCTCTTAGCTTCTTGATCTCGCGTGATTATTTACACAGATAGCTACTTACCCTAATTACACTTGATCAATTTCTAATACCTAGGTTATAGTCATGTGAAGGGTCATTTGTAAAACATGTTTAGATTATATAGGTTAAAACAAGATAAAGTTATGTTATTCATCATCCCTACTTCTAATTAATTACATTTTGACAAATCACAATAATAAACTACTCGCAGATCATGGCAATAAATAGTTCACATATAAGACAATAGTGAATAATAATAATAATAATAATAATAATAATAATAATAATAATAATAATAATAATAATAGATATCGCAAGTAAAAGGAGAAGATATCACTCAGAAAATTAGACCAGAATATTATTAGCAAATGCTTGGGCTCTTAAGTCTGAATGTACATCGAACATTCTTGAATACAAACGTAAACTTTCTATTCTAACATCACTAATTTAATCATAAGTACCCTCAAGTTAATTACAAATTAAAATTAACTTGTAATTATACTAGAGAGGTAAACTAGAGTGAGAAAGTGGAAGTAATGAAAGAAAGATGATAGAAAGGTGTGTAATGGTGTCTTTTGGTTGAATGAGGAGGTCGACTTATATAAAGGTGACCCCGAACCGTATTTTGACCATTCGAACCGTATTTAACCTTCGAAAATCTGGCCCGTATTGCACAAACCATACCAAGATGTGATTTTTACTGAGCTACGAGTTGTGCAAACCTTATACGGTTCGTATGAGCCGTATACGATTGGATTGAGCCGTATACGGTTCAAACTGAGTTGTATATGGTTGGGTTGGCTTGCATGAACGGTGTCACGTGCTCATGTGCAGGATAGTAAGTCGTTGCTTGTTTTCGCTCTATCTTCGTTTCTTCTTTGTTTTTATCAATTCTTGAACCTACGCGATCGTAATCTCATGCTCTTTAATTTGAGGTTGTTTAAAGATAATTTCCATAAAATTATCAAATAGATTATTAGAACGTGAGCGAATCGCCTTTTGTTGACTTTGCTCCATTTTATTCGTTTTTTTGCTTGTTTTTGGTGCATTTTGCAGCATCATCTTCGTAATTACCTAATTAGCATATTAAAGCAAATAAATGTATTATTTGGATTTAAATTTTAATTATTTAATTAATATAGATAACATAATGCGCATAAAAATGTGACTTTTTATGCGTTATCAGTAGGGAGTACCAAAACAGGGCACGTCGGTTAATGTGTGTAAAGATGTTAGTTGTTGTGAAAACGGGTTCCATGTTGAGTGTAGGTTGTACGGGTTGTTTGGGTTGTTCGACATTCTAAATTATAGTGAATAATAGAGTTTTCGAAGTGTGTTGTAGATGAAACTGAGTGTTTTTGTGTTTAAAATCATATTTGAAGTGTGATATTTATAGATTGAAAATAAAGTTTTAAAAAATGGCCATTGAGATAGCCATAGGAATTAATTTTTTTTCAAATGGTTATAATATCGTTGAAAATAAAAAACAAAAAAATAAGCTCGAAAAATGTCCTGGGCGAGACGTTGCCCTAGAACGCCGTTCTGGAGAGAAATGGAATGAGGTGTTTTGTGATGTTTGCCACATTAGGAAAGCATTATATTAATCGGAGGATAAATTTCGTGTTTGTTGGTATTGTGAATGATAATATGACATTTGTTGGTATTGTGTTTGAGGATGGTAGAGAGTACCAATACCGGGCGTGTCGGTTGACGTGTTTAAAGATGTTGGTTGTTGTGGAAATGGGTTCCATGTTGAGTGTAGGTTGTATGGGTTGTTTGGATTGTTCGACATTATAAATTGTAGTGAATAATAACGTTTTTGAGTTTTTGAGTTTCTGAAGTGTGTTTGTAAATTAGAATGAATGTTTTGATGTGTTTAAAATTATATTTGAAGTGTGATATTTATAGATTGAAAAATTAAGTTTAAAAAAATGGCCATTGAGATAGCCGTTGGAATTATATATAATTTTTTTTCAAATGATTATAACATCATTGAAAATAATCGAAAAATGTTTTTAGTGAGACGTTGCTCCGAAACGCCATTACAAAGTGGTAGAACGTTGTCTGACATTATTCCTGGTGGTGAATATTGACGGGGACGAAGCCCACTCCATGTGGGGACAAGCTAATTGGACAAATTAATAAGATTATCTTTGATAAAGATATGCTTATTGTAATTATAAAAGCTAAATCCTTTTGGATGTGTTGTTTTGTATAGAAAATGATCGATAAGTTTCACCATATCTTGCTTATCTTATGTACTAAAAGTTAACCATTTGTTTTCGATAATAATTGAATATGTTCGATCATACAATCAGAATTTTCTAAGTATTTTTTTACACTGAATATCATATGAATAAAAGTTGTCTATAAATAATCCTTAAGGAAAGAAATATTCTTAGAGAACCTTAAAACATGTATGCATCAATTTTTGATGTTTTATATATTTTAATTTTTAGTTTAAAAGAAAAAGTAAAATCGAAAAGTATTAAAGCACACACAATCCTTTAAAATGTGATTTCCTATATTTAATATGTTATAGTGACATAAATCATGTTGTAAATTGTATATATGTTACTTAAAATTTGATTCCAAGGAAGATGATTTTGGCATACTTATCTACGTACATGAACTTGTTCTAAAAGTAACATTTGCATGCACAAAAGAACATTTTATGGAAAATAACACACTTGTCTCATGATGATTTTGTTTTCTTATTTATTTACATGAACTTGTTTTAAAAGCAATATTTTATGGGAAGTACGAGACTAATTTCATGGACAAAGATGTTAACTTCCTATACGTAACAAAATTTTACGATAATTTTTATAAAATTGGTGATAGAAATATATTGATTAAAAACAATGTGCATAACAATATACGTATATGTGCAAAATTTGTATAGATACGTATACTCAGAAATTATGCGTAAAAATCATTTTTTACCGTAGTCGTACAACTCAATTCCGTTATTTAAATAGAGAAATTTTTAGATTATACGTAATTCATTTCGTTTGATCATGTTTTATTAAAATAAACAAGCATACATCTTCATTATCAGCATTGTGTCATGATGCCGACGAAAGTTCACATCTATCATGTGACTATCACGTGAATCTAAAATGAAAAGACCCATCTATGACATAATTAAGGTTGCTCTTTTTTCATGCACATAACACACTCGTAGTTCCAAATAAAGAAACATGAGTTAGCCACACAAAAATGTGAAGGGTTATATTGTACAATAAGAAAAGGATAAAAAAAAAGGGGGCTTGCTAATTTTCATTTAAACCTTATTTAGAAAAATTATCAAATTTCATCTATTGACCAAAACTATTAACAAACTAATTATTTGATTTATCCTTTTAACAAATTAATCCTACTTTAATCGCTCAAATAGACTATTAAGACGATAACGAATTAAATATAGATATTAGTAATATTAATTATAAAAATCAAATACTAATTAATAGTTGAGGATCATTTATCCATGATCGCCCCCTACAATTTTATTCAAATAATAGTGATCACCTGTGATCGTCCTTACCCAAATTGATAACAACCCAAGTCGAACAAAAGTCAAATCACACTTTTGACATCCCTTGTTACCTCTTCTTCTATTCTCCATTCTCATTTCAAATAATAATTTCACCAGCTTTTTACTATTCAATTTCAATTTTCAATTTTAAAAAATTCTCAATCGTCATAATATTTTATTTCTGATCTTAAATCAATTCCAATTATTCATTGCATGTGAATTTAGGTGAAAGGTCACCAACCTTTATTTGACTTTTATTTGATTTTAGTTTTTATTAATATCTTTTTAGTTTTTATAAAAATGTTAATCTTTTATAAAAAATTATTTTTTATAAAATTATTTAATATAGCAAAATTGATATTTTATTAAAAATTTCTTTTTACAAAAATCGTTTTTGACAAAAAAAATTTACTTTTTACAAATTACTTCACCATTCTAATAACTTTGGTAAACTAGTGACAGAGGTTACATGGGATGACAATAGTGTGATTTGAGTTTTGTTCGAATTGTTTTTTTCAATTTGGGGTAAAGGCGATCGTATGTAATCGCTATTATTTAAATAAAACTGTACAGGAGCAATCATAGATGAACGGTCCTCAACAATTCATTAGTATTTGACTATTTTAATTGATGTTAATAATACCTATATTTAATTTGTGATCGTCCTAATCATTTATTTGAGCGATCAAAGTAGGATTAATTTGTTAAAATAGTAAGTTAAAGGGTTAGTTTATTGAATAGCTTTAGTCAATAAATAAAATTATCGATTTTCCCCTTATTTTACATATGTAATACTACTATTTATGAAACATCTCTATATACTAAGTCTTAAATTTTAAAATATAATCAAAATTATTTAGTTACCCATATTATATTCATAACTTGAAACAAGAAAGATTTCTAATATTAAAAATCTAATATTTAATTACATATGAAATATTTTAAATTGTAAAATTCATTTTCTAAGTTTATTTTTAAAAAGAGAGAACTTTAGGGCGTGTTTAATTATAGAAAAGTTAGACAATTTTCATATATTTTTTTAAGAAAACTCAAAAAATTGAAATATGCATTCTAAATGAGTGTTTTTTTACAAAAAGATATTCAAGAAAATGAAAAACTCACTTTTCGATATTATTATTAAAAGTTAGAAAACAATGACACTCAATTTTCACTTTTTTCTGTATAATCTACTTCCAGATTTTTTAAAAAATTTCAAAACCTTTTAAGTTTAACTTTAAAATTTCAATAAAATTTTCTCATTTTTCTTTTCTATCTTTCTAGGGAATGAGAAATATTTTATTTGTCTAGAAAAACAATAAAAATTTAAAGAATGTGTTCAAATATGAGGGATGAAGTTTTTCGTTTTCGAGTAAAGAGTAGAGATGGAGAACTTAGAGAAGAAGTAGTTTTCAACTTCTTAATTATAAAAATAAAAATATGCATTTTCTTTTTCTTAGAAAACTCTGATTTGAAAATGTAATCTAATTTCTATATTTTTAGAGAAATTGTTCAAAAATGTTGGGGAGTTTATCGTAACTAAAGGCGCACATTGGAAAAAATCATAAATTCTTTTTTTTTTGGAATACTTCTATAGAAAATACCAACTTGAAGAAGTTTTCTAATTTTTTAATTTTTTTAGAATAATTTTCGAAAAACTGAAGGAGTTTTCCTTAACTAAACGCATGCCGTACATGATAATCATAAAAGTTGATTGTATAACTTAAATTACATGTATCAACATGATAACATGTTATTTAAAGAATACACTATTGTACGTAATAAAAATAAATAAATTAGTTATCACCGCTGCATTACGCGAGCAATATGATAATCTTATTGATACAATTGGTTCATTCAAACACAATCGAATTATTAATTTTTATTCGGGACATATATTAATAGAAAAATGTAACAACTAATCATATTTATCTTTGTATTAGTTGCAGCTTAATATGATTATAATAATGGTTAATATACACGAAACGCGTTGAATTTTACAAAAATTTCAATACAAGTAATTATATTTGTTTGTTTTATAACGTTACTATACAACGAGACTCCCGGGATATTAGATCTTAGACCTCTCCCTATGGTGACTAAACTAAGACCGAAGACTAACCTCCACATTAGCGCCACATCAATACGAGGACTGAGGACTGACCCATGACTGAACACTCCCTAGGTGACGCCAAGACTAAACTTTTCAGAGCCACGTCAGCGCCACATCATTTCTTTAATATTAATACAAATACATTTATATTAACAATAAAAATTACAATAACTAAAAAAAACGTTACACTAATAATATAAAAAATTACGATAATTAAAAAAAAACTACGTTACATTAATACTAAAAAAAATTACAACAATTAAAAAAAACTACTTTAAATTAATAATAAACAAAATTACAATAATTAAAAAAGCATACGTTACATTAATAATAAAAAAACACTACAGTAGTTAAAAGAAAAACTACGTTACAATTACTCCTCGTTTGTAGGTTCGTTAGGCGTAACATTATTTCGAACACGAAAATTTGACGGGAGGCTCCAAAATATTCGATAAAATTATTACAAAGTGAATGATGCATTCGCGTATCGCGTAATTCTATTTTTATACGATCATGACCTCTACCCTCTTTGACCAAGAACGTCGCGAAAGATTACTCGGGTTTCGGAGGTAGTCTTCCTCGAGTTGACATATATTGCGTCCGTTGTCTTCGGTTATCATGTTGTGTAGAATCAAACAAGTGTACATGATTTTTCTTATCTTGTTGATGTTATATGGTCTTGCCGGATTTTTAAGTATCGCCCAACGACCTTGAAGCACATCGAATGTTCGTTCCACGTCCTTTCTTGCAGCTTCTTGTAATCTCTTGTATTTGATATTTTTTTCCTCGACCGGACATTTAAACGATTTGACAAGACTTGCCCATTCCAGATAAATTCCGTCAGCGAGGTAATATCCTTTGTTATATTCAACCTCGTTCCCAGTAAACTTTGCCTCGGGATCTCGATCTTGGAGTAAATCACTAAAGAAACATCATTCATTAAGAACATTGATATCGTTGTTCGAACCTGCAAGACCTAAGTAAGCGTGTCAAATCCACAAATCGTACGAGGCCACCGCTTCGAGCATGATTGTTGGATGCCCGTGATCACCTCAGGTGTATTGACCTTCTATGCTACTGGAAAAATTTTCCAATGCCAATGCATACAATTGATGCTTCCCAGCATCCCCGGAAAACCATGTAACTCTGCATGTTTAGCATGTAAACGTTGGACGTCTTGTAGGGTAGGTTTTCTTAAATACTCAATCGACTATAAATGAAGTACACATTTACAAAAGTTATCTAAACAATCATATGAAGTTTGTTGACTCGTGTGTAAATATTCATCAAACGCATCGACGGCACAACCATATGTTAATTGTCATATGGCGGAAGTGCACTTTTGGTAAACATTAAAACCAAGTGTGTAGGTTCCCGTAGTTCGGAACTATGAGGTAATCTTGTTTATATGAGTGTGGAATCCTCACATAAACTTAAACGATAACAAACGAGTAATAACAAATATGTAAAGATCACTTTTATTGAACGTAAACAAGTATTACATTCAAACAAGATACAAACTCTCTCTATATCATTTCTGCGAATGTAACACCCACTCTCGTGGCCTAGGGGTAAACTGGTAATTTCTTTAACCCTATATTTAATTATAAGTTTTATGTTACATTAACATGTCTATTGGATATGAAAGTTAGATAAAAGTCGAATTGTTAATTGTGTCAGGTAAAATATTAATAGTTTTAAATTAAATTAGTTGTCGGTAAAATAAAATAACTTGTTTTGCAAAACGGTTTTCAGGTTCCAGACAATAAGCCTAACACGAGATTAAAAATTAACAAGCATTGAGTTGGTAGGTGATATAAAACACCAACCTTTTCCTTTTTCATCTCATTTTCACCTACACTCTTCTTTCTAACTCTCTCAAAATTCCTTTCAATTTTCTCTAATTCCTTTCATAATCACGAATTTAACATAAAGTGAGTTGTGTTTTAACCTGCTGTAAATCCTTGTTGTTATCCTCATCTTGTTTCTACTCCAAATGTAAGCATTTTAGCTATTTTAGGGTATACACTTGAAATTGGTCAAATCCTTGAAATGGTGTGTAATTGATGTTTAAAGATGTTAAATGATGTTACTTGATGTATTAGAAAGGTTAGAAAGCTTGTTAGATTGATAGGAAATTGAGTTTTTTGTGTTAGTGAGAAAACAGTTCGGTTTTGGTAGCAGCAGTTCATCTTGCGAGTTGAGATTGCCCTTGCGAGTTGAGTTGGCTGCGAGTTGAGATTGGCCTTGCGAGTTGAGTTGGCCTGCGAGTTGAGTTTGGCCTGCGAGTTAAGATTTGCGAGTTGAGTTTTGCTAATTTTAAAAGTGCATAAGTAAAAGGTTATACTTTTAGCGACCAAAATTTAACAGATTCTTATTAACTGCGGATCGGACTCTTATTAACATATTCTAGATTACAAGGATCACCTGCTCGGATTAATATGTTATAATAAAGTTTTGAAATTTGTCAATTGAATAAATAATTAAACAAACGAATTGATATAACTTGATATAAATTGATAGTTGTAGAGTGGTTATGACTGATAAATTGCAACTTGGTGATTGTTTGCCTTTGATATTGAGTAGTGAAACATGTTATACGATTATGGAAAGAGTTACTAACTTCTTAATTATTATATTCTCAGATCAGCGGAAGACTCAGTAATATAAGATCTCTGAGTGTGGGCTGAGACAAGTCAGGTGAGTGGATCTGCAACTCATGATTTGATTTAGTTGTAACGGTGTGGTTACAACAAGTAACATAGATATTGATAGACTGTTAGTCTGATATGTGATTGTGTATCTACTTGTTATACATGTGGCCTTCGGGTATCTGTGTTGTTCAGAGGTCAATTGCGATTGGACTTGGTTACTAATAGTGATCAACACAGGTTCCAGGAACATGTGTTGTTGCTGGAAACTGTGTTGTTGTTTAGAAGTACCAAGTTATCGGTAAATCTTGTATGGGCCAATACAGATTGTGATAAGCGTTATTTGAGGGCCACCGCGGCTGTAGGGTTCCTCAGTAACCACCGATCCTCTTGAGTTTATGTGTTTTCGTGCTTAATGTAAACAGATTGTTATGCTATGTTGAATTATTAGTTGTACATTCATTCACTTAGCTTCGTGCTAATCCCACCATTTCTCTTCCTGCAGGTTCTGTATAAGTTTGTGGGTTTAGGCAGGAAGATGGGCTTTTTGAAGGAATGTTTGACACGTGCCATAACTCTGATAAATATTTAAAGATGTTTTGTTAGTTACCATGTATGTAGATTTCGAAGAACAACAATATATGTTTTGTTTTAGGAATATTTAAATGTTGTAAAACTCGTGAAAAAGTTTATGGTCATTTTGTAATATAATATATAATATTATTTTATCCATCGCTTCCGAGTCAAATGACAAATTTAACCCTGAGATAAAGTATGGGGTGTTATAGCGAACTTACACTAAGGAACTAAGACTGAGTTCGAACTTACAACCCCTTAAAACCTCTAATCTAAAATATTCGGACTTGTGTATATATAGGCACCTAAGTTCGTACGAACTTAGCAACTTCTAAGTTCGTACGAGCTTCTAAGTTCGTACGAGCTTACAAGTTCGTACCTACTTCTAAGTTGGTACGAACTCCTAAGTTCGTACGAACCTACAAAATACACATACAAAACTAAAGTTAACGATTACAATAACTAAGAAAATGACTTCTAAAACTAACTATTACAAACTAGAGGCTGTTGTCACATAAAATGCACCAACAAAGTGTACCGGTACAATCACGCGCTTGATGAAAAAAACTAAAATATGGAGGTAGCGGTAGTTGAGAGTAAGACGTTATACCTTGACATATACGGAGAAACAATGACTTGCTCATCCTATATCGTCTTCGAAAGTAATCTTCTGGGAATGTTGGATTAGGTGCAAAGTAGTGTTGCCACAAACGTTCACCGGTACCAAGATGATCTCTATTTAAATACCTTCTACGTATTTTTGGCCGAGAACTTTCAGCTTCATCTTCTTCATTTTCTTCTAACCCTTCAAGAATATCGAGCATAGCATTCGGATCGTAAGAAGCAATACTTGCTGTGAGTTCTTCTAGATCGGAATCGTCCCTCCGAATTTCGAAAGTGATCCATTTAACGATTTAATAAAAATAGAAAGTGTTTGAATTACATAGGATGTAAAATAAGTAGAAATTGGTAGAATTGCGTGTGATAATTGTTTGATATTATATAGGATGTAAAAGGAATGATAAGAATTGTGTGTGAAAAAATGTAAGAGAGTTGTATTTTTATATATAAGTTGGTTGAGATTTGAAAAAAGTATTAAAATTTTTTATTTTTTTTATTTGGTAGTCGTTGCATGTATCCGTTTCCACACGATCCCACACATCTTCGTTCTTGGTCCATTCCTAACAACACGAAACAACCTAAGACGGTCCCTAAAACGGGACCATACCTATAATGACTAAACAAGACGGAGCCAGATGAAAGTATAGACGGGACGAAGATGAGCCATAGGAGATGGACTAAAAAAACTTATCCATGCATTCTTATGATTTGTTACCCATTAAGACCGGTGCCTATGGGGGCACCGTCCTCCGTTGTCGTCCTCCGTGGCACATCCGTCCTCCGCCCTGCCCATAGGCACGGGTGCGTCTTCGTGTGGCGTCCTGGGCTAGCCGTTCTGCTGAGAACGGGGCCGAACGTCGTCTTGTGTACGTGTGCGTGGGTTGGTGTGTCCAACGGGTGCCAATGATTAGTCTTGGCCGGTTTTAATAAAAAAAAAAAAAAAAACCAGACTTTTTCCAATCTAAACACTATATATATATATATATACACATATACTAATCTATTTTTTCACCAACAATTCTCTCAATCTTTATCTATTTTATACATAAACAATTACCCATTTTCTTTCACATCCAATTCTCATAAATTATATCAAACCACATCCACCTTTAAAATGTTTAAAAAACAAAACAAAAATTCACAATCACAATCACCATCCAATGATTTTTTAATAACCTAGTTAACAATCCAATTCCGGGTGTAAATTATTCACCCACGGGTTCATAATTCGTACGATAATCGAGCTTACAACAAATGGGTTTTGTGCCATTTCTTCCCTTCGTTAATCTATTTTCAATATCAACCGACGACCCTCGATCCCAACTTTATTTAAATCAATATCATCAAGCACAACAACTACAATACTCACAACATCAACAACACTGATCATTCGCATACCCACAAACACCACTATCACAAAATCAATTTGAAAACGTCCACACACCACTCGAGGAGGAAGACGAATTTGTACCCGAATTTGTAGTGGAAACCGAAACCGAATCGGCCAAAAAGAAAAAGAAAGGAAAAAGTGACCGAACCAACAACCGAACGACAAAAAGGTCAAAAAGTGTGTTGGTCCTCCGAAGAAAACAAGATTTTGGCGGAACGGTGGATCGTGTAGGTTCCAGGGGTCTGGATTTACGAGATATTCTAGTATAAACAAGTGCGGAATCCTTGAATATACCTAACAATAATCAACGATTAAACACGAATGCGTAATGAACACTAATAACACGTCTTTATTGAATATAATCTCGGTTACATTCAAACTAAGACTAAACTCTCTCAAACAAACGATATCTCTCTGTAAACAACGACTCAAAACTGATGCTAAAAACTGATTTTCGGACTTGTGTATATATAGGCAGCCAAGTTCGGACTTGTGTATGATGTCTAATGTCTATATATTTCGTTTTACTATGCTTAACATGATTATTAGTGATGGAAATGGTGGATTGATTGTCGATTATCATAGGGGTATTAGTTAGATTGAAACCATAGTCGCGCAGCTGTTGTGGTATCCACAAAATCTGTGAACAACAACTACCGCCTGAGACATACTCAGCCTCGCAGGTTGAGATGGCGACTGAGGTTTGTTTCTTGCATTGCCAAGAGACAATGCGACCTCCTAAAAGTTAACATCCTCCACTAGTGGATTTCCTATTCTGATTACACCCTCCATAATCAGAGTCAGTGTAAGCCACGAAGTCGAAATTGCCCCCGGAGGGATACCAAAGAACTAACTTCGGTTTTCCCTTCAGATATCGCAATATCCGCTTCACATCCTTCATGTGAGATTCCTTTGGGTTAGCCTGAAATCTAGCACACAAACAAACAACAAATGTTATGTCAGGTTGTGAAGCAGTTTAATACATGAGCGAACCGATAATCGCCCGATGCTGAGTCGGATCCACGTCTTCAGAACTCTCTGTATCTAGTCCAAGGTTGTGGTTTACGGGAATTGGGGTACTGAAGGACGAACAGTCTTCCATAGCAAACCGTGCAAGCATTTCATGCACGTACTTGGTTTGATGAATGAACAACCCGTCTTTCTTTTGATCCACTTGTAAGCCTAAGAAAAAGTTCAGCTCCCCCATAGCACTCATCTCGAACTTCCGCTTCATTACCTGCTCAAACTCTCTGCACATGATCTCGTCGGATGACCCAAAGATGATGTCATCGACGTAGACCTGTACAAGTAAGAAATCCGCCTATTTCCATTGAATGAATAGTGTACTGTCTATCTTGCCTCTCTTGAACCCATTATCCAAGAGATAGGTAGACAGTGTCTCATACCAAGCCCGAGATGCTTGATGCAATCCATACAGAGCCTTGTCCAAGTTATAGACACGGTCTGGATGTTTTGGATCCGAGAACCCTGGTGGTTGTTCGACATACACTAATTCTTGTACTTTCCCATTCAAGAAGGCACTCTTGACATCGTCTGGATCTACGAGATATTCTAGTATAAACAAGTGCGGAATCCTTGAATATACCTAACAATAATCAACGATTAAACACGAATGCGTAATGAACACTAATAACACGTCTTTATTGAATATAATCTCGGTTACATTCAAACTAAGACTAAGCTCTCTCAAACAAACGATATCTCTCTGTAAACGACGACTCAAAACTGATGCCAAAAACTGATTTTCGAACTTGTGTATATATAGGCAGCCAAGTTCGTACGAACTTGGCTGCTTCTAAGTTCGTACGTACTTCAAGGTTCATACGAACCTACAAGTTCGTACCTACTCTAAGTTCGTACGAACCTACAAAATACACAGACAAAACTTAAGTTACCGATTACAATGATTAACAAAATGACTTCTAAACCTAACTATTACAAACTAGAAGTTGTTGTCACAAAACATGCACCAACAGACTCCCCCTTGACAATAGCTCTAGTTTCGATGCACCAACAGATCGACGCTTCTCAAAATGGAGCGATCGGAAATTCATAAACGGGTGACTTGTTTTGGAGAATGATACAAGAAAATTACAACCGTTGTGTTGATACAAAACGTAATATTGACTAAATAACGGGCAAATAGTCAAAACTTCAACGTGGCGTCAAGATTTTTCGAAGTATCTACCAAAAATATGCAAATGAGTGGCAAAGTGGAATGACCGACGTCGACATTATGTTTGCGGCCCTTGAAGGATTCAAAGATCGAACAAAAAGGAACTTCATTTATGAGTCGGCCTAGGGTGTTTTAAAAGACATCCCTAAGTTCTTTTTTTCGGAGGGCGTTTTGAACAACAAACGACCCATGCAAGATGAAGACTACGAGCCGGTCAATCTTGACAACGATCGGGTCCAAGCGACGACACCTAACCCGAAGTTTGACCATTTATTTACCGACGACGTGATTCGTTGTCCACCTGGTCGGGCACAAAGTCAAAAAAGCCAAAAAAGTTCGGGTTCGTCGAATGCTACTTCCTCACGTTGTTCGGCTGATGAGGTTCGTGCCCAACTTTTGAGAACCGCACTAGCTCAACAAAAAACAATGGAAACATTAGCCGAACTGTCTAAAAAGAAAGCAATGTTTAGGGCGTTTAAGGTTCTCAACAACCCGATCAATCCAAACTTGCTACCCGAGGAACAAGTATTTCTCCGTAATCTTCGGGAAGAAGTTAAACATGATTGTGTATCGTCCACCCAACCAACGAACGAAGACACCGACGATGATTAATTGTATCGTTTTTTAATTATTATTAGTTGTAAAGTAGGATTTTAATTATCGTACTTTCTATTATTAATGTAACGTATGATTTTAATTATTGTAATTTTTATTAATAATATAAATTAGTTTTTTAACTATTGTAACTTTTATTATTAATATAAATTAGTTTTTTAATTATTGTAACTTTATTATTATCGTATATATATATATGTATTAATATTTAAGAAATGACGTGGTGCTAGGTGGATGTCAGTCCTCAGTTCTGGGGCGTCAGGATAGGCAGTGTTCAGTTCTGGGTCAGTTCTCAGTCCTCATGCTGATGTGGCGCTGATGTGGAGGTCATTCCTCAATTCTGGAAATGTCACGATAGGGAGTGGTCTAACAATCAGTTTCATTGTCCATTTAGGATCCACGTAGGATCCTCCTCAATGAATATATTCCACACAAATCCACGTGACTAACCGATATCCACATTATTTTTATTTCTTTTCTTTTGATTAACTTTGTAAAATAGAATTCTAGATGAGTGTAAGTTTCAGTCTTCATCACTCTCATCAAAGAGCTTGTAAACCCTATAACCTCTATTTGACGTTTATTGGTAGTCTGAAATGTAAAATAAAAATATAGTACGAATGTTTAATAAATAGAAATGACTTTATTTACCTTATGAATGAGATTTAACTATATATAATTAAGAATAGTGAAAGTCCCCTTTGAACGGATCCAAACAAGATTGCAACGTGTATTAGTTTGCGGATTGGTATAATACACTAAAACAACAACAAAACAAGTGAAATGCAAGTGTTTATAATGTATGTTCGTATGTACTCGAAGATAACATTGTATGTTTGAATATAACTTATTCAAAAGTATACAAATGAAGTATTACAACTTAGTATTTATACTCAGCTAAGTTCGTACGAACTTAGCTGCTTCTAGGTTCATACGAACTTACCATGTTCGTACGAACATCCTAGGTTCGTACGAACATGTAGGTTCGTACGAACTTACATAAAAACCCTAAAAAGACTTAAGCTAATAATAAAAACATATATTAACTACAAAACTAATTACAAAATAAGAGTTGTTGTCACAAAACGTGCACCAACAAATAGTAATATGATACAGAATATTGATTGCTTACCTCAACAGTGTTATTAGTTGGAACAGTAGGCACAATGTTAAGTTCACAGCATTCACAGCATCTACATCAATTACGGGTTTTACTTGCACAATTGTTGGTGTTGATAAATTAGCCACATTGGTTGCAACATGAGGAGGAGTTGCTTCCAAACCTTTACCAGTATCATTTTGATTCATTTTTAGTCTAGGAGCTTGTTTGATAATTTTTGATCTGTATAAAAGAAAATAAAATAGAGAGGTTTGAGTTTAAATAGAGCTGCTTCATTTGAAATATTATCACATCATTACGATTTATTATCTCTAAATAAAAGGATATTGAAATTTGATCCAATTTTTCTAACTAACTCTTCTTGAATGACTTTGACATGGCTGTAACTAACTCCCTGTTGACTTTGAAACTAATAATTCTATCTCCACATAATTCTATCAAGACTCATACAGAGGCTCCTCACTAGGGTCATGCTTATCCAAAACTTTGATAAATTGTTGTTAATTAAGTTATAAGTTCTACTTAAACTTACTATATGTATACGTGATGAAACTACTAATGTTACCACAAATACAACAGTTTAAGTAAGATAGTCGTTACCATACTGCGCACAATCCATGCCAATATCGCTAGAAGATTGATGCTTATTTTTCCTTATTAATTGCTTTATTACATATACAATCTAACCAAACAACAAAATGAGATCAAAGAAATGAAAACCACATTACAAGTAACTGGTTAAATGACAAACTAAATCATTTTAACATACAAATGGCTTTACACAAAAAAAAGAGAGAGGAAGTAAACATTTAAATCGACATTACATACAATTAATAGTTCAAATCCAAAGAGATTATGTAGTTTACAACCTATGGTAAATAAGAATCTTACCCACATTCAGTTAAAAAGAGCATTGAACCTTATCACATCATCACGTAAGATAAGAATATGTTACATGGCATATCTAAACTTAAAACATGAAGGTACATATGACAAGTAGGTTTTTTCCTTAAGAAAACAAACGAATAAGATAGGAATTTGTCACCTAGATACTTGATATTCATATCAAACTTTTGTTTAATAAGTGATGGGTCATAAGAAACCTTCGGAGTTTCAAATTCAGTTCATAGTTAATACAACAAGTGAGCTATAAGAAAACTTTGACGTTTCAAATTTAATACATAATCATCACTATACTTTATTGTCAAGTTATCGGTGCTTACTTAGCACCAAAAATGTTAAGCTTATACACCATTACGACACATAAGAAATGTGTATATGTGGCATCATACAGAACAGCCACATAATTAGCGGGATACTTACTATAGCCTCCGAACCAAACAATGAAAACGAAACAGTCACCGAGAAAACTCCATTATCTCTACGACTCTACTAACTCCACTTTTCAGGAAATCGTACTCCTAAAATTTTCTATTAGAAAAGGCAAAACTTACATTATTGGTGGGATATACATTTTGTTCTGGTCTGTGAACTGTCCTATATATGTTCATCTACAATGCCTGCATAAAATCAGATCAAGCCATCAACTTTAATCAGCTAGACATGTATATGTTAATCCGAACTGAGAAAGGGTAACTCAACTTCTAGCAATGGCATGAAACCTGTTCTCAAGAGCATGCTCAGAAAGTGTGACCCATTCTCTATATGAAACATGTAGTTGCTGATCTCCAACAAAATGCAGTTCCCGTATAATCAAATGCCTCATATCTCAGCACCAAGTAACTCTGAAAATAGTGAACTTGAAAATAGTGAAGGTTTGAATGGGTCGCCAAAGAAGAGAGTAATATTAGGTTGATTTGGTGAATGGTAAATTAATTTTTTATATTAAAATTGAATAGACATAATCAATTAAAATTCTTATATTATCCTACTTTATATAGTTAGCACAAAAATCGAATAAAAAATAAAGATAAAATTATTATCATACAATACAATTATTATATTAACTTAATTATAATTAAACACGAGACCAGTATCTCTACTTATAATCTACATGATACTGAATAATTGATAATTTTCTTTTCTTAATATGTGAACGTACGACTTTTATTTATTAACTAAATCTATACAAGTTACTAAAGAGCGATTCAACTGACATCATAAAATTAGTGTGTGTTTTCTTTAAGTATGTTTTAAAAATGTGTGTCATTTTCTAAAGGATTATGTGTTTTTAAATGTATCTAACTTTTTCAAAAAAACTATTATGTGTATCGTACTTTGAGCGCCTTTATTAAATGTACTTAACTCGTAAAAACACACAATTGTATGTAATTTGGCCACGTGTCACTCATACAAAGCACACACGTGTTACTCATACAAAGTTCTACGTCAAAATATTACATACAATTATGCATTTTTTACGAGTTCAGTACATTTAATAGAGCCCCGTAAAGTACGATACATACAATAGCTTTTTTGACAAAGTTGGATGCATTTACAAACACTAAAACCATTTCTAAAACCTACTTTACATGCTTTTAATTTAATTTGATTTATCAAACCTCTTAATCTGATTGGTTAATTTGCATAAGCACCTCCCAAATAAAGAGCAACAATTCATTCATCTCAAAACTTTAAAATGTTGATAAGAAGTATCTTCATCTGTTTAATTGAAGAAACTATACTCAAGGGTTGGATGAGAAAGAACAACCAAATCAAATTTTGAAAGTAAGTTATTTATTAGTTATTACTATGAAATACATATCAAATGTTTGATGAAATACCTAAATGAATAGATGAAATTTATTTTTGCTCGCTTGAAATTATATCTTCTTCTTACTTGAATAACTGGAATGTATGCGTCTGTATTTGACTCCATCTTTATGATTTTTATTTTTCAGGTTTTGGTGCATACACAAAAAAATAATGTAATTCTCCTGCAATAAAGGTAACAATAAAGATTTTGGCTTTTCAAACAAAATAAGAATAATATTAATGGATCTAGGCTTATGGTTTCTACTACATATAGGTGCACTTGAGGAACTGTGAATTGTATATTTATGTTTGTTTGTCTTCTAACTAGTTAAATCACTGAAAGTTCTTTTTGTATTTGTAGATTCTATTTTGTTAGTTTAGTGGTTATAGGTCTTTGATTTGTTTCTTATATGGTGCTTGAGGTAGTTGAAGTTTGTGTAACTTGCAGGTTTGAAGATAATGAAAAAAGCCTCTCGATATTCTAGAGTTTAAATTTTTCAAAATATTTTTCAGTTTCATAACTCATATTTGATCATGGGAATTTTCATCAAACTCTTAACGCAATGAAGTGATTTTTTATAAGAAGACTCTTAACACAATCACAGTTTGTGATTGAAGCAGAAAATGGGATTGATGGAGAAGGACAATGCAATGGCCCTTGAAGCAATAAACAAAGAAGCTATTGATTTGGTACAATTTATTATTTATACATCGAGCAACAAATCACCAAACCTAGATATTATGAAATGTATTTGAAATATTAAGCAGATTCATACAATTAATCTCAGTATACTTGGTGGAACTATTAATTGTTATATTTGTTTATGTTCGCTAAATTCAAAAGTTTCTTAAAGTAGCTCCGCTCCCATCATCTACTAATCTTGGAAAATTTGTATGAAAACAATAGCAAAACAACTATTCAGCATTTACAAACTAAGTACATGAGTCGTTTTTATTGATAATAAATTAGCTTTTTGTTATATAAAGTTCTACATTTTACATTTTTGAAAATAGTTCAATGGCTAGGTCTAGATTGAATTTATCAACTGATATATACCATTTTTTCTTAAAAACGGCTCCTTTTTTCAAGAAGATATACCAATAAACAAATCAGGCCTAAATGAAGATGATAAAGTTGATATTATTATGGTTGCGAAGGACTCGGTTTTTACTGGTTCGGATATGAGCCCCGTGCCCCCATGGTTTTGGATCCCACTTTCGAAAGGGAAATGTATTAATTGTCACGAGATGAACCATGACTCAAGTCAAATTGAAGTAACTGTTAGAGCATACAGAATGGGCGGCGTCCTGATTCCGCCACTTTAAAACGACATCTCGTCCAAAACGCTATTTGACCTATTTACTTATTTAATAAAATAAAAAAATCTAACAGCTACCTTTTTGACCCTTTTCTTTAAAACACTTTATTTTCAATCTAAATATTACACTTTAAACCAATTTTAAACACATCAAAACATTCATTTTCATCTACAAACACACTTCAAAAATTCTATAATTCACAATGTTGAACAGTTCAAACAACACTTACAACCTACAGTCCCAATGGAACTAGTTTCAACAACAATCATCATCTTCAAACTCAAATACCGACATACCCGATTTTCGTACTTCATACCAAATGCCGCAAGCACCATTCTATCAAATGCCCAACTTCTCACACGATCAATCTAACGCTTTCCTAATGTGGCAAGCATTACAAAACACCCAACAACCCGTTAATCAACAACCTCCCACCCAACAACCCGCAATGTAATCGGTCGAAGACAAGTTACCGACACAAACCTCGTATAAATAATGCCAAAAAGAAAGGAAAGTCACCCGAGGTTGGACCATCACAACCAAAATCAAAAAAGATTTATAACAAACACAACTTTTGGGAACCAGAGGACGAACTCCAACTGGCCCAATATTGGATTGCCATTTCTGAAGATTCCAACCGAGGAAATGCGCATAACAATGACATTTTTGGTATATTTTCATGGAATAGTACCATGCCGACAACCATACATTTATTATGGATCAAAGACAAGTTGACCTCAAAATGGAAGAAACTCAATGCCACATGCCAAAGTGGGGAGGTAGTTGGAAGCGTCTTGAAGGATAAAAAAGAAACGGGGAAAATGATGTTGACTTTTTGATTGGGTAGAGGTGATATCGCCTAAATTAGACATATTTATAGGGGTGATATCGGTCCAAATTGTATATTATTTTAGTAAATTTATAAAGTTTCAATTATTAGGTAGTCTAGTTTAGTTTTAGGTTAATAATCGAGAAGAGATTGAAAAGATATGAAGAAAAGATCAAGAATTGATTGATTTTTGCAACTTTTGCGAGGCTCCACGATTTTGGCCATAACTCCCTCATACGGACTCCAATTGAGGTGATTCAAGTGCCTAAATTCTCGAAACTCAGAAGGCTACAACTTTTAAAAAGGAACTTAATGCTGAAAATGAAAAGTACCCGCCGGGTACTCATCAAATTTCAGTTTGGAGGCCTAGCCGGGAAAAAGACACTCATTCGGGTAGGAGGCACTTGTACCCGCCGGGTTCGAGGGTCGGTTACAACTTTTTTACCTTAATTATCACCTAAACCCTAATTATCATTAGCCGATTGATTACTAACGAATTAAGGACGATTGGAGGCTATTTTGGAGAGCTTTTTGGGACACCCTGGGTGATTCATCATCCTCTTAATCATCATAGAAGTTAGGGTTTGTATTTTTTCCATTCGAATCTTTATAGTTTATGTTTAATTCATCTTTGCAATAGATTATGGATTATTCTTTAATTATGAATGTTTGTTTGATTGAACCCATGAGAATGGGCTAATTTCTTTGTGTTCATCTAGGCTAATAACCCTAGATGTTGGACGTTTGATATTTAGATTTGTTTATTCATATGATTTGATGTTTAATTAAAGAACGATTCGTACTTAGTTTAATTAACTTATTCAATCGATGATATGTTTGTTTCAATGAGTGAAAACTTTTGTATTTAACATTACATTTGCATGATTATTAAATCTTGTGCTTTTGATTGGACACAATGAATAGATTGAATTATGTTAATAGAATTATAGTATGAGTGGATCATATTAAGAGAAATCTTGTATGATTGGTAATCTCTAGGATACTAGGATTATGAAATTGAGTCATTATTTTAGTAGAGTTAATTAATCATAATTGAAGTTTATAATTTGTCAAGGACACTTGCAGTTTATGATTTCAATTAAACGATTGCATTGTGAAAACAAGTAATTTAGAGTATTAATTCTCATACGTTTAATACATTTCTATTTATTGTTCAACTCTAGTGGTGAATTGTCTAGATGAACATACTTCAATCATTTGGTTGATCAACTGATTTACTATTTTAATTAGTTACTATTACCTTTTGACTGCCTGTCATTAAGAGGCATCTCCCTTATAACTTAGCTATAGATTAAATAAATAAATCTCAAAGTACATATAAATTGTTCATGTGAGAGATTACCCGGTAAACTTATCACTGATATACTACTATTTGATTAGGTACACTTGCCTAGTCGTGTAATACACATCAGGAGGTTTGATATAAGTTGGAAACGCTAAAAACTTTCAAAAGTTTTCAATCGTGAAACTCTTTAAAGGACCAACAAAAGTGGTTAACTTCCGATGTTGTTGTCGGAAGGCGAAACGTTCAAAAATTCCTCGAGACGATGCACTTGGATGAGGAATTGGAGGCTAACGAAGAGAACTCGAATGCCGCGCTATTCGGAGATGGTCAGTTCCAACGTCCACGAGGAAAAACAAGGAAATCAAAATCCGAAAAGACGACCTCTTGTACAGCTGCTTCGTCTCGCGTTTTGTTTGACGACTCGATCACTGATACCTTGAAGGTATCCTTTATGACAAACAAAGCTACTAGTGGTCAAAGGATCTTGAAACACAACTTTGAATTTTGTCTATTCCGACGGACCACTTGGCGGGATGAGACAAAGTCATAATAGAAAGGGAAAAGGAGAAGATTTGGGAGAAGATGGGAGTTGGATTAGATTCAGGATTGGGAAACGTTTGATTGTATTTTTTGTTTTTTATGAATATATTTTTTAGGACTTGTAATATTAATTTTTATTTTTAATGAATTTATTTTTTTATTTAATTTTTTTTGTTATTAATTATAATTTATTAAATTATTTAGAATTTAAAAATAAAAATAAATAAAAAATAAAGTTCAAAATACTGTCTATAACAATATTCTCACTTTTTACTTTTTCAGTACTAGTGTTCTTTCACTGTAAATCAGAAGTCATCACTCTCTCTCTGATTTTGGAGGTGCCAAATGGATAATCTTTTAGTTAATTTTTATGTTATCTTATTGTTTGTCCTAATTCAAAACCATTGTATAAACATAAAATATTATATTATAAATAGTCGGGTAACTTCGTGAATATTTATTGATGTTTGAGAAAAAAAGAAGGTACCAGTGACAAGTATGTTAATTAGAATGACTTATTCTTGACATTCTCTTGATATATCATATTGTGAATCATAATTAGCTAATTAAAAAGGGTGATGGTTATCTTTTGGAGAATGGTTTTCATTTTTTGTACTTGGCACCTTTTAAATGTTGTTTATAAATGTTTCTGAGTAATGGTTATATTGGTAACTTCGTGAATATTTATTGATGTTTGAGAAAAAAAGAAGGTACCAGTGACAAGTATGTTAATTAGAATGACTTATTCTTGACATTCTCTTGATATATCATATTGTGAATCATAATTAGCTAATTAAAAAGGGTGATGGTTATCTTTTGGAGAATGGTTTTCATTTTTTGTACTTGGCACCTTTTAAATGTTGTTTATAAATGTTTCTGAGTAATGGTTATATTATATCGTGGTATCGTATTAGAACGACAGGCGAGTAAAGTTTCAGTGCAAAACAAGATCGTTACGATTGTGACTTACAGAAGAAGCTACATTATGCTGCTATGTCAAGTAGTAAACGTTATAAGTAGCGAGATTGGTGGGTCGAAATGACTAAGTACGAGTTCAAAACAGGTTTTTTTTTTTTTTTTCTCTATTTAATTTCGCATCAAAAGTCAAGAATTCCTTTAATAATTACATTATTTTAGAATACAATTAAGAGGCAAAAAGACTTGAAGGTGATTTCATATCTGAATGGTTTATTTGCATATTCCGTTATCTTTGGAAATGGGAAAAATAATAGTAATTCTTTTTTAAATGTACTTATTTAGTTTCAATAATCACTTTCAGAATCTATTGCAGGGAGAGGAGTGGTGTAGAAAAGAGTGTGATTGGATAATGTATACCATGACATTTGATTTTTTAAGGTTCTTTTATTTTATTTTCATTTCTATTTTCTGAGTGATCTAATGTAGATTTGGTAAATCATTTGTGATTTGTACATGAATGTCGAGAGAAAAATAGCTAAATTGTAAGATTTGTATTTTAATCATTTTAACATTTATGTCTTTAAAAATATTTCAATTGATGCTCACAGTTAATAAACTAGGTTCTTACAGCTTTTAAACTCCAGATATAAAACAATTGAATATTCAAATTGCCATGCTCTTGCCAAATGTGCAAACAAGTACCATTTTGTTTCAAGGCTATTGTAGGTGGGATCATTTGATCAGTTTGTCGGTGGATTTAAGAAGGCTTAGAGATGGTGATTTAATTTGGTCTAAATGTTTGTGGGATCCTGGTATGACAATCTGCTGTGGAGCTGATTCTGTGGGTTCTTAACTGTTGTGTTCTTGGAGGGTATTTGGTTGTTGGTACATATCATTAATTTTTTTTAATATTTTTTGTTGTTCTGCAATGGTCTTTGTTGGGGTTCATTGTAGTGGGTTTGTGTCCATTTATTGCAGGTCAAGATTTTTAAGCTGTGTAATTTTGATGTAGTGGGAGTGCGAGTCTTAAGTCCTTTGTATAAGTAAGTGTTCTTTTTTGGCTTTTTAATTAAGGTTCTTAATTCATGCAATAATTAAAATTTCTAGACCTTTATTCAAAAGGATGTTTTACTATACTTGTGAATGATATATGTAATGCGGAGTATACGTTTATAAAATCCATATTCAAATTCATATGTAAAATAGGTGGCACTAATGAGGAATTACGATGAAATGTTTATCAGATTAACAAAAAAAACTTCGAAAATGCTAACCATAGCCTTAGGGCTATGGTTAAGTTTACCATATTTACAAACCTTCTAAAATTATAACTAATTATTTCCATAAGTATTAAATATTTACATATGTATATATGGAATGTAAGTATAAATATAGAATATAATCACTTGTAATTATTGTAAACTAAATTGTTGATATTATTTTAGGAAAGCTTAACCATAGCCCAAGGGCTATAGTTAGCATTCTCCAAAAATATATTAAGGAAATAAATAATATAATCACTTTTTAATTAAGGAAACTTACGTATATTTAAATCCTTGTGTTGTGTTAGGTTATACAAAGCTTCTCATTAATCCCACAAGACTTCAAGAGTGTTTTATGCGGAGTATATAATTGTATATAGTACATTAAATTAAGTTATTTATTGTTATTAATTCTCTCTAAAAAAATTCTGGGTTATTAAACCAGTTGAAATTAAATTGGCAAAAAAAATTTAGGTTTTTATTAAATTAAATATCTAAAGTTTTCTTCTTTCGGGGTGGTGTGGACCTTTTGGTGTATTTAATTTAATTTAAATTATTAATCAAATAAATTTGTTATGATAAAAATAGGTTACCTAACTCTAAAACAAGACTTCCAAGTTAAAAGAGTAGTTCTAACTTCCACATTGAGCTGAAACACTTATTTTCAAATATGGAATTAAACAAATCTTTTGGTTTTGTTTGTTGGTTGTCTTTTTATATTTTTTAATAGACATTTCCTCAACTTTTAGATCCTCCATTTTATTTAATTTGTCTTTTAACATCTCTTGAAAATGTCCATAAACATCAAGTTATTGATCATTAAGGATCGATGAAAAAGTTGTCAAATTATTGGTTTAACACTTTGTAATGATGTTGGACGTAATTAGATGATGCAACTATTCACAAACGTTTTTGAAAAATGTTGAAGCTTAGAACTAAGGAGGAATCTGATGAATCGTAACTTCGAAATTATATTATAATGTTTTGAACTTGTAATTATTTTTTTAAAGATAATCAGAGGTTCCTCATAAACTATTTTTGTAAAAAAAATATGTGATATTTCTATGCCGGATATGCATACTTACATTTATTACGTCAATTATCTAAAAAGGTTAGAAAAGTAAGTTAGGAGACTTATAAATGTATATTAATTTAGGGTAAAAGGAGGGTCACTTAACTATTTCGAAAATAATTAATATATTATTATCATATTATTTTTACATTGAAATTACCTTACTTTTATTTGTACTTGTTATGGAAATATCGAGTCCATATTTAAACACTTTTTCCTTTAAAATTATTATTATTATACATATACGAGACAAAAGATGAAAAATAAAAAATTTGCTACCATCTAAATAGGGGTGTCATTCGGATGAATTATGCGGATTTCGGATTATTCGGATTCTGGACAATCACAAGTTAACGCGTAATCCTAACCGAATAAGAAACGGATTAATCATATACGGTTTAAACAGATTCGGATTAGTGTTCGGATTATACGGTTCATCCTAATTAGCTATAGTTTAAACGTATACTCCCGTACCCAACCTTTTTTAGACGAAAAACTATAAAAATGCAAGTATTAAAAACTCACATTCTTCAAACGTTAGAAGATAGCCTTACACAAATTGAACTAAAATTAAACTATTCACACAAAAAAAATGGTAGTTATCCAACATAAAAACTTCTAAACCTCGATAACACAAGTAATTGAAAGTGGAATAAGAAAACATATGCACTTGCGCCCTCTTTTTGAAATGTCCATTCAATGCTTTGATATCCAAAAAAACATATTCGTAGTTTCTAAATCAAACAAACATTACCTCCAGTATAATTTAAAAAAAGGTCCTTTTATATTCAAAATAATTTTTTGAATATAAAATGACCTTTTTATTTGGATGTATCATCTATTATTATATAAGATTTTATTTTTATTGATTTTTTATATGGTAAACATTAATATATTTGTAAAAATATAATTATTTAATTACTCAAATCTTATACGGATTATTCGGATGTATCCAAAATATTTAATTTTGATCCTTTATCCGATCCGTGTAATCCGTTTAAGAAATCCGTAATCCGTTTAAGTAATCCATAATCCCAATAATCCGGTCCATTTAACTTAACTTAAATCAGATCAGATGAATTTTTTAAATTTCAGATAAAAATGACACCCCTACACCTTATGGGGGCAGTCACCCTTGGTTTTTTGTCCTCTACCTTAGAAATTTGTTTGCAACTGTATTTAGACTTTGGACTTTTGACGAATCCTTTACTTTTATTTATTTATTTTTAATAAAAAAGGTAGTGGTCATCTTTATCCTACTCCTACCTACACCAAGGATCAACCCTAGTATCATCTTGAGCCACCTAAAACCATCCCACTCATTCTTAAGTTTAAATAAGTGAAATAATTAAAAGAGTATTTATTAAATTAGATACAGCATGAAGGCTCAAAAATTAGAAGCAAGAAACAAATTGGGAGGATGATTATATGTAAATGAGAACACTTAAAGTCAAATGATTAAAGTATTTTTCTAGTTGCTGCATCTACCTAGATCAAATATGTCGACACCACATTATTCGTCCTATTATTATTACGTGTTAATTTGTTCTATAACGTTCGGTAAAACAACAAGCGTTGACGATCTTGTCTACATCAACATCAACATCAACATCACACTCTATATACTAAATTAAATTAAATACTTCTATTATATACGTTAAGGACATGTAAAAGTTCAAAACATTCAACATCACTGGTAAGTGGCAACTACCTACTACCTTATCATTCCGGTTACATCTTTACTTTATACGTAATATTAAGATTAATAATTAAAGTTTATGCAAAGACATTAAATTGCAATCTTTTGACAGTTTAATAACTCGACGAAAGTACTCGTACCAAACTATGCTTATATATAATAAAAGCGTATATTTAGCTTACTATTTTTGGTATAAAAACATATCGATTTATCACGGTATAGTTAAAAAATGCTAATATTGAGCTATGTCGGTGACAATTTGTACATGTGATGTAATTGTGTTGTATATAAATAATTTTAGCGGGTGTATAAACAAAATTTTAATAATATATATAATAATTACCGTCTATAAAATAATACTAATTTTGTTTTAGTGGTAAATAGATAAAATTTAGAATATAAAATAAATTTCATTTGTTGTGTTAACTTAGAAGCCTCAACTTTCTTAAACTTGCGTAGTAAAAAAATGTCTTTTTGAAATCAATACAAGTCTTAAAAGCAGATTGTAGGGAGTAATTCAAAACTATCTTTTAGAAGTGCTGTTAGCAAAATCTGTTCTTTACCCACTTTAATATTTTCAAAAACATAAACACAGAAATAAAATAAAAAACGATAGTGTTGTTAACAATGTCATATATTATCATATGTAATTAACTATAACTATAACTATTGCCAGCTTGCCACCCATTCTACTTCACAAAAGTTATGCAGTGCATCACAAATAGATACAACCAAGATTGTTCATGATTCAATTTGACTGATTTAAATCATAGTTTGTTGGTGAAACCTAAGTTCGGTTTCACACTTTTAAAAACTGAATTTGATTTGATAGAGCTCGTTAAACCGATTCCAACTAGTTTTCTTTGACTGCTTGAAAAAACTCTTTAGTTTGACTGCCAAAATCAAAACCACTCTGACAAATAAACAAGGACTACAACCATCCTGCACGTGAACATCACACATCCAGGTAGCAAAACTACCACCAGCAACCATTCGGGTCAAAACACTGAACTTGATTTCTTGTCAAAATCTTGTTTGTTCTTCACGAATTATCCTCATAATTTAAATTTCGTGCAACCCAAACATTAAGGGTCCAAATATCAAATTCGGAAAGTGAACTTACACGATTCGTGAAGCAATCTGTGATTCACACATACCCTTGTTGATTGACAGTATTAACAATTTTGTCATGCCAATGCCGTAAGACCCAAAAGGAAATATAAACGTAGCTTGAAGTGCTTTTCCGGACCTTCTTACTTCTCATATTTGCAGCGTGCATATTGAATTATTGATAATATCCTCTATCTTTTCCCAATCAAATGGGAAACACACCTCAATAAGCTTGACTACAACATTTACAGAGTGTTTGCCGTTGCGCTTACAAATCAACGTTTTGGAAAAGCGTGTCCCAACTTTCTTTTTCAAAACTGTGTTTTCTATCTAACAAAAAGCCAACAATCACTTTTTTTGGAAACACTTTTTTCCAATTATTTGGTTTTGCGAACTAGATAATCAGATAATCTCTCCAAGATGCAATCCCAAACACCGACAACATCAATCATTATGTAGCTTCTATATCTAAACAATAAGATATATTGTATGAAATACTTGCAGATATTTTGTTCTCTAACATGCACATTTGACTCTATTGCTGAGATATGTACAGTAACTGTTTTCCATCTTTTTTATTTTTCACATAAAAGATACACATTTGGACAAACACATTATATAAGTAACTATACCCAAAGGGTCAAGAAGTTTTGTTCCTCACTTAATGTGTATGTCATGGTTATTTTTCTTCCTCAAAATGGCTGAATCTATAGTAGATGAGAAGGAATCGAAAGACAAAACTGTGAGATGCTTGAAAGGGGTTTCCGTTTGTACGTGGCTTGTTGGGTGTCAAGATGGATCATAACTGTTGAAGTATTATGTTTAGTTCTTGGGCACTTCCTCCTGTCAAACCACCCAGCCTACAAGGACGAATCACTTCATGTTTAGATATTTTAATTATAGATGTCATTATGTAAGTTATTAAGGTTACACATCCAGCTTATCAAAAGAAAGATAAGTGGATGCATAATGCATTACTTATACACTTTTTAAAGTCAAGGCAATACACATTTTCCTTTCTTATTCCAATTGTTATTTTTCCTTCTTGTTTGATAAGGGCAAAGTCAGAAAGATGTTTACCGTATAACACTTTGGAGACGTGTGTGGATCTTTTGAAGCTGGGCATGGCATTGATTACAGCTTTCGAGTCTGTCATCATGTTACAGATCATAAGTTCAATAGTCGTAAGAACTCGAGTAATTTTTTTTTTTTCGGTAACTCGAAAAAGAATAATTTATGAAGAGAAACAATAAACATCCGGATAAAGATAGCCCAATGAAAATCATGAAACCAATACCTTTTCTCTGCTTGAATATTAACACCTACAGCTGGAAGTGCTGAGATAGTTGAACTAATAACAGGCCCAAAGACCGCTACAAGCTTCAATAAAATTTCTAGTGACACATTTATATGTCTGTATACATTTAAAAAAGCATCAGTATCAATAATCAAGTAAGATTGTTGCATTTTATTTCAAGCCACTCATTATCCACTGGTCCTACTTTCCACCCCGAAGGAAAGTGACTTAACCAATATGCAACCGTTAATAATTTAGTGCTAGCGCTCACAGAGAGCGAATATATGTAAATCTTTTAACTTTATGTACCTCTCTGTCTCGCTATCAAGCAAACCCAAAAGCAGGGGCAGCAAGCAAGAGAACAGATCTAATGTCAAAGACTCGATGTTTACCAGCATAACACTAACTACATCTGCTTGTACCTGAATTGAAACATAAACCACGTCTTAGATGCTAGAACATAAAAGGTTGAAACTTAGCAGCACCCACTGACAGAAATAGACAAATAGCACAGTATAAAGTATAAACTTCACAATTAATACCCACAGCATGATCTGGTAACTTCTGCAAGGCATTAATTGCACCCATCAGATCATTTCGTTCCCAAAAATGTCGTACCACCTGAAAAGCATGGTAACTAGCTGTTTAAGAAATGAATGGCAAGAAGTTGCTCTCAATCCATCAGAAATCTAGTTCATAAAGTATGAAAGCATTTGAAGCAGAGAATCCGTTTTAAATGCGTTTTAAATGAACATCAGTGTACATGACATGTCAAACTTAAAAAGGTCGACATTATGCATGGTTCATGTTACTAGTAAAAAACATGGAAGAGTATCAGAAAGATGATCCATCGTTGCAAATATATGGTAGTAAAAATACTGAAGTTAAAATTACCTGGAGCTTTGTAAGACGAGACCGAAGAGTACTTATAAACGATTCATGGTCTAGCATCAAATCATCAGAAAGATTAATGCTAACATCATCATCATTCTTAGACCTCATGCATCTCCCTGTGCTGTGTGGTTTATCCTCCTGCCAATTAAATATATTTGGTACTTTATACTCGATGCTTATGCTATCAACAATGCCCTCACCCGCATCTCTAAGCACATGTTACAGTGTACCTTCATTGATGATTTGAATAAAAAAATAAAAATAAATAAAATAAAAATAAACCTTACCAGCAATGCAGAAAATTTGGCTTTATTGGTTGTCAAGTGAGTGGAAATATCATGCCTTGGTACAGCATGTAGAGGTGAGGTTCTAGTGCGTTCAGGTATTAAGTGAGAGGAAGCTCTAGATCTCCTTGTCACCAACATGGGAGACGATCTAACTTTCTCAGATATTACACGACGGGGAGCAACAGATCTCTGAATTGGAGAGACCTTAACTTTCTCATGTACCATGCAAGGGGAAGTCTTGGGTGTCTGTACTACCAAAACAGGAGAGATATTAGCTTCCTCTGAATTTATCTCAGGATATGAATCCCGTGTTTTTAGCGGCGTATGGGATGTTTTTGCTTCAATTGCAGAAATGGAAACCATATCAGGTATCTTTAGTGGTATCTGGGAAGTTTTTGTCACAGGTTGTGCACAAGGTACAACCGCGGGTACCCTTACTGGCATTGGTGATGTTGCAGCTTCAGGTATTACTCTGGACACCACACCATGTCTCGTAAGTGTCGTGTGGGACGATCTGGATTCAGATACTGAACAAGGAACCAAATGAGTTGTCTTTAATGGTATTGGTGATGTTCTAGCTTCAGCATTTGCACAAGATACCACATTGATGGACTGTTCTACAGTGTTAGCTGACACATTATCTGTGTTGCATAATCTATGAGAAGCTAAGCCATGTTCTTGACACTCATCGATTAGGGTGTCTCTTTTCTCAAATTTCTCAACCAGACTGCGAGTCCTTCCATTGACCACTGCCACTGTAAAAGGGGGGAACAAGAATAAATGTGGTAAACATTATAACCAACATTTTTTTCCTCAACACATATACGATTTTGATAGTTACCTCCATTAACATACTTAACGGATTTTAACCCTTTGTTTAATTCAACAGACACATGACCTGAAATAACAAACTAGTTAAAATGCATATCTGAACTGCTAATGATAAAAGAAAATGAGGGGTAAGTACAGCATAAGAAAAAGATAAATTAAGAATAACAAGTTTCAGAAATCATTTATCAAATAGTCACTCATAAACATAAAGTCAGGATAAATTTCTTCAAGTTCGATGCTACGAGAGTTCTTTTCTAATACTTTCCAGTTGGATGGAGAAGAATGATATACTCATATTTGAAATATAGAACTTCAAGGTAGTATAGACACAAAATGAACATGAGAAGTATTTCCCGTTCTCATCGTTGAGACACTTAATAACAATAACATGCTAAAATTACAGTACACATGTACACATACTTATATTAAGATAGTTCAAAGCATCACCCAATTTTAGAAGCTGCCATTGCGTAACTTACCATTTTCCTCTGGAAGGGTCACTGAAGACGATGATATGTGAAACTCCTCTGCAACATAAGTAGATGAAGGATTCTTCTCTTTGGAAGAATCTTTAGCTGGATCATCTGCAAAAAGTCTTCTCTGGATGCTTGTATTAGTAGCAGTATCTGATACACTCTTCAAGACAGATTCAAGGCTTGCTGATAGCTCTTCTATATCTAAGTTGGTACTTGATGGCATCCGCCTATGAGGTGGCTTTTTTGATACACCGGTGCTAAACCGCGCACCTACAACTAATTCCCTCTTGGACGTAACCGAGTGTTTTGAGTCTGAATTATCATCATGAGGCGCAATACCAGACATGGAGTTATCCTGCTTAAGGTTTTCAGTAGCCCAAACATGCTTATGCTCAGTCTTTCTGGTACTTACTGAGTTCAGAGTCACGGCTACAGCTTTATGCAAATTAGTTAATTACAGTAACATAAATTAAACAATGAAACTATGCATAAAAGGCGAACAAAAGAAATAATATCTAATCCAAATGTTAAGCATTTGATGTATGACCAACATCTTCATACAGTTCTCCTTGCCTCAATATCTCAAGTGTGTTGTGATAGAAAATTATAGAATGATCACGTAGTTCGAAACATATGTAATCTAAAGCATACACACACCTCGGTAGGTAAAAGATTAATAACCAAAACAATAAAAATAAAGATGACTTGAATAACAACTTACTGTCCACATATATATTCTTGATATCCTTTGTGTCATCATCTGGAGGCATAAAGGACCTTCTGGGAGCCTCACATTTTGGCTCCATGCGAGTACTCTCCTTGGTTGACATGCTATGCATATATGGTACAATTTTCTTCACAAACAGAAAAAAGGTAGAAAGTAATTAGTTTTTAATTTATTTATTTGTTAAATGAGCCACTTCAAGATGGAAACTGGTAGAGAGAATTTAATTTGAAACACAATACCCTAGATGAAAAGAATTTTTGAGCCATTAAATTTAAATTAGGGAAAAGAACAGAGATACTTACTTCAACATCTGCTGCCCAAACACCAATGGAGTTTTGATAATATGAGCACCCTAAAAGCTTCCCATCATCGATACAAAGGTCACCCAATGTTGACCATCCTATATCAACAGCATCATGAGAAATTATGGGCTCCCATGAATACACCTTAAATTGAAAGGATGTGCACATGTGAGACTTATGGTTTTCAGAAATCAAACCACAAACATTTATGAAAAGATGAAAACCTTTAAACAGTTGTCTAACCCACAAAAGAGTGTTCTATCATCAGGGTGAAAGGTAATAGAGCGTACTCCTGTCGCCTGGTTAATCCAAAAAGTACATATATCTATTTAAAAAGAACCGTATTGGTGTAGCACAACACATATGCAACGATATTGGCAGTGGTTTTAATAGAAAAGGAATTCAAGATGCTCATGTAATATGTATGAAAAGTCCTTGAGTGATCTTGTAGCCACAGACTTAAATACTTTTCAACTATGCATAATACAGAGGGGAGCAGAAAGCCACTGATACCTCAGGCCGAGTTGATCCAATCAATTCAAAGGTTTCCAAATCCCAAAATTTTACGGTCCTGTCTGATGAACCTGGAGTGAAGTATTTGTGTTAGTACGATCTTCCTATTAGAGATAGAAAATATCAAGAAGTTATGAACTTCTAGTGTGTCATGTGCACGAAACTAAGGTTTTGCCAACAAATAGATCAGGTAAAAATGTTTACATATTTGCAGCAAATAACATAACCTTCAAGACTACAAAGATGATATTCAACTTGATGCATGCACCAACAAAATGATAAAAACAGAAAGATAATGGATGAGCCTTGCTGTCCGATACAAACCTGTAGCTAGAAGAAACTCAAGAGGATGGAAATCCATGGATCGAATGTGCCCTTCATGAAACTTGAACTCATGCAATAGCTTTCCAGCAGTTAAGTCCCATATCTATCCACCAGACAACAACATAAAATTAGTTGGTCAATTTTTGCTTCAGCTGCTGTTATAATAGAGTGGTCGTACCTTTACTACATTATCAAGTCCCCCGGACACCACCCATCGACCATCAGGGGTAAATCTGATGGTACTTATTGCTCGCTTATGACCCTTGTATGTATGAATGCATTCCTTCTTTCGAATATCCCATATTTTCAAGTTAGTGTCCATGGAACCTGATGCAAAGAACTCACCAAAAGGATGAAATTCCACAGCAGTGCAGTATGACCGGTGTCCATTAATCGTTCGAACCACTGCAGTTAAAGAACAATCATAAATTACAAAAACTACTTCAAATTTGGTCATTAACACATCTCAAGCTAAGACCTTCTGAAAAAACATCAGAGCAAATATGAGTTTTACAATTACAGTGCCGGCAAAATTCTAAAAAACGGTACAATGATTACATTCAGGTTCTATGTGCATGAAAGTGGCATGATATCTTATCAGCTATTTATCACATAAGGTAACCAACTTACAAGTAAGTCACACACACTGCATCAACTTACCCTTTGTCTCTTCCAGATCCCAGAGCTTTACCACGCCAGAGGAAGCTCCAGCAGCCACTAAGACTTCAGTTGAATCAAAAGCTACAGATTCTATAGGGCTTGTGTGGCCACTTAGGCTCTACACCATATCAGAAAAAAACACCATACAAGGTTAGATACAAGGGAAGGGACCAAAGTTCATTATACTTTAGAAGCCTTTGTATGTTTCCTTGATGAGTTATCATACGATATCTTTTCAGGTTTGGTATTCATTTGGCAAGCGACATATATATGTTAAAGACTTACGGCACCAACATCCCAAACACAAAAGCATAAGTAATAGTTAAAATAGTATACCAAAGAATCAACATTCACATGGTTCAGCAGCTTACTACATTTGCTATTGCTACATCTGCAATTGCTAGGGTTCTCATCAAAAATTTCATTAAATTAGTGGTAAATGAAGACAATGAATTATTGTATAATACCACACAAAAGATAAGTTGTCATTCAACCATTTTATGGGAAGATTTGTGATCTAAAGCATCGTCAATAAGTCGAGATATTATTCTAAACAGAACCTAACAAATAAATAACAGCTAATGTAAGCCTGTATGTTAGTTAAAGTTAAAAGCCATCTACCTCACAACTGTAGGCATGAGGACCTAGGAATCAAACCAACTAATGTTTATTCTTACTCTAAGCAACTATGCACAACTTTCTCATGCATTTACCTATTATAGAATACTCATTCCTGTTGTCAGGTTCTCATCATTAAAATTCATAATACATAGATTGAGAACCTCAATAACTGTAAACCAAAGGCATCTTGATTAGCTCCTGCAATCAAGTATTTCTAAGGACTACTCTATGTTTGTGTCATCAGCATCAAGATCATAACTAATAGATTTTTAAAGTTCGGTATAGCTTGGTTGGCAAGAGCTCTGACTATTTTCCAAGTCGTCGAGGGTTCAATTCCTCCGGCACATGCTGAAATATTTTTTTCCCCGGAAACAAATATTAAAAAATAATAAATCAGGATCAAGATCATGCATTTTTACATTACAGGAGCCTAGTTCAGCTTCTGATCATAAAAATCCATGGTCACTGACTGTATATTCAGTCTAGACAGAAAGAAGATTCTCAGGATTGGGAGTTGGATATTATCCTACTTGATTCATAACACTTGATTTGACATCAAATGAGAAGTTGAAGCGAAATACCATATTTCAACAAACCACAGAATTTATAATCTTCCATCCTATATATTATTCCTTATAACCTTATCTCATGCCTAACATGTAACTAATTACTCCGCGATTCAAAATTCAAGTCTAAAGCTCCTTTCATTATGAATTGACTCGAGTTAGTCACTCAACTACTCAAGGAGGTCATATTCCAAATATGCATCCATGTGACATTATTTGTTCCACAATAACATAAATAAGCCATAAATTCAAACAAGAACGCCCATATCATATATTCATATGGTCAAGAAAAATCACAATACTTGGAAGTGTCTACTGACCGTGATGGATGTTGATTTCCCAATTGACCAAACATTCACAATTTCATCATCACCACCTGTAACAAAATGTCTACGCGTCTTCTTTCCAATTTTGATGCAATTCACATTTGCAGAATGTGCCACAAACTCCTCTATATATGAATTCAGTCAAGATATAACAAACACTAAATGTAATTTTAGCCATTTCGCATATCAATCAATCAATTCTCATAATAAGAGATTAGATGCTTAATCTTGCATCTCAACAGTCCACAAGAATAAAAAAAAAAATATAATAATTCCAGTTTTTAATTGTTTCTCTTGTCCTATAGACACAAAATATAATAATTCCATATTTTACTTATAGCTACTTCCTCTGTAAAATTTAACTAAAGAAAAAAAATAGAATTGAAGTTCTGCAAGGCACAAATTCAGCTGCAGTACACTTTAAAAATGAAAAAGGTAAACAGTTATACTGGGTATGCTTGTATAGATGAACAAAAATAGAATAATGATGATATAAAAGCAGAATTCAAGTAAAAAATAAAAGGATACGCAATTTATATCCGTGTTTCGCCATTGAAGAGTAACTCTCGATCAAAATAGAATCTGATATTTTTCGGTGAACTTGACGTAATAACTGATCAGTATAACGCAAATGCGATTAAAGAAGATGGATACATTTATACATATGTACAGGTGTTTGTATAATTGTGTATGTATATACAGATATATACGAAATTTGAGTAGAAATGCTCTGCAAATCAGAGGCTTCTGCGCATAATTAACCGAAGAAAGATAAGAATTTAACCTTCTTTTCTTATATTAATTTCTCGACGCCTGGTTTTTAGGAGGTGTCGTATGCAGAGTGTGTGTGAGAGAGACAAATAGATTTTTAGAGAGAGAAAGTTGTTCAAGGCATGATTGAAGGCAGTGGTTTACTTATTTTTAAGTTAATGTAGTAATTAGAATCTTCTAATCATTGTCCTTGACAAGTTATAAATTGTTTACTCTTAAATAAATAAAAGTTTAATAGAGTAACCTATACTTAGCATTTTATATATATATGACTAAAGAGTTAAGTTTAAATGCAAATGATAAATTACGTAAGAATAAAGAAATTAATAAAAAAATGTATTTTGTAAGGTATAATACACATTTTAAGAGTAAAATTCTTACTTCTCTTCACGTTTTTGGAAATAAAATATTTTTAAAATAGTTAGTCGAAATTTTTTAAAAATTACAACATAAATATTAAATCTTTTTATCTTTAATTAAACATCTCGTATAATTAACTTTCAATGAATATTCTTTTCTCTTCGAGTTTTGATAGGTTTTGAAAACTATATATTATATTATCACATATGATACTATAAATCTTCTAATCTTGTTGGGTATAAATATTTAAATTAAGGTATTTTTGGGTTTAAATTTATATTAGCACATGATTGAAGGCAGTAGTTTATTTCTTTTTGGCTGTAAATATTTAAGTATGTGTTTTTATTAAGGTGTTTTGTATGAATTTCCCATCATTTAATCACTTATTACCCGTATATTTTGATATATAATTTGGTAAGCATCGTTATTGACCTTTTAAAATGGTGGGCCAATTTTTAGTTTGCATTATGTTTTGTTGGTGACATATCGATGTCCTTTTACCGACCGTTGATAAATCACAATACATTTGAAACAACGGTACCCAAAGTAAATAATAGAAAAAAAAAGCAAAGCAAAAAAGCGACTAGTGGGTTCCATATATAAAGCATAAGTGGTAAAGGCAATGTATTTAAAATTGAGTTGATTTGGCCGGTTCAATCGGGGTTCGAAATCATGGCCGGTTCGAAACTCTCCGGGTGAACCTTGATTCTTGACTCGAGTTGAATCGGTCGGTATCTTATTGAACCGGATCGGTATTTAACCCAGATTTTGAAATTTTTTTTTTTTTTAATTATTTGAAAATAAGTGACGGGTTTGCTAGGGTTTCATGCTTTCATTCCTTTATAACACTTAATTTTTCAATTCCTTCTAACTTTCTAACTCTAGATCTAAATATCAACACCACCCATCCCTATTAACCTTCGACCACCACCACCGCCGTTGTCCTACCACCAGAATTAAACTCTACTGCCACCACTGCACACTCCAGATACCACCACCACCGCAACCCCCAACTACCACCATTGCAGCCTCCCGCCACCACCGCAATTTACATCGTGATTTACATCGGTGGCCATAAAAAAAGAACGTTTCTTGGGTCATCGGAAAAGAACGTAATTTAGGGTTTTGAGATGAAAAGTAGGTGAAGAAGGATATAAAGAAAAAGATATAGAATCCGTATGTGTGTGAATTTAAGTTCACTACCGATCTGGCCAAAATCATGTTAATAGGACAAAAATATGTTAGTGGGCCAAAAGCATGTTAATGCCTTAACGGGGTATATATTCCTGGGCTTCTCGCGTGTGAGAGACCAAAAGTTGCAAGTTAACAAATCTGGTTGAACCGGCCAATCTAACCTATTCAACCGAAATTGAAAATGCCGTCAGTTTACGGAAAAACTGAGTTTTAAAACATCGGGTAAAGGTAACTCCTTTGAACCCTCTTTTAACACATAAACATACATTAGCTTTCTACTAATTCGGGTAAAGGTAACTCCTTTGAACCCTCTTTTAACACATAAACATACATTAGCTTTCTACTAATTTTTCCTTTAACCTCTTTTAACTACTCTTTTATTCAAATAGAGTTTCATCCCATAGCTCTTTATTTTTTAATTTTCAAAATTTTTAAACACGACAAATTAATAAACTAAATAAAACTATATTTAATATAAACTAAAATGTATTTAATTAAAACTAAACTTTCATGAAAATTAAACACGGCATAGACATAATTTAGCTTTACTTCATAAATTTTTTATTTTTAGTTTAAAAGTTTTGCTTTTTTTAAGTATAAATTTATTATTTGTACACATATTTTTTTTATCATTACATTTTTAATTGTAATAATATGTATTTAAACCAAAAAAGCTCAACTATCTGTATTTATTGAAGAACGTCCAAAATAATTACTGACAGTCTAAAACTCTAGTATTGTTCTTTTTACTCTCAAACATTCACATAAAGAAAACAGCATTGAAATGCCAATTTTGATTTGTTGGATACCGACTCTAAATTTTCACCACTGGAACCTGGTTGACCCCACCCAACCCCGTCCCACTGCTAATGCTCTCAGATAATAGTATACTTATGATTGTCTTGTGTATGCTTATTTTCTACTATATTATAAAAGATTAAGTTACAAATGCATATTTTATGTTAGCTTGGTTAACTGTATAGCTAAAAATTTTAGTTGCGAATGAGTTCAATATATATAAAGAGTACATGTTTGTTTAAAAGATTTGGATTTATATATAAATTGTTTATAAATTTGACAAAACTCGCTAATAGTTATAGCTATAAATTTGCAACTACAATTTTTTTTAGAGTTGGAAAGTAAATTTTATATTTTTGTAATGTATGGTGAACTTGAAAAATGTAAAATTACAAAAAATTTTATATAAATAAAAAAAATCGAATATGTGCTTTAAAAGCTACTTCAAGTAGCTTATACTATCCAAATTTTAAGCGGCCTACGTTTTTTGTGATTTTACTCTTTTATGAGAAGTTTTTAACTAAAAGGACCGTGTGTTTTATTTTTACGTTTGTGTTTATTATTGACTTATATAGTTGTGCGATTTCTTGTTGTATTGATCGATCCTTTTTTTAGAATAGCAAACCTACAACCTGACTCTCATACTATTTACAACCACAATAAATATATGAGTATTTATGTAATTTCTCTTTTTTTAATAAACTTTTTAAATTTTTGTATACCAAACAATGCTAGAAATTTAAACTTATAAAAAAAAAAAATATAAGTTCTTATAAGTATGAGGTTAAAATGCTTTTATACATGGGAGATATATATTAGATGGAATATTAATTGCAAATGAAACTATGGATGATTTAAAGAAAAAAAGGACGAAGATTTTTATACTAAAAGTTGACTTCGAGAAGGCTTATGATAGTCTTAATTGGAATTACTTGATGGAGATAATGAGATGTATGGGATTTCGAACAGGTGGTGTATATGGGTACATGCGTGTTTAAAATCTCGGTTATTGTCAACGGATCACCAACCAAAGAATTTTGTATGGGCAGAGGTGTAAGACAAGGTGACCCATTGGCTCCGTTTCTATTCCTATTAGTAGCAGAGGGTCTTAACATTGTGACACAGGAAGCAGCAAGAAGTGGACAATTTCGAGGTGTTAAAGTCGGTAGAGACGAGTTGGTAGTATCTGATTTACAGTACGCGGAGGATACTATCTTCTTTGGTGAGCGGGATAGGAATAATGCTATAAACTTGTTGAAGTTGCTAAAGTGTTTTGAAGCAGTTTATGGGTTACGGGTTAACTTACACAAAACTTGTGTGTACGGTATTGGTGTAATTGATATGGAAGTGAACTTAATGGCAAGAAGACTAAGATGCAAAATAGGGACTACTCCATTTACTTATTTAGGGTTACCTATAGGTACAAATATGAAGAAGGAAATTACATGGAAACAAGTGGTGGAAAAGTTCAAGAAAAGGATGTCAAAATGGAAGGCCAAAACGATGTCGTTTGGTGTACGGTTGACATTAATAAAATCGATACTTGGTAGTTTGCCGTTGTATTACTTCTCGCTTTTCCGGGTCCCGTCGTGCGTGATTAAAATACTAGAGCGAGTGAGGAGAGAGTTCTTTTGGGGGGGTCTAGGGAAAGGAAAACGAATGTCGTGGGTTAAGTGGGATACGGTCTTATGTTCATTCGATAGGGGCGGGTTGAATGTGGGTAGCTTAAAGGCAAAAAATCTAGCATTATTGGGTAAGTGGTGGTGGAGATTTAAATAAGAAAAGAATGTTTTATGGGTTAGATTGATTAAGTCAATATATGGATGTGAGGGTGGTCTAACATTAGCAGGTAGAACAAACTTAAGGGGTATGGGTCATACTTGGGGAAATATAATCATGGTAGGATCTGACATTGAGAAATTGGGTTTGGGATTCTTAAGTTCGTTTACTAAGAAGTTGGGGTCTGGTGATACATCTTATTTTGGGAAGATAGATGGTTAGATGGGTATAGATTAAGTGAAAAATACCCTAGACTTTATAATCTAGAAGGGAGCAAAAAAATCTTACTAATATATTATCTTTTGCTGTTCCTAATAATAGTTGCAGGGATCGTTTGTGGTGGAATTTACAAGAAGATGGCAACTTTTCGGTGAAGGAACTTGCAACGTTGATAGATGTGAAAATACTTCAGCAAAACATCTCAATGGTGGAAACAAAACATAATAAGCTTATACCATTAAAAGTGGAAATATTTGCGTAGAGAGCAGCGATGAAACGTTTACCCATACGAGAGGAGTTAGACAAGAGGGCATTGGATCTCCATTCGATTTTGTGTCCCTGTTGTATTGACGGGGTAGAATCAGTCGATCATTGCTTGGTACTTTGCAAAGAAGCATGGGCAATTTGGGAGCAACTATTCAAATGGTGGAAAATTGGGTTTGTTAACATTTTTACAGTCTCGGACTTATACAATTATGTGAGTCCTAATTCCATACCTAAACAATATTCAACTGTGTGGCAAGCAATTGTATGGGTTACCGGGTATTACATATGGAAAAATAGAAACAATATAGTGTTTGGTTCTAAATTTTTGAGTATACCTGTGCTTCTACAAGGAATCCAAATGAGAAGTTACAAATGGATTAAGAGAAGGATGAAGAAAGGCTCCATCGATTGGCAATTATGGATTACATAAACATGGAGAAGTTTGTGTGTGCATGAAGATTAACAGTGTTAGGGACATGAAGCTAATGTACATTGGAAATATGGGTACATTGGATGATATCAAGTATGATTACATCTTTTGACTTGTCGCAAAAGTAAAAAGTGAAGTTGAAGTTGTGACAATTTTAGTACACGGTTTAGAATAGTATGTAGGCATTTGAAAAAATGTTCAAAAAGTAAGTCATTGTATGTAGAGTGATAATGTGGTTTTGTAATTTATGATTTATAATAAACAATTTTTGCAGTTTCAAAAAAAAAAAAAAAAAAAGTTCATATAAGTTCCAATAAAATTGTTTATCAAATAGGCCCTTACTACCTCAAATGAGACTTAAATGTACGAACACTTAGATTGATAATTACTATCAAATAAGTATAAGTTCTTATAAGTTCCAATAAAATCGTTTATCAAATAGGCCCTTACTACCTCAAATGAGACTTAAATGTACGAACACTTAGATTGATAATTTACTATCAAACCAATAGATATGGTGTGCTGATCGATCCCAATAGTGTGATAGGAAAATATTATAGATTCACCTCATATATTCAAGGTATTTCATTTATGAAAACTTTTCAAAAATAATGGAATGATTATACAATTTTGGGAAATTCAAACAATTTTCCTAAAAGATAAAGGTTCAATTTTTTTTTGCCCTAAAACTATATCAATTTGCCTCATCCGATAGCAAACTAACCAGGGATTTGCAATAAGCGTTCTCGATCACCGTAGTCGAGACGCAACTTAGTTCGCTGGTTACAAGCGTCCTTAAAACCCATATATGAGATTTGCGACCGGCTGGTCGCGACTTGCGACCCTTGCCTTGCGACCAGGTTGTAGCGACTTGTGACTTGCATCCTGGACCTACAACCAGGAGCTGAGTCTTGCGTCCGGGAGCTGAGTCTTACGTCCTGCACTTGCGTCTTGCGTCTTGGTTACAATTTTGATAAAATTTGGATAAGATTTTCTGAGATTTTGGATAAGATTTACTGGTACTTCGTACATTTTTTTCGTATAAGATTTATCTTTTAAAAAATCAAATATGATCGGTTGTTTCTCACTCACCTCAAATCACAAACACTCTCTCAATTATTTGATACCGATTTACAAGGAATTTCGACACATTTACAACGAATTTCAACACATTTTTGTGAAGATCATAAATGTACGATTTCAAACTCGTTTAAGGCGATTTATCTGTAAAGCAGTTGCAATATGAGTTAACGAATTGATAATTTTAAGGTTTATGTTTGTTCTGGACGTCATTTTGAATATATTAGCAACATGACGATCTATTTGCCAGTAGATTGTGTTGGGTCCATGGTCTGTGACTTGCCAATTCACTAGAGTTCTTCATAGAAATGATGAAGTCAAAACTCCAAGGATAGGTTATTTCACTAGTCGCTACTCAACCTAGTCAATGCTAAGATAATGAAGACTATGCTCTGTGGATTCACTATCGCTTGATGAATCTATCGCTAAGTGTTCATATCGTTAGAAGCCTTGAACACTAAAGATTCATCAAGATGCGATCCATTGCAAATAAAGAAGGTCACTACTAAGCAAATAGTTAGTACTAGTAATTAATCAATTCACTGGTATTATAAGTGACCATGAGCGTATGAATCATAATCACAGCAATCGCTGTGGTTAAATAAAATGAGGTTACTGGACGAAATCAAGTCAAGTCATTGTACAAGATCATGTTAACTTGTTATGGTTAAATGACTAAGAACTGTTAAGAATTTTAAAAATACTATAATTAACGAGTTAAATTGTATTAACCCCCCTCTACAATTCAATCTATCTTATTGAACTCGATATCACTGAATTCATAAGTGGTATCAGGGACTTTCAGATTGCTATCAGAGACGAGTGTTTTAAAATAAATAACCAGATCTGTAATGGAGTCAATTAATTATAGCTATGTCGATTCATCATATCAGAAATAGAATGGTTCAACAACAAAACCTCCAGCGTTTGGTCCCTCACGGATTGAAGCCCGGATGTCCCAGATGATGAAGTTCTTTGATTTAACCGATGATAGGTTGTGCTATATCATAACTAATGGTCCATATGTCCCCACGACCATTTTTCCTGCAGTTGTTGCTACTGCTACTACTCCTGGATCGCCAGAGATGTTAGTACCAAAGCTTGTAATGCAGTGGTCAGACGAGGATCGAAAATTAGTTAGACTTGATAAGCAAGCCAAAATCATTATAGGCATGGTTGTGCCTGATGAGGTGTTTGAATTTTTCAGATTGTGTTCCACTACTAAAGATATGTGGGACACACTGAAGAACATTTATATTGGCAATCCAGATATAATTCACTGCATATAAGTGAGTTTAACCAGGCAATATGAGATCTTTGGAATTGAACAAAATGAAACACTCTCTACCACTTATACTATATACGAGTCACTAATAAAGAAAATGGAAAATGTTGGTATTGGTAAAGGACATAGGTTCATTGTTGAAAAATTCCTAGACATATTACCAAGGAAAATTTAGGGTACAATAGTCACCTGAACTAAGTAAAGAAATGACAATCCAATTATGAACCTAACACAAGTCTATGGATTCTTTCTAAATTGGCAATAATCAGAGATACAAGCTGATCACAATGATCACATTAGGGCTACTTTTGAACCCAAAAGATTTCCATTGCATCAGTTGCTGTACTTCAACAAATTGAAGATAATCAGTAGGCACTAATTGCTAAAAAGACAAATAAAAGTATTAAAGGAAAAGAAGAAGAGAAAGTTGAAATCAAAGAACAAACCGATGATGAATCTGATGATGATCAACTTGGTCAGTTGAAAGGGGATATGACTATGTTAGTGTCAAACTTTCATAAGGGAATTAGAAATACTAAATTCACTAATACATCTATCCCTGAAAAATCTTACTCAGTAAGTAGTTGTTACAACTATGGTAAATCTGGCAATTACAGTGCTGATTGTAGATCAAAAGCCAACAAATCTCACTGATCGGCGATCAAATTCTAAAGGGGATATGTAGGTCTGCTTAATAGGATCTGATTCGAATCAATCAAGTCAATGTGCGGAATCCGATTAACTTGATTCTTTCTTAAATGTGATTCGAAATAATTTTGTTCTAATCGTTTAGCACATACTAAAATTCAGTAGCTTCGTGATTTTGTTTTTGTTTTTTAAGGCAGTGGGCAGTAAGGTTTAAAGAGTAGGTTAATCATGTGGCAACATCATCACTTAGTCACTCCATGAAATCTACCAATGTTGGGTGGGAGTATGGAGTTCTGGTGATCCAAACCAAAAGGATAAGGTGAAATGTATATTATGTGGCAAAGTTATGACCTCGAGAATTAATGGATTGAAACAACACATCGCGAGCATATCGGGAAATGTTCTTCCATGTTTAAAAGCTATAAAAGAAGATAAACTCAAAGTGAGAAATGTTATTGAGGAAACCAAACTTAAAAAAAAAATAGTAAAAAATATGATAATGAAACTTTGAGAGTGGAAGTGAGGATTGGTAGTAATACAACCATTGACGTAGATAACATGGAAGAATCTTTTGGAGAGATGAAGTCACCACCTTCTTTCGGTCCAATAGATAAATTCACAACTTCCAAGGATGTGTCGGATAAGGGTAAGAGCAAACAAAAGGATCTTGAAAGTGTTGTGAGAAAAGAAAGATTCATTCATGTGAAGGTGTATATTTGTAAGTGAGCTTATAAATGTGCGATTCCATTTCATGCGTTTGAGAATGATAGCTTCAAAATGTTATTGGAGGCGGTTGGTCAATTTCGACCTAAGTCTCAACCTCCAACTAGTTATGAGATGGGAGAAACTTTACTTAAAAAAGAGGTTGAAAGAAAAAAATATTTGTTGAAAAAATATGAAGATGAATGAAATTGAATGGAAGCTCGAGTGTGACGGATGCATGGTCCGATAGAAAAAGAAGGAGCATCATGAATTTGTGTGTGAATTTAAAGTAGGTACTGTTTTCTTGTCTTCCAAAGAATCTTCGGATGAAGGTCACACAAGCGAACACATATTTGAGTATTTCGAGAAATGCATTATAGAAGTTGGTCCCGAATAATATCGGAGAGGAAAAGTTGTTGAAAACGACGAGAACAACAATCTTTTGGAAATCATGTGCGGTGCATACGGTTAATCTTATGGTTGAAGGTAAGAAGGTTAAGCATATTTTTTTTTTCTTTGATTATTGTTAGATGTGTTTTTATTTTTATTTTTTGCACTAACATGTTTATTTATATTTGAAGCTATTGGTGGGCTACAACTGTATAAAAAAACACTTGATTGCGTAAAACAACTAACGGTCTTTATCCCACCACAAAACATTGGCTTTGATGAGGCAATACACGAAAAAAGGGGATATTGTGAGATCGGGAGTTACAAGATTTGACTCATCATTTCTCACTTTACAAAGTTTGCTTGAAAAGAAAGAGCAACAAAGGCATATGTCTGATAGTAATCAATGGGAAGCATGTAAGTTATCTAAGTCAAGAAAAGGGAAATAATCTTTAGAAATAGTGCTAGATAACAAATATTGGGCCATTGTGATAAAATGTATAAAATTTTTCACATCTTTAGTCCAAATTCTCGTGATGGTTGATGCTGCTTGGAAGCCTTCCATGGGCTTTTTACACAGTGAACTTAAAAAAGAAAAAAAAGAAATCATGGATGTTTTGAATAATAATAAGAAATCATACGAGCCTATTATGAATATCATTTCAACAAAGATGAAAGGTAGACTTGATGCGAGCCTACATTTTTCGGCCGATCTTTTAAACCCATTTTATCTGTATAACAATTTGGATGCCCAACATGAAGTCGATGCCAACAATGCATTTGTTGAAGTTGTTCAGACTTTATATCTAGAAGATTATGAAATGTTAAAACTAATCTTGATAGAGGCGTTTCCGGTATACAAGGGTAAACTAAGAAAGTAATCAAAGAATGTGAGGTGAACGACGATAAATTTGATCCGGGGTAATGCATTTTATATTTCATATGTGTATATATATATATATATTAACTAATATATTTGATGTGTAAAATCTAAGCTTTAATTATATAAAAGGATTCTACCAATGTCAGTGATTATAAACAATATAGGCAACTATACATAATCGTGTAGTAGTATAGCGATGATAAGTTCAAATATCGATCTTTGGGGAAATTGTAGTGAATTCTTAATTATTTAAACTAAACTATTAATTAATGTAAAATGAATAAATAAGAGGGGGTCCAATTGGTGTTCAGTAGAACGATTTGATTTTTAAAATATCAAAAGACATTTTAAACTAGAATTAAATAACACCTAATGTGGAAAACAATGTTAGAAATGTTTATAAAATTCAGAGATATTAAGGCGTGTTTATGTTAATATAATTCTATAGTGAATGACTAATGTAAATTAGATTTTCCATTATAGTCCTCTAACCCTACAACTATTGGAAAGGCCCTACAAAGTAGTTTGTCCGAAAGAAGCTATTCTAACGTTACCGCCGTTAATTTTGCATTAAGTTTCTCATGGTTACTAATGACTTAATCTAATGCCCTTTGATATCGCCTAAATTAGACATATTTATAGGGGCGATACCGGTCCAATTTGTATTTATTTCAGTTAATTTATGAACTTTTGATACTTAATTAGTCTACTTTAGATTCGGGTTAATAATCGAGAAGAGATCGAGAAGAAATGAAGAAAAGATCAAGAATTAATTGATTTTTGCAGCTTTTGCGAGGCTTCACGATTTTGGCCATAACTCCCTCATACGAACTACGATTGAGGTGATTCAAAAGCCCAAATTGTTGGAACTCCAAGGGCTACAACTTTTAAAAAGGGAGTTAGGGCTGAAAATGAATTTTACCCGCCGGGTACTCATGAATTTCCAATTTTAAGGCCTAGTCGGGTACAAGCCATCCAAACGGGCGGGATGCACCATTACCCGCCGGGTAAGCCTTTTACCCGCCAGGTAGAATGCTCGGTTACAGCTTATTGGCCTTAATTATCACATAAACCCTAATTATCTTTGAACTATTGATTACCAACTAATTGAGGACGATTGGAGGCTACTTTGGAGAGCCTTTGGGGACACCCTAAGTGATTCATCACCATTCCAATCATCATAGAAGTTAGGGGTTTGTATCTTTCTTTCTAATCTTCATTTATTTATGTTTAATTTACTTTGTAATCAAATTATGAATTATTCTTGGTTTATGATTATTAGTTTGATTGATCCCATGACAATTGGATAATTCATTTGTGTTTATCTAGGCTAATAACCCTAGATGTTGGACGTTTGATATTTAGATTTGTTTATTCGTATGATTTGATGTTTAATTGAAGAACGATTCGTACTTAGTCTATTTAACTTATTCAATGAGTGAAAACTCTTGCATTTAACATTACATTTGCATGATTATTAAATCTTGTGCTTTTGATTGGACACGATGAATGAATTGAATTAGGTTAATAGAATTATAGTATGAGTGGATCATATTAAGAGAAATCTTGTATGATTGGTAATCTCTAGAACACTAGAATTATGAAATTGAGTCATCAATTTAGTAGCGTTCATTAATCATAATTGGAGTTTATAATTTGTCAAGGACACTTGCATTTATAATTTCAATTAAACGATTGCATTGTGAAAACAAGTAATTTAGAGTATTAATTCTCATACGTTTAATACCTTTCTATTTATTGTCCAACTCTAGTGGTGAAATGTCTAGATGAACATACTTCTATCTTCCGGTTGATCATCTGATTTACTGTTTACTAGTTAATAAACAACTCTTTGATTGCATGTCGTTAAGAGGTAACTCCCTTAAATTATAGATTAAATAAATAATTCTCAAAGTACATATAAATTGTTCCTGTGAGAGACTACCCGGTAGACTTATCACTGCTATACTACTATTTGATTAGACATATACTTGCCTAGTTATGTAATAGTTAGCTTTGACTTTGTTTTACTATTTTTATAACTAGATTAATACACATCAACCTTCCGCTAACAAGTGTCTAATAGTTATACCTAGAAGCTATTCCAAATATAATTATCACCTTCATTCAAGTTTATTAATTGCAATAATCTTAAACTTATTACCGGTTACAATTTCAAATCATAATCGATTAACAGTTTAAACAATTATAAATTACTAATAAGATATATACAAACGTTAGTTATAGTATAAATCTATTAATCACGTTAAAATTCAATTTAAGTAAACTCTTATATAACCATTGATTACCAAACATTAATAAATAAAATAGAATAGATCATCAACATAAAGTCATTAAATCTTTATCTTAGTTCAACAGTCTAAGTAAACACACGAAAAGCTTAGCTCATGGCTATGTTCACATGAAACAAACAAATATTCAAAGATAAGGCATGTTATGAATACAAAACGAATGCTCTAAAGCTAGAACAAATCTCTTTGCTCCTCGAATGCTCCAAAGCTTCAGAAAATAGCCTCTTGCAGTTGCTTGGCTCGAATTAAGGTTAATGGCTTTATACCTATATAAATGAGATTAAATTTGTTTAAATAGGTAATCTGGCCGACTCATTATCCGCCAGATAGACTAAGTCTATCTCCCGGATAAATACTAAGTCTATCCGCTAGATAGGCCGTGTACACTCCTCTTAGCGTCTTTTACGATCTTGCTTACATGTAATAAACATAAAATGAAGGACCATATATCCTTGTAAAATATTAATAATATTGAAGTATATAAACTAGAAAAATGATATGTAAGCCTAAACTTGTAGGACTAAATCTAGACCTAAATATGTGATTGGTAGCTGAGAAAAATTGATTGAATGAGATTAAGAGAGAAAAAAAATTCAACCAATAAAAAAATTAGATCTAGTTTTAATCCTATATAACATTAATATATAAACTATTATCTAACTGAAATAAAAAAAAAACTTTTTTAACACCTAAAATATGTATAATTAACTGAGCAACGCTATTCCCATTATTTACAATACGATATATAAGTTACATATAAAATCCTAAGGCACATTTACACAACGTTCATATTCTTGAATAAAATAAGCACTAGCCAATTATGTATACCCTAAGGCAAATTTGACCAATATTTGTCATTCGTATTATAGGATATTTGCTTCCACCCATAACATATATTTGTAAGCCTAAAATATGTGTTTTGTATGTTCACAACACAAATTGCATACATCATTATTTTACAACAATAAGACCACTCCCTATGGAGAGCGTCTTAGCTCCGTTCCTGTGACCTGGCCATCGTCTTGCTCCCGCCACCATAGGCACGGTCCCGTTTAGGGGACCGTCCTATGGTCCACCGTCTCATACACAACGAACCCAGAATGGGAAGAAACAAGGGTGACGACTGTAAAAAAAACTTTTTTTTAAACAATCCAACATCTATATATAATACATACAATTACTCAATTTTTTCACACACAATTTTATCATCTTTACCTATTTCACACTCAAATTATATTAAACAATTACCCTTTTTTTCACACACAATCTCTACTTACATTTTACTTCCAAATTATATCAAACACATTCACCAAAAATGCCTAAAAAACACAACAACAACAATACTTACAACAATCCAATTATTTGAATATTTACCATCAATCACAACAATATTCACAACAATAACCACTATCCGGGTACGAATTATTCACCTACGGGTTCGTCTTCCCCACAACAATCGAGCTCCAGTCAAATGGGTTTTGCTCCATATCTACCTCTCGACAATCCGTTTTCAATACCAACCGCCGACCCACGATTCCAATTTTATTTGAATATTTACCATCAATCACAACAATATTCACAACAACAACCACTATCACAAATTCGAAAACGTCCACACACCTCTCGAAGAGGAAGCCGAATTCTTACCCGAAGCCAAATCGGTCAAAAGGAATTGAAATGGAAAAGGTAGAAAAGTTGCTAAACCAAGCGAATAACCAAAAGGCCAAAGAGTGCCATGGTCCGCCGAAGAATACAAGATATTGACGGACAGGTGGGTTGACGCTTCTTAAAATGGAGCGATCGGAAATTTACAAACGGGTGACTCTTTTTGGAAAGTGGTACAAGAAAATTATAACCGTTGTTTGATACGAAACGTAATCTTGACCAAATAACGTGCAAATGGACAAAACTCCAACGAGACGTCAAGGTTTTTCACAGCATCTATCAAAGATATCAAAATGAGTGGAAATGTGGTATGACCGACGTAGACATTATGTTGGCATCCCATGAAGGATTCAAAGATCGAACAAACTGGAACTTTCTTTTCGAGTCAGCATGGCGTGTTTTAAAAGATGTCCTGAAGTTCTTTTTTCCGGAAGGTGTTATGAACAACAAACGATCCATGGAAGACAAAGATTACGAGCCGGTCAATCTTGACGAGGAAGACAACGATCCATGGAAGACGAAGTTCGACCTTTCGTTCGTCAACGACACGATTCGTTGTCCACCCGGTCGGGCATAAAGTCGAAAAAGTTAAAAAAGTTCGGGTTCATCTGCTGCTACTTCCTCACGGGTTTCAGCGTACGAGGTCCGCGCCCAACTTTTGGCAATCGCACTAGCTCAACACAAAACAATGGAAACATTAGCCGAGACGTCTTGAAAGAAAAAAATGTTTAGGGCGTTCAAGGTTCTCAACAACCCGATCAATCCATACTTGCCACCCGAGGAACAAGCATTTCTCCATAATTTTTTGGGAAGAAGTTAAACGCGATTGTGTAGCGCCTACCCAACAAACAAACGAAGACACCGACGAGGAATAATTGTATCGCTTTTTAATTATTATTAGTGTAACTTATGTTTTAATAATTGTAATTTTTATTATTAATATAAATTAGTTTTTTAATTATTGTAATTTTTATTGTTAATAAAAAAATGTATTTGTATTGATATTTAAGAAATGACGTGGCACTGAAAAGTTTAGTCTTGCAGTCACCATAGGGAGTGTTTAGTCATTGGTTAGTCCTTAGTCTTAAGTCTGACGTGACGCTGATGTGAATGTTAGTCTTCAGTCTTACTTCAGTCACCATAGATAGTGATCTAATGGAGCTACCTTATAAATAGGTGTGGTCTTAGCTACAGATCAAAATAATTTACCTAATATAATAGTAATTTCTTTTAGGAATTTTGTAAGACCATTTGCAATGGTCCATGGTCAAGCCCAGCATGAGCGAGGACGAGCCACCACGGACGGAGTGGTTCGGTCCTGACCCGTCCTCGTCCTCCACAGCACGAGCCCAGGACGCAAATCAGTGGGGCCCACGAGCCCACTTTCCCATTTTCAACCAATAAAAAAAAAATTATATAACGCCTAGTTTTCAAAAAAAAAAAAAATTAATATATATATAACCGTTATACCTCCAATGGTTATATATAAATTATTTAATTTTTATTTTTTTAAAATCCATATATATACACATACATATTCATAATTTTAAACACAACAAATCAATTCCAACTTCTCCGTACAATCTTTACACTCTATTCACAAACCATATTCACCAACATACATACATATTCACAAACCATGTCTAACCCAAATGAAAATTTCTCTATAGGTTCCCCTTGAACGGATCCAACGGGGTAACAACGTTGTTAGAGTGCGGAATACTATAAGAAACGATACAAGTGTTTATAACACGTTTATATCACTAATAAATCCTTACTTCGTACCTATTCGAACTAGGACTCAATATTCGAACTTAGTCAACTGATAACTTAGTTCGTAGAAGCTTAGAAATAATATTTTCGAACTTTGTATTTATAAGCATCTAAGTTCGTACGAACTTAGCAGCTTCTAAGTTTGTACGAACTTACCTTCAAGTTCGTACCTGACATAAGTTCGTACGATCCTATAGGTTCGTACGATCGTATAGGTTCGTACGAACCTACACAAAACATAACATAAATATTATTTCAATTAATTAATAAACAACATATAACAAAATATTCATTTATTAATAACAAAGACTAATTACTATCTAATCTATTACACAATAGAAGCTATTGTCACGACGTGTTCATCAACATCAGCATCTGTATCTTGAACAATCTCCTCGTCTGACTTCCAATCTGCAACATCTGCACTAAGGATCTCTCATTCTTCTAGTTTTGACCCATCGCTATCAAATTCGTCTAATCCGAGCAATCTTCGATATTGTCAGACTCATCTAGATCTACTGGAGTTTGAGCTGATCCACTTCCTCCTTCTTTCTGACTAGACTCCCCCTGAGCCTGTGGCACTAGCCTTCCAGTTGAAGAGCTAGGAAGCTCACCTTCTTTCGGTGCATTGGGATCATCATCTCTGTCTTCATCTCTTTTCTTCCTCAACTCATCATCCTTACATCGGGTCATCTCCCCCTGAGCTACCTTGCGCTTCAACTGATAAAGAAGGATCTCATTATCATGAATGATCTCAATTAATTTTTCATGTCGCTTCTCTAATCGTTGGTTTATCTCTTTTAAGTTCTTAACCCTGATCTCCTGACTTGTGATCCGGCCCTCAAGATAGGTAAATTTGTTCGGATCAGAGAGAAGTGCAGCCGAGTTGGAGACTGGCGGGGTTGTTTGAGTTGGAGGTGGAGTGGTAGTTGGTGTGACAGTGGGCGGAGCTTGAATGGTTGGTGGTTGTACAGTGGGTGGAGCGATGGGTGGTGGCGTTGGAGATATGATTTGAGGAGGTGCACCACCCTCTCCGATAACTACTCCGGTTGGGCGCTAGCGTTTACGAGCCCTCAGAGCGTATTGTTCATCCTCGGAATCTTCATCTTCGCCCCCAGGAGCATAGCCCTCGTCCTCCTGGACTTTCCTTTTTCCTTTATCGGTTAAAGAGGTCGCCCGGGTTTAAGTAGAATAACCCTTGACCCTTGAACCCCTAAAGTGGGACGGTCCTCATCATCATCATCAACGTCATCATCTGAGTCAGTTTCTGTTTCCGCATAATCCTAAGCCATGCTTTTTCCAGCCTTATCAGCAGGCGGAGACCCTGCATCACCCGCTAAGAAATATGTATCAATCTCCCTTAGGACCTCATCAAAATCTGGTCGTGATCCAGTAGTCGCATCACTTGAGCTGGCACCACCCTGTAGCAAATCTCGCACCATAGATTCAGCAATATTAGCGACAACGCGCTCGCCCTCAGCGGGGTGCTCTATTTGGTGCAAGATTTCCTCGACGACCTCGTGTTGAGCTTCAGCCGCCACTTCCGGTAGCGCTGGAATATTTGCCTGATCCTGAGGAGGTGGTTCAGCAACGTTCTCCTCACCCGCCTCTTGGGCATGTGGCATGTCCCACCACCCATCATTAGGGTTGTCCAAGGTTTCAATCAATAAGAGGGGATTGATTACAATGAAGTGTTTGCACCTGTGGCTAGGCTTGAAGCAATTAGGTTATTCTTAGCATTTGCAGCCTCAAAGAAAATAAAAGTATTTAAGCTGGATGTTAAGAGTGCCTTCTTGTAAACAAGTTTTGGCTGAAAATGATGATGCAAATGATCCTATCTTGCAGGATGTGGATCAATATATTGCTGAGCCACCACGAGTTGAAGAGGACACTGATCAGGTCTTTAAAGATATAGATCAATTTTTGGCTGCAGGTCCGAGTACCTCTAGTCCACCTCTACCTACTGAGGCATCTGATGCTGTTGGGCCATCGGGCAGAAATGGAGAAGTTGCTTCTGCTTATGAATCTGAGTCTGATGCCGATGATGATGATGATGAGACTGGACCACCAGGGTTTGTCTCCGGTATCCCTGAAGGGATGATTCGTCAAGGATCAAAATTGATTATGGATCCGGCATTGAGGTTAAAGAGGAAAGCCGTGGACCAAGATCCCGATTTTGTTTTGGTTGACGAAGAAGAAGAAGAAGAGGAGGTGCTTATTACTCGACCTCGCAAGCTGATCAGGCAAACAGCTTCAACCTCTGCAGCTCCTATACAATCAAGTTCTACGCCCTCAGAGGCTGAAATGATTGCTGCTTTGGTTCGCCCGTCTTCGCACCCAACTACCAAATCTAGCAGGGTTGCGGCGCGTCTATTAATCGATGTTGCTACCGAGATAGCAAAGAAAATGCAACCGCCCGCTCCTACGCCACCAACCACAACCACAACTACTGCTGCTCCATCCACCTCCTCTACGACTGATTCTGATCGTATTAATAGCTTAGAGTCCAGAGTTCGAGAGTTGGAAGAAACCTTCAAATTCTTGATTTCTCAAATGTTGTCTATGTCTGATAACATGACTAATCAGAATAATGCCTATTCACTGCTCATCAAGACGAATAACATTCTGATAGATGATGTAGCTGACAAGCAGAGGCAAATTGATAGACTTAATCGCCTTGCTCACACCTTTCTGAAGGACGTGCCATCTCAGGGGGAGATAAAGGCCTTCCAAGAGTCTTGTAAAGAAGATGAGCTTGCAAAGAAATAGAAGAATGATGAAGACGATGATCCCTCAGCTGAAAAGGAAAGTGAGCTAGCTGGTCCTTCAACGACTGGTCAACAGACTACACTTCAGGGGGAGTCTGCTGGAGCTAGTGGAAGTGGTAGTGGAGCTGGTGCTGGTGCTGATAAGGGTGGAGCTGAAGAAGTTGACACTTGTATTAATATAGACTGATTGTAATTATTAATACATTGTAACTTTGAATTATTTTGTAATATAATTCTGTAATTAAGATGTTTAAACTTGAATGTTTAAAATGTTATAATTATGGATGTTTGTATATTATAAGCCTTTTGTAATTCTAGATTGAATATGATCGATAAAAGAGTTATAAGATCATATAATATATGATCTTCGCATATTATAAGACTTATTCAAATTTTAGATCGATTATCATAATCGATGAAAGATTTGAATAAGTGTATATATAATATACTTTAAACACACAAAGGGATTAATAAGACAAATCTTAGATTGATTCAGGGAAATCAATGAAAGAACTTATGATATTAATATATTTGTTTATGTATTTCTATAGGTCATGAAATGTTGAACTTATCAGATTCTGAAGGCGACATGCCAGATGAATTAGATGAGGACATTGACTTTGACCTTGAAGAAGGAGAGTTTGTACCTCCTGAAGATTGGACTTTCATTGTTAATGATGGGGCAGACGAGTGTGTAGATCTTGACGCTGATGTTGTTGAACACATCGTAAGCCCATCTACAACTAAAGTGGTCATCCAGGAAGAAGATGGAGAAAGGGTTGTTGAGTTAGATGAAAATCTAGATGACTCAACCAGTTCTGAATCAGAAGATGACCTTCCAGAAAAACTCAGAAACAATCCCATGTTTAGACCTCTGAAATGGAGAAAGCAAAAGGTTGGGATGTCTGAAGTAGATATAACTGGAAAGAAAGTTCCAAGGAAGGGGATCATCGGCTGGTATTTTGATTATGACTTGAAACTTTTCGCTATCAAAAGGTTTGACGGAGTTCAATATTTTGATAAGAAGCTCAAAGTATTCAGTTCGCTTCCTCGATTTGAAATCCGAGACTTAGCACGCCTAAAACTGATAAATCCCAGTAATGATCCCTACGCAACTTATGTTGAGAGAATCATTCGGACTGAGGGTAGATCAATGAAGTTTGAGAAGATTAAGCCAAGAGTTGGAAAGACAATCAAATTAAAGGAACACAGTCAGAGAACTGGCCAAAGATTAAGGAAAAAGACTTATCCAGCTGTCAAGTGTGTACAGCAGATACCGCTGAAGACAATGCCATAGAATATTCTGGGAAATCTTCTGAATTGGCACGTGGATTCAGAGACTGGTGAAGCTGTCATGGTTGAAGCTGATGATGAAGTTGAAGGAGGAGAAAGAGTAATTCTGACAGTCTATGACATCGACACCTGATGAATCTGTCGAAGAAGAACCTGTTGAAGTTAAATGAAAATAGGATCCTGAAGAATGAAGCATGGGGTGATATTGCAAGAGATTATCAATTAATGGTGAAGACTTGTATTAGAATGAAGATTCATATGGGCAGTAGTATTTACAAGTAAAGACCAAAGACAAAGTTGAAGATAACGACGCTAGAGCTATTGTCAAGGGGGAGTCTGTTGGGACATGTTATTGTGACAACAGATCTAGCTTGTAATAGGACTGGTGCATTTATTGTCAAACTTGTAAAATTGGTTTAGACTCGTAAATATATGATATTAACTTGCTATTATTATTTGTTAAATGTTATTAGACAATTAACGATTTCAAGTTAAAGTCAGAATCGAGAAATGAGAAGTCAACTCGCAGGTCAAATATCCTGCGAGATGAGATCTCAGTTCGCACACCATCTGGACTCGCAGGTCTCACCTGCAAGTTGAGTTTTGGGCTCGCAGCCTTCTCGGTTCGCAGGACTTACTTGCGAGCTGAGATGTGGGCTCGCAGTCCATCTGGACTCGCAGGCCCATGGGCTGCGAGTTGAGTCAACTCGCAAAGCCCATGGCCTGCGAGTTGAACCAGATATAAATATTTTGATGCTGCTCATTATTAAAAGTGTCTAGAAATCCGTGCCATAATTACACGCACCAAATATTTAATTATTCTCCTCGTTTTTCGTGTAGATATATTTATTATAGTATTAAAGGCTCGGTTTTGAGTGATTAACTTAGTTAATAATCAAAACGAAGCCCTTTAATTGATAGTAAAGTTATATAAGCCTAAAACCTGACGTATTGAGGGATTCCGCACCTCAATACTTAAAGATAATCCGTTATCGAACCAAGATCTAGCGACCTTACAGAATGCTAAGAAGTGACAATGGAACTGAGTTCAGGAACAATGTCTTAGAATCATTCTGTGAAGAGAAGGGTATTTCTCAAAACTTCTCTGCCCCTAGAACTCCTGAGCAAAATGGCATTGCTGAAAGAAGAAACATAACTCTTGTTAAAGCTGCCAAGTCAATACTTGCTGATGCTGGTCTTAAGGGTTATTTCTAGGCAGAAGCTGTCAGCATTGCATGCTTCACACAAAATAGAAGCATAATTGTGAAAAGACACAATAAGACAGATTATGAAGTTCTCAGAGGAAGGAAACCTGATATAAGCTTCTTTCACATCTTTGGAAGTACTTGTTACATTCTGAACACCTGAGATCAGCTAAAGAAATTTGATCCTAAAGCTGATGAAGGCATCTTCATTGGGTACTCTCTGGTATCCAAAGCCTTCAGAGTGTACAATCTTAGAAGAGAGACTATTGAAGAATCAATCAATGTCACTTTTGAAGAATGCTTTAGCTCAGATAGAAGTTCAGCTGATAATATTGAAACATTTCACTTTGAAAATCTCAGCAATCCTTTTCCTCTAACTGATGTGAATATCTCTGTTGATATTCATAATCCATCTCCTATCTCCTTTATCCCTGATAACCCAGATCAATCACCTCCTTCTCCTATCACTGATCAATCACCCTTGAACCAAAATCTTGAGTCTCCCACTGAAGAAACTCAAGATCAATCTGTCACTGATAATGAATCTCAAAACCAACAGATCATTCTATCTCCTCACATTTCCTCAAGAGTCTCTATGTCAAGAAGCTAGTATTTAGACAAGAACCAAAGCCACAAGCAATGTGTGTCTCTATGTCAATTTTTTCTCTCTGATTGAACCAAAGAAGATAAATGAAGCCATTGAAGATGCTGATTGGATTATTGCCATGCAAGAAGAACTAATGCAGTTTGAAAGACATCAAGTGTGGAAGCTGGTACCTAAACCTAATAATAAAACCATTATTGGTACTAAGTGGGTTTTTCATAATAAGATGGATGAAAATGGCATTGTGATCAGAAACAAGGCAAGATTGGTGGCTCAAGGGTATAGGCAAGAAGAAGAAATTGATTATGATGAAACCTTTGCTCCTGTTGCACGTCTGGAAGCTATCAGACTGTTTCTTGCATTCGTTTCTCACAAGAACTTCAAGGTCTATCAGATGGATGTCAAGAGTGCATTTCTGAATGGTGAACTCCAAGATGAAGTCTATGTGATGCAACCTCCTGGATTCACTGATCCAAAGCTGCCTTCTCATGTCTATAAGCTGGACAAAGCTCTCTATGGACTTAAACAAGCTCCTAGAGCCTGGTATGAAACTCTCTCTGACTTCCTTTGCAAAAGTAAGTATACTCGTGGCATAATTGACAAAACTCTGTTTTATAAAAAGGTCAGAGATGATATTATCATTGTTCAAATCTATGTTGATGATATCATCTTTGGTGCCACTGATGAAAACTTGTGCAAAGAATTCTCTTCTCTAATGTCTATAAGGTATGAAATGAGTATGATGGGTGAGTTAACTTTCTTTTTGGGTCTTCAGGTAAAACAATCTGACAGAGGTATCTTTATCTGTCAGAGTAAATACGTAAAAGATTTACTCACTAAGTATAGTTTTGATAACTCATCCACCATGAAAACTCCAATGGCCCCTCCTGTCAAGTTAGATGCTGACACTGATGGAACATCAGTGAATGTGACTACTTACAGAGGAATAATTGGATCTCTACTCTATCTCACTGCTAGTAGACCTGACATTCTCTTCTCTACTTATCTTTGTGCTCGCTATCAAGCAAACCCAAAAGAATCTCACTTGATAGCTGTAAAAAGAATCTTCAGGTACCTTAAAGGTACTCCCAACCTTGGTCTCTGGTATCCCAAAGACTCAGGTTTTGATCTAACAGGCTTTTCAGATTCTGACTATACAGGGTGTAAATTAGATAGAAAAAGCACATCAGGAGGATGTCAATTCCTTGGTGGAAAACTTGTTAGCTGGTCCAGCAAGAAGCAGCACTCTATCTCTACATCCACTGTTGAAGCTGAGTATGTTGCTGCTGGCCATTGCAATGCTCAAGTACTATGGATCAAAAATCAGCTTGCTGATTATGGTGTCAAGGTAACTAAAACTCCAATTTTCTGTGATAATCAAAGTGCAATAGCTATCACAAATAACCCTGTTCAGCATTCTAGAACAAAACATATTGATGTAAGATATCACTTCATCAGAGATCATGTTATGAAGGGTGATGTGGAGTTGTACTTTATTCCCATAGAACATCAGCTCGCTGACATTTTTACAAAACCCCTTGATGAATCTAGGTTTAACTTTTTGATCAGCGAGCTGAGAATATTAAATGCTTAACTATAAGCAATCTTTTCTATCTAAAACTGACAATTAATTTCCAGCAATTGTCAAAAAGTTTTCTGAAAAACAATGTTGAACTGACTCTGAAATTACTTTAACTGATTGATCAGCGAGTAAGATCTAGTCTGATCGGTGAATAGAGAAAATTTCCTACTGATCTCATCAGCGAAGTTTTATCTTTGTTCAAACAATCTTTTCTTCTTAAACCTCATTGTTTATTTCAGCTTATGCTCCTACTGATCTATCAGCGAGTATAATCTGTGAACAGTGTTCTCCATTAAGCAACTTAATATGGGATCTAACTGATATATCAGCGAAATCATATTAACGAAACTTATTATCTTTCTAAACCTTTCAAAACCCTCATCAGAAACTTGTCTATCAGCTAAGCTCTCCAACTGATTAATCAGCGAGAATCTGAACTAATGGTACTTAGTCTCTGCTAAAACTTGAACAGAGTTAAGAAATATATCTAATGAATTCTCTAACTGATTGATCAGCGAGAAAACATCAAATATGTCTTCTACCTCTTCTCATGTCATTTAAATGAGATTTCAAAAGTTGATCTTTGATATGCTCTCTAACTGATCTCATCAGCGAGAATCTATCAGATATCAGAATAATGCACATCTAATAAAGAATATCAAATCTCACTCTCTAACTGATTGATCAGCGAGAATGGAGTTGTGTATATTCTATATTATTTGTATATTAATCTGTCTTAAAATGTTTTTCAAAATGATTATTTTAATCTAAGATATTTTATGTTTTTTAATTAAGAAATTAAAAATATCTTATCCAAACAAAATAATTACTTCTTGATTTGACAGTTTTTGAAAACGGCTGCACTTTTCCATTTCCCTCTCTCCAACTTTCTCTCTCATTTCAAACCGACCAATCACAAAACATTAAACCTATATAACCAAAAATTACCTTTTCATTTCACTTTTTCACAAATCATCTCCGTTTCCATTTTCCCCAAAATCCTTTCTTCATCTCAAAGTAATCAAACCCTAGAAATCCCAAATTCCTCATCCCTCAAAATCAAACATGGTGAGATCAAAGAACCCAACTGATAGTGTTCCATTTGTTCCTTCTGATGAAGTGAGAGCATCAAAACCTGCAAATGTGAAGTTTGCCCCTGACGCCATCGTTATTAAACCTTGTAACTATGTTGCTAATCTCTCTGTTCCTCCTTTAAAACCTAGCTATCAACCGATGGTTGATTATCTTCTTATGTCTCCTATCTATGAAGCCATCACAAGAGACCCATCTCCAATGTATATTCCTTATCTCTCTGAATTCTGGTATACTGTTAGATTTGTAGATGGAAATGAAGAAGATGGATACGTGGGATTCAAAGCTACTGTTAACAATGGAACAATTCCCATCTGCTTTCAACTATCCAGGTTCAGAATAGCTCTTGGTTTAAATTATTTAAGGTATATTGATAATATTTCTGAGTATGAAGAACCTATTGATGCTGATGAAGCTTGGTCTATAGTTGATTTGATTGATTACGAACATGTTGAAGGTGACAATAAAGTTACAAGAGTTTATATGAGTGGTGAATGGAATCTATTCTTTGCACACATTATTCAGTGCCTGGGGACAAAAACTGGATCCCATGATCAGGCTAATCGGGTGCAACAACAAATTGCAGAAGCCCTAATCACTGGAAGATGTATTGACTTTGCCAAGCTCATCTTTGATGACTTGAAGAAAAGTGTGGGACATGTTTTGTGACAACAGATCTAGCTTATAATAGGACTGGTGTAATTATTATCAAGCTTGTACATTGGTTTAGATTTGTAAATATAAGATATTAGTTTGTTATTATTATTTGTTAAATATGATAAATATTAGTCAAGTCGCAAGTCATAAGACTTGCGAGATGAGATCTCAACTCGCAGCCAAACTCAAGTCGCAGGTCAAACCTGCGAAATGAGATTCTGGACTCCCAGCTTTTCCACTGCGAGCTGAGATCTGGGCTCGCCCATCTGGACTCGCAAGGCCCATGGGCTGCGAGTTGAGTCAACTCGCAAAGCCCATGGCCTGCGAGTTGAGTCGGAGATAAATAAAATACTTGAGTTATTTTATGGGTATCCATGCCTTACATTACACTCAGCATTAATTACACACACACCTCGTTTTATGTGCCCAGAAATTATTATTATATTAAAGGCTAGGTTTTGAAGGATTAACATTAGTTAATTATCTAAACAAAGTCCTTTAATTAATAGATAAGTTATATAAACTTTAATCAAACGTATTGAGCGATTCCGCACCTCAATACTTTAAGATAACGTTGTTATCGAACCAAGATCTAGTGACTTACAATTGGTATCATAGCTTTTGGGCTAAATACGTTGTGGTTTCAAGATTTTAGTTTATATAACTTTTGATTTAGGGTTGTTTTTAGTGCTCTAAGTACTCATTACAGCCAAAAATCAATTTCTGGACACTTTTTGGTTTTGACAGCCGTTTTGCGAGTTGAGATAAGGGTTTCAGAACTTATAAGCGAGTTGAGCTGCGAACTGAGTTTTCTGCGAACCGAGTTCACCCTGCGAACTGAGTTTTCTGCGAACCGAGTTCACCCTGCGAACTGAGTTTTCTGCGAACCGAGTTCACCTTGCGAATTGAGATTCACTTGCGAGTTGAGATTCACTGCGAGTTGAAATCTTGTGCGAACTGAGAATAACTGAACTCGCAAAACAACCTGATTTTTGACTTTGACAATGTCTAACTTGAGTAGGATGATCGAGATGGAACACGAGGTTGGAAAATCTAATGTTCCACCTAAATTGCTCAGACTTGAGGACTACTACGTATGGAAAGACAGATTTGAATCCTACTATAGATTCCATGATTTAACCATCTGGCTGTGTATTAAAAACGGATATGCTGCACCTACTGCTATTGTGGAGAATGCTACTGTGGTTGTTCCCTATCACAGGATGAATGATAACCAGAAAAAGGAGTTTACAATTGAAAATAAGGCTCATTCTTCAATTAAAATGAGTCTTCCTAAGGAAATCAATCATCAGCTGAAGTCTTTTCACACCGCTAAAGAGCTCTGGGAAGCTCTTAAGAAAAGATGCGAGGGGAGTCCACAAGTAAAGGCAGGCAAGAAAAACCTTCTGAAAAAGCAGTTTACAGTGTTTAAACCTTTTAGAGAAGAGGATCTTGAAGCCTATACCACTCGACTACCACTTATTGAGTGAGCTATATGATCATGAAATTTTCTATTCGGATGAAGAGAAAACCGACAAATTCATTGAGGGTTACCTTCTAAATGGGAAATGTATGGGATCATGCTCAAAGACAATGATGAGCAGTATGCTAAAATGACCTTAGAGCAAGCGATAGATAAGCTCAGAGGCTATGATTTCTCCAAGAAAACAAGAGATACTAATTATGATCAACTACAAAATCCAGGATTATATCATGGAAAGTCTAGTATCTCAAATGTGTCATCCAATTCGACCACTGCTCTATTTGTTGGTGAAATTGATGATCATGGTGAAATGGCAACCGAGGATCTATGCTTTATAGCCTCATATGGAAGTGAGAAACGAAGTAAGAATTCTATTTCTGAGAAGTCAACTCAAGGGCATCACAAAATGCCAATGAGTGTGAAATCTGCAGAACATCAACTTTTTGTGCTTGCTTCGTTCGTTGCTTCCTATGAAAATTACATTCAAGGGAAGATTAATGATCCTGCTCAGTTTGATGAGGATTATGATCAAGTCGACCCTGATGACCTAGAGGAAATGGATCTCAGCTCGCAATACATAAGTCTGCGAATCCAGATTTCATCTCGCAGGTCCATGACTTGCGACTTGAAATTGGACTGCGAATTGAGATCTCATCTCGCAAGTCTTTTGACTTGCAAGTTGACTTCTCATTCCGCAATTTTGACTTTAATTCGAATTCGTTACTTGTCTAATTATATTTAACAAATAATAATAACAAATTAATATCATTTATTTACAAGTCTAAACCAATATACTAAATAGATAATAATTACACTAGTCCTATTACAAGCTAGATATGTTGTCACAAAACATGTCCCAACAGACTCCCCCTTGACAATAGCTCTAGCGTCATTATCTTCATCTTTTGTCTTTGGTCTTTACTTGTAAATTTTACTGCCCATATGTATCTTCATTTTAACACAAGTCTTCACCATCATTTGATAATCTCTTGCAAGATCACCCCATGCTTTGTTGTCAGAATCCTGTTTTCGTTTAACTTCAACAGATCCTTCTCCAACAGATTCATCAGGTGTTGATGGTCATAGACTTTCAAAATCACTCGTTCTCCACTTTCAACTTCATCATCAGCTTCAACCATGACAGCTTCACCAGTCTCTGAGTCCACATGCCAATTCATCAAATTTCCCAAAATGTTTTGTGGCATTGTCTTCAGTGGTATTTGTTGTACACACTTGACAGCTGGATAAGTCTTCTTTCTCAGTCTTCTCCCAGTTCTTTGACTGCGTTCCTTTAATTTGATCGTTTTTCCGACTCTTGGCTTTATCTTTTCAAACTTCATTGATCTACCCTCAGTCCGAATGATTCTCTCCACATAGCATGCATAAGGATCATTACTGGGATTTATCAATTCTAAGCGTGCCAAGTCTCGGATTTCAAATCGAGGAAGAGAACTGAAGACCTTAAGCTTTTTGTCAAAATATTGAACTCCGTCAAACCATTTAATAGCAAAAAGTTTCAGATTAGAGTCAAAGTACCATCCAATGATTCCCTTTCTTGGTACTTTCTTCTAGTAACATCCACCTCAGATATCCCAACCTTTTGCTTTTTCCTTCTCAAAGGTCTAAACATGGGATTGTTTCTGAGTCTTTCAGGAAGCTCATCTTCAGATTCAGAACTAGTTGATTCATCTAGATTTCATCTAAATCAACAACTCTTTCTCCATCTTCTTCCTGAATGATCACCTTAGTTGTAGATGGGCTTACGATGTGTTCATCGATATTTGCATCAGGATCTACACCATCGTCTAGCCCAACATCAACACTGGAAGTCCAGTCTTCTGGAGGCTCAAACTCTCCTTGTTCTAGGTCAAAATCAATGTCCTCATCTATTTCATCTGGCATATCGCCTTAAGAATCGGATAAGTTCAACTGTGGATCCCATAGGGTGATCTTTTAATCAAATCAAGAGGAGAAGAAGACAAGAACACAAGCAAAATGATATAAAGTTTGGACAAAATGATAAACAAATGAGATAAAACTTTATATTACTCAATCCCCAAAATATTCTCTCAAAGAGAGTGTAGCAGCCAAAATACAGAGAATAAAGTGAGTGCAAAATGTCTTACCCTAAATATCTCTAACATTTATATTTATACTAAACAGACTGGCCGTTCTGCGACACAAACCTTGTGTCGCAGAGATCACTATTGCGACACAAGCACTGTGTCGCAACTACAACTAATGCGACACAAGCACTGTGTCGCAGTACACAGAGAATGTAATTTTTCTAAGTCTATTACATATACAGACACAGTACAGACTAGACCAACTGACAGACACTCTAAGATGCATCAACAAACTCCCCCGTGTCTTCAGCTTGGTCTTCAAGATCTTCATTTAAACCCAGCCTGCTGGAAATACACCGCCAGCGTGTATCCCATGTGTCACACACACATTGACAATCCTTTGAAATTGAAGTACGATCTTCTTGTTCATCACATTCTTCTCATTGAAGCGAATAGGATTGTCAAAAAGCTTTCTCAGATCTTTCTCAGAGAAATTTATTAAGCTCATCGGATCAAAAACTCTGAATTGAGTTTTCTTCAAATTATAAAGTGAGCTCTTCTCTGGTTGCTCGGTTTCAGGCACAAATATCAAAACTGCCTCACCAGTATGAGCATCCAGTTCCCAGTAATGAAGTCTTCTTAGAAAGTCCAAGGGAACTGTCTCCAGAGGTATCTTCTTCAAGCACTCAGCCGGAGGATAACGCATTTTGATCAATGGCTGTTTGGTGACAGGATCTAACCGTTTCTTATATATAATTCTTGTTCCCAATGTCGGTTTGATGAAACTGTACCGTTTAGTGCGAATTTCACGTTGAAGTGTAGATTGAATGAAGTTGGCACGATCGTCTCTCGAAGGATTAATCGAAGCAAGTTGAGCGAGACGATTGATTTCTCCTTTTGGCAAGGTGCTCAGCTTTGAGAATGATCTATTGAAATATTGGATACCATCAAGCCTTTTGATTATAAATAATCCATTTGAGATCTTCCAACTCTTTATCAGTCCAGTATACACTCCAGTGACCTTGTATGATTTGCAGGTGACCGGCACTTGTTTCCCATCTTTTCCGTGCGGCCACCATTTAGCAAGTCTTTCATCTTTGGTCTCAATCGGTTCATCATCAGGAATAGGAGTCTCCGATGTTCCTTCATCTTGAGTCTCAGAAATATTATCAGTTTCGTCTTCAGAAGAATCTGACTTAATAATTGGAGCATCATCATAGAACTCATCATCATCAAGCTCTTCCTCCTCAACCTCAAAATCAGCATCTTCTTCAAAGTTATCACTATCATTTTCCGAATTGACTTCGTTTATCATGCGTTGAATAAACGAGAGGTCTGCACAAGAATAATCAACTGCTAACGGTCTCGGTTGGCCAGGAATCCGATGCACAGGAAAGTACTCTAAAGAAGGTATTTCATTAGAAGGTTCAATTAGTACATCATCAGATACAGACTCTGACCCCGGTCCTATTGGTTCTATTGTTGGACCGGCGGGAAGAGATTCCCCCGGACCAATAGACCGGGTCTCAAACTCCCTAAACCTATCCTCTAGTGTTGTGATTCTAGACGTTTGAGCTTCAATTAGGGCGGCTTGTGACTGAATTAGATTCGCTTGATCATGCACAGTCTTTTGCATCTCCTCCATCCGATCCAAAAGTTGCTTTATAATATCAGGATGAGGATGCACGGGAGTCTGAACCTCCGAAGGCCCAGCAGTTGAAGAAGTGCGCGGTCGACTGGATGTAGGAATGTCGTCTGAGATAATGTAAGTGACATCCTCACGTGGCCTTTTGCCCGTCGACCTGGGAGGAGAGGGGCATATGTCATCAATATCCCTCATGAGATCTTCAAATTGAGGATCGGGATTGATAGCTTGTTGTTGTTGTTGTTGTTGGTGTGGAACCGGTGCCTGTGGCGGAGGTGACAGTGGCCTAGGAATAGGAGCCGGATCGGCGAATTCGTCACCCTCCGGAGGCACATAGGCCTCATCCACAATATGGCCAAAAAGTGGCACGTCAGGCGGGACCGGTGCACCCTTAGCGTATTGACCGGAAACTACGAAAATTCGAGTATTCATCGGTGTCGGGCGAAATTGGTGTTGTGGGGCCACCGGTAAACCCGGGAGCAAATGATTTATCAATAATTGGACAAATCGTGGGTACAAAGCCCACTGTCCCTCCCCAGCCTGTGCATTGTCTACCATAATCCGAAAAATATACCCCGAGAAGTTGTAGGGCTTGTTGTAGACCAGTGCGAGCATAGCGGATGCAGTAGACAAGCTCATCCCATCAAAACCGGCTTTCCTGCCAGAGAGGCAGACGATCAAAATGTGCATCAGATATCGCCAGACCTTAGTGAGATAGGCCTTACGATATTGATCACGAGGAATAGTCGGATAGCCGAGGCGAGCCATTCCCCCGGCAATAAAAGCATGAGAATAAGCCACCGGCATCTCAGAGTCATCCGGAAGCTGAAAGAAATCCCGAATGATCTGCTCAGAAAGTATAATCTCGCGATCTTGAATCCGAGAGATGATCCGGGTGAACTCAAGATCCGAGTTGACACCTGCATTAGCCCAGAATTCTGAGACGTGATCGCGATAGATGGTGGTGGTGGCTGTGATTGCAGTATATATTCTCGAGCGTCTAAGAAACGCAATCATCGGGCGGTACGGCGCCGCCGATTCCTTGTCATCGTCTAAAAATGCGGTGACATTGTGACGTGGTTCCCAAAATAGAGCATTCACATTTATATCTGTCATATCTGTAAGAACACGAGAAACTTGGAAGCCGTTAGTTTCAACAAATAACATTGACATTTTTGAATTAAAAATGTCTTGCGACACAAGCCTTGTGTCGCAGGAATAAGAGCGACATAACTCGTTATATCGCAGTTTTGCAATTAAATCAATTTAATGATTAATCAGCGACATAAGGCTTGTGTCGCACAATTACTATGGCGACATAGCCGTTGTGTCGCATAGAATCTAGCGTCATAAGGCGGCGACACAACAATTGTGTCGCAGACATGAGCAGCGTCATAAGAGCACAGCGTGCAACACAACGCTTGTGTCGCATCTTGTGTCGCAAAGATGAACACTATGAAACTCAGAATTTCTGTTGAACAGATTTTGGGGTTACATGTTTTTATCAGTTCAAAACGTTCATTATCAACACAGGAACACTTAACAACATCAACTTTATGCATTCAAACAATTTAATATGCGTAATTTTGCAAAAGATAAGAAACCCTAAAAGCCGAAAATGAGAAATCAAATGCCGGATTAAATACGCAATAAAAAATGTTAAATATGGTACCTATGAGCGCGGAATGATAGGGAGAACAGGAAACAGGCTTTGAATCGAACCAAAAACACACAGAAATCACAGAAAGATCGAAATTGACGTCGGGTTGCTTGTGTCGCAGGATCCGCTTGTGTCGCTGGTTTCGAAATATTGTGTCGCTGTAATTAGATACTAATTATAGCGACACGAGGGTATATATACCCCTGACACAAGGCAGCGACACAATCTGCGACACAAGCGTTGTGTCGCTGACTGGGCAGCACAATAGGCGACATAATGGTGCGACACAATGGTTGTGTCGCTAGTCCACAAAGAATGCGACACAAGTCTTGTGTCGCAGGATTGGCAATACAAATATGCGACACAAGACTTGTGTCGCAGAAGTCAATCAAGGGTTCACGTTTTTAAGAAAATTTGAATTTGTGACACTTAGAGAACAAAGTACATAAACCAAAGATCATAATAACAAATAAACAGAAAATAAACGCTTTGAGAAGTGTCGATTTAGGGAACATATTAGGAAGACAGATTCGCAAGACAATATCAAATTTTAATTCGATTTTCAGTATAGTTGTCCAAATTTAAATTTATCAAGCGAAGTTAACAAGCCTGAGAAGCAATCTGTAACAAGACGATTATCGGTATTGTTTATCCACCTAAACATGTAACACATTCAACTTCAAGCTTAGCAGTTATTATTAGAGTGAATAAATCTATGTGACTCCCACATAGATATACTCCTAGTATCAAGACATGCCCAAGACTTCGATTTGTTAGAGAAAGCATTTGAATTCAACATTTTTAAGAATCAAGCCAGCGGTGACAGGTCTGTACATACATACAACAAAGCGACTTAACTTGATTCAGGATTAAGCAAAACCAGACTAGGTCAAACCTTTTGGCGACCTTGTAAGGTGTCTTTTATTTTATAAGACTATAAAGTGCTTTGACTTTTGTTTGCTTACTGTTTGAAAGTATACTGACTGAGACCAGGTCTGTACGGGTGTACAACAAAGGAAACATACATCATAAATCCCCAAATGTTGTCAGATACAAGCTCAGGTTAATAAAAGCATGGGAAGTTGATACACAGAAATTAAGACACATTGTCATACATCAGATGTTGGTCATCACAAAAGAATAAACACAAATTAAAGGATTTCTTAGTTGCTCAAAGAAGAGTATGAAAATGTCTACCAATACATCGTGCAGTGATACAGCTGATTGTAGGGACATGTTTAACATATACTAAATAAACCTACTGATACATCGAGGATAAAAATTAAGATTGACGTTTGAGGGGTGTCTCCTAATGTACTATCATATCCCTAGTTGTTTATAGACACAACTAAACGTCTTTCGCAAATGTTGCAACGTTGCTTTTCTTTAATGCTAGTAAACACAAAGAGTGGCTTTTGTGAACAGGTCGGCATTCTGCTTAAGGGTATCTATTTGGACCAGATCAATTAGGTGTTTTTCATAGCAATCACGAATGAAATGAAACCTAATTTCTATGTGTTTGGTCTTAGAATGTTGGACAGGATTACGAGTAATACATATAGCAGCAGTATTATCTATATGAATAGGAGTCATAGTTAAGAGTAAACCGTAATCGCGCAACTGGTGTTGTATCCAAAGAACCTGGGAACAGCAACTAGCAGCAGCAATGTATTCAGCCTCTGCGGTTGAGGTAGAAACAGTTGTTTGCTTTTTGCACTGCCATGATACGAGCCGAGGTCCAAGAATCTGACATCCACCAGAAGTGGACTTCTTATCCATATTGCATCCCCCATAATCCGAGTCCGAGTAAGCAGTGAGCGCGAAGGTTTTCTCATTAGAATACCAGAGACCAAGAGTTGGTCTACATTTGAGATAACCGAAGATTCGCGTAACTGCCTTCATGTGAGACACCTTCGGTTTAGCCTGATACCTGGAACAGAGAGAGACTGCAAAGACAATGTCCGGACGCGATGCAGTGAGATACATCAGAGAACCAATCATAGATCGGTAATCTTTTTCCGGACAGTCCTCTTCATCTTCCGCTGGACCAAGGTGATGATTCAGCTCTAAAGGCGTCCCATAGGAATTACAGTCAGTCAAGTTATACCGCGTAAGCATATCATTGACGTACTTGGACTGATGAATGTAAATCCCTTTAGCAGATTGTTCGACTTGTACGCCCAAGAAAAAGTTCAACTCCCCCATTGCACTCATTTCAAATTCTGACTTCATGATCCGCTCGAAGTCGCGACACAGTTCATCCTTGGTGGAACCAAAGATGATGTCATCCACATAAACTTGTACTAATAACAAGTCCTCCCCTGCATGCTTGATGAAGAGAGTACTGTCGATCGTTCCTCGTACAAAACCATTCTTCAGAAGATGAGTCGCAAGCCACTCATACCAAGCTCTAGGAGCTTGATGAAGACCATACAATGCCTTGTCCAGCTTGCAGACGTAGTTCGGATGAACAGAGTCTTCAAATCCAGGCGGCTGTTTGACATAGACCTCTTCAACCACTTGACCATACAGAAATGCACTCTTAACGTCAAGCTGGTAAACCCGAAATCCTTTGAATGAAGCGTACGCCAGGAAAATGCGGATGGATTCCAAACGAGCAACCGGAGTAAATACTTCATCATAGTCCAAACCTTCAATTTGAGTGAAGCCCTAGACCACTAGACGTGCTTTGTTGCGAATTACCACTCCCCGATCATCCTTCTTCACACGATATACCCAACGAGTGCCAATAGGATGAACACCCTTGGGTAAAGGCACCAAAGTCCATACTTGCAGCTTGTTGAATTGTTGAAGCTCTTCCTGCATAGCTTCAACCCAGTATGGATCCTTTAACGCATCAGATGTCTTCTTCGGTTCTACTTGGGAGAGAAAGCATTCTTCAATTTCCGAAGCAAGACAAACAGGATCAGTGACGGTAACAGGAGACGGTGTCAACACAGATTGTTCAGCAGTAGCAATCTGTCTTCTCGTTAAAACACCTTTGTTTAAATCACCAAGAATGGCATCAACTGGATGTGACACATTGATCCGAGAACTCGGAATTGCAGCTGGAACGATGATAGAATCAAGGTTTGTAGAGTCAGCTTCAAGTTCGAGTTGAAGTGCAGGTAAATCTTCAAGGTCAGATGCAGGTGATTGAACAGAATCCTCAAACATTTGTTCCTCATCATTTGTAGGATCAGGAACATTCTCATTAACGAGTGGAGGTGGAGTCTCACAAGTAGCAGCAGGAGCAGTTGCTGGTGTTCCTGTAGGTGGTGGAGGAACAGAGATGGGTGGTGTTTCAGAAGCGATGTCCAGCCCATGAAGTAGTGTCACTATATCCTCTTCTTCATTTTCCTCAGGAATATTGAAAGAATCAAACAGAGTTTGATAATCTAACAAATATTCGGGTCCCTTCCCCTGAGGGTTGTCAGTGTAATGGAAAAAGGTGACTTCAAAATGTTCTTCCACACGCTTGGTCACTAAGTTATACACACGTTTGTTGGGTGAGTTATTAGAGAATCCTAGAATAACACATTCACAGGATTTCTCACCAAACTTAGCAATTCGGTCCTTGGTGTGCATAATAGTGCATAGACAGCCAAATGGTTCAAGAAACTGTAGATTAGGCTTTCTGTTGTTGAACAATTCATAGGATGTCTTGTTCTTCTTCTTAACCATTAACACCCGATTCAGAACATAGCAGGCCATATTCACAGCTTCAGCCCAAAATGTGATTGGAAGCTTAGAGTCAGATAGCATTGTACGTGCAGCCTCAATCAAAGTCCTATTCTTACGTTCTGCAACCCCATTTTGCTGTGGAGTCCTTGCGGCACTGAATTGGTGTTCAATACCATTGCTCAAACAGTACAACTCTATAATCGAGTTCTTAAACTCTGTACCGTTATCACTCCTTATCTTCTTGATTCTCAACTCACAAAGATTTTGCAGTTTGTCGAATAGATAGATGAGAATCTCAGGCACTTCATCCTTGGTCTTCAGAAAATAAACCCAAGAAAACCGCGAGTAGTCATCCGTCACAACCAGACAATAAGAAGTACCTCCCAAACTCTTCTTTCTGACTGGCCCGAATAGATCCATGTGAAGCAGCTCCAAGGGCTTCTCAGTTGAATTGGCCAGCTTCGGTCTGTGAGACTTCTTGTGTTGCTTTCCTTTTTGACAAGGGACGCAATGAACATTCAGTCCAAATGATTGCTTAGTGACACCTCGCACTAGATCATTCTTGATCAGGTAGTTCATCTTGCGAAAGTGCAAGTGTCCCATACGCCTGTGCCATAATAACGATTCCTTCTCAGGAGCTTTAGAAAGAAGACAAGTGAGCTGTGTAGTTTCCACAGTACTCATGTCCAGAATATACGTGTCTCGCTCCCGAGGTGCCCTCAGTAGCACCCATTCTTCAGGGATCACAAATCCCGGCTTCAATATACAACATTCAGTGTCTGTAAAAGTAGTAGTGTACTTTTTATCGCACACTTGAGAGACACTGAGGAGATTGTGTTGTAATTGCTCCACAAAATTTACCTTCTCAAAGCTTACCATTCCATTGGTAAGCGTACCTTGACCAGAAATAACTCCCCCTTTATCACCAGCGAAGGCCACATAACCTCCATTGAAAGCATGAACTTCAGATAAAAGAGAAACATCATCGGTCATGTGCCGAGAACAACTGCTGTCGATATACCATTTACTATTCTTTACAGATTCAGGTTGGCTGCGGCACCACAAACAAGGTACATTAGTTAGAAATGGAGACCCAAGCCTTGATAGTCTTGGGTACTCTAGTAACATCATCAACAATGACCACATCAGTCAAAACTTTATTTTCAAACAGTTTAGAATGTTTGACTGATGAGGTATTGTTAGATGTAGAATCTTTGCAAGATTCTTTAATCTTCCAAACTTGTTTTGGTTTGGATGCTTGCAGGTCAACAACTTTGGGCTTTAAGTTTTGCAAAGTATTTTGCTCAACTTTGTTGACCTTAACAGCTGGGATAGTAGTCTTAGAGCATTTCATTGAAATAGGCTTCTTTGAAAGTTTTTTAAGTTTTGAAACTTGAGAAATCTGTTTCCCAGACTGTTTCTTTGCAAGCACATGACAATTATTTATCAAATGACCTTGCTTCTTGCAGTAGAAGCAAGATCGTTGCTCAAAACAAGATTGAGATTTAGGAACAAACCGATGAGCTCGACCAAAAGAAGCATGTGTTGAACAATCACACTTGTGTGAGCATTCAACAGCAGTAGATGCTTTAGTTGAAATTTTAGAAGATTTATTTAATTTAATCGTTTTAGAAACAATCTTCTTTTGAGGCTCAGCTGTGACTTTTCCGATTCTTTTAGTTATAGCCTGTTCATTTCTTTCGATAGTAATAATATGATTTTCAGGTTTCACAATTTTTTAACTGGTCGAAACTCTTGATCAGTTATGTCCTCAATCTCAATTTCCTCTTCAACGATACGAGGAAGCACAGAAAGAGCCTTTCCTTTCTTAGGCTCAACAATATTCTCAGACTTAATAGGCTCAGTCTGAGGAATCTTATCCTTAACAATCTTAACTTTCTCAACCTTTTGAGTCTTAATTGTGTCAGACTCACTAGTATTAGTCATAATAGGCTCGGGCTTACTAGTTTCAGGTTGTTCGCATGCAATGATGACATTTTCAGCCTTAACTAGCTCAGGCTTACTTATATTGAATCTAACAGCATGTTTGATAGGTTTAACATCTATCTTGGTGAAGATAGGCATCATATCATTTACATTATCCCTAACAGGCATAGGAAGATAATCCTTAGGAGGGGGGACTTGGTGGAAACCAAGTCCAGCCTTACTCTTAGTATCAGTCCTCTGTGCCTGTAGGATTTCATCAAAGACTAGAGAGGATGTGGAAAAGTTTGAAAGCTTTTTCTTCAAATTTAGAACTTCAGCTTGAGATTCAACAAGTTCCCTTTTAACAGATGATAGCATATCCACATAGCTACCAATTTCATCTTGTTGTTCAAAAAATTTAGCTTTTAGTTCATTTTTCTCTTCCAAAACAGCTTTTAACTTTTGACCACTGGCCTTATCACTGTCCCGTAACATATTATTTGTTTCAGTTAAATTTTCTATGACAGTGTTAAGACGTGTGGTATCCTCTCTATACCTATTTAGCTGGTTAGTTAATTTAATGCATGATACACAAGATAACGGTTCATCATGTACCTCATGCACTTCAGCCATTAGTGCCCGTTCTGTATCATCTTCATCTGGGTCAGACCATTCCCAAGCATTGTTGGAAAGCAGTAGCGCAGAGGAAACCATCGCTTTTTCATCAGATCTGGTCTTCTCAGATGAGGTGGACTGAGAGGGCTTGGACAAACCGGAAGGTGGATTCTTCTTTCTGTCACATTCACGAGCAAAGTGTCCATAGTTGTGACACTGGTAGCATTTTACCTCGCTCTTATAGAATCCAAGACCCTTCTCTTCCGGATCAGTGACGTTCTTCCTCCCAGTCTTCTTCAAGAAATTCTTGACACGTCTTGTGAGCATAGCCATGCTCCACTTCAAGTCCATTCGTTCTAGCTCTTCTTGATCAATTTGACTGAAATCTTCTTCAGTCATATTCATGGTGCTGTTCTTGTTGGATAGGAAGTCATCATATGCCGACAAGAAAGCGGTGAAGACAGCTGCATGTTCCTCAGCAACTGCAGGAGATGCTCCTTTAAGGTTGGAGTAAGTACCACCCCCACTAGAAGAGTTTGTGGTAGTATATCCAAAACCACCAGATAAATTAGGAGCACCAGAACCCCCAGAAAAGAATGCATCCCCAGCAGCTTGAGTCGCTGCAACAGGAACATCCACACCATATAACATAGGGTTCTGAATATGTGCAGTAGCCTTGGTCTCCTTCTTCTGCATATCCAGGAGGTCAGCAGCGATCTGTCCAATCAGATCATCGAGCTCCATGTCCATTATATCCTCGTCTTTTTCCATCAGCAGCACTCGTGTATTCCACTTCTTTGGTAGGGAACCCAAAAGCTTCTTGTTTACATCAGTTTTGTCGAGATTTACTCCTCCCTCAACTAATTCACTTACGAGCTGAGAGTATCGACTACACATATCTTCCAGAGACTCAGTAGGTAACATGTCAAAAACCTCAAACTGTTTCTTAACCAGATCCAGTTTGTTTCGCTTGTACTTATCACTACCACCACATTTCTTCTAAAACCCCTTCCATAGATCATAAGCGGTCTTGTGATGGCGTAGCTGTCTCAATATCTGTTGAGGTAAGGCCATAGTAATCGCAGAATATGTTTTTCGTTCAGTATCGAAAGCCTTACGTTCTTCAGGAGTCATTGATTTAATGGACTTTTCAGGAATAGGTCCATTAAATATACCAGTTCGAACAGGGCGTTCATATCGTTCCTCTAGATAGATCAGCATCTCAGCATCGTTGAAAGACACAAACGCTTCAAACCGTTGACGCCAGTCTAGATAGTTCATACCCGTAATGTACATTGGTGGTTTGTTTGTAGAGCCCACCTCACTAGAATGCTTTAGCAGTGCCCCAACCTGTTGAAGTGATGTTGATGTAGAAGCAGACATGGTAATGGGCTCGAGAGACTTTTCAAAAATTTTGAAAAACTGAAAAATGCGACACAAATGATATGTCGCAGAGGTTATGTCGCAAGAAGACTAGAAGCGAGACAATGATTATGTCGCAACTGAACAGACAGCAACATAGTGTTTATGTCGCATGATTAAGGTCGCTGAAACCTTATGTCGCAACACTATGTCGCAGGATTAAGGTCGCTGAAACCCTATAGCGACACAATATTATGTCGCAACACTATGTCGCAAACACGGCGCTGTCAGTACGAACAAACCTCAAAAACACAGATTTTCGAACCCTAAATGTTTTTTATCGAAAAAGCCAGTAAAAGTATAGATTTTTAGGTTCAAAAACACCAAAATGCAGCTCTAAAATACCAATAAAGAAGATCAAACACCAAGAAAATGTCAAATGATCAAAAAAGTATTAAAAAGCTTAACCAAATGATTTGATACCACTAACAATCAAAGATTATGGCTCTGATACCAATTGTGGATCCCATAGGGTGATCTTTTAATCAAATCAAGAGGAGAAGAAGACAAGAACACAAGCAAAATGATATAAAGTTTGGACAAAATGATAAAAAAATGAGATAAAACTTTATATTACTCAATCCCCAAAATATTCTCTCAAAGAGAGTGTAGCAGCCAAAATACAGAGAATAAAGTGAGTGCAAAAATGTCTTACCCTAAATATCTCTAACATTTATATTTATACTAAACAGACTGGCCGTTCTGCGACGCAAACCTTGTGTCGCAGAGATCACTATTGCGACACAAGCACTGTGTCGCAACTACAACTAATGCGACACAAGCACTGTGTCGCAGTACACAGAGAATGTAATTTTTCTAAGTCTATTACATATACAGACACAGTACAAACTAGACCAACTGACAGACACTCTAAGATGCTTCAACATCAACATTTCCAAACCTATAGAAATACATACACAAGTAATCATCAATATCATAAATCCTTTCATCGATTTCCCCGAATCGATCTAGGGATTTCCTGATTAATCAATAATAATTAATATTATAAATTCTTTTATCGATTTCCCTGAATCAATCTAAGAATTTCCTTATTAATTTCTTTGTGTATTTGAAATACATTACATTATATATACTTATAAATCTTTCATCGATTATCATAATCAATCTAAGATATGAATAAGTCTTATAATATACGAACATCATATATTATAGAGTCTTATAAATCTTTCATCGATCACAGTCAATCTAAGATTACAAAAGTCTTATAATATACAAACATTCATAAATTATAACATTTAAACAGTAATGTATTACACATTCAAGTTCAAAGATCTTAATTACAGAATTATATTACAAATACAAGTGTTGTACTGTTTCAAATAGCTTCACCTTCATCCGCACCACCTTCTTCAGTACAAGTATCAAGACCAGCACCAGCACCAGCTCCACTTGCTCCTGCAGACTCCCCCTGAATGCTAGCTTGCTGACTTGTCGTTGACGGACCAGCCAGCTCACTATCCTTCTGAGCCGTGGGATCATCATCTTCATCATTTCTTCTCTTCTTCGCCAGCTCATCTTCCCTGCAGGACTCCTGATATATCAGTATCTCTCCCTGAGGTGGCTTGTCCTTCAGAAAGCTGGTGACCAGGCGATCAAGTCTTTCAATTTGTCTCTACTTATCAGCTACATCATCTATCAAATTGCTATTGGTCTTGATGAGCAGTGAGTAAGCTTTATTCTGTTCAGTGACACTCTCAGAAAGAGAAAGAACTTGAGATTGTATGAAATTGACGGTAGCCTCCAAATCTCTAACCCTGGACTCTAAGCTGACAATACGTTCAGAATTAGTCACAGGTGAGGTGGATGGAGCATCAGTAGTGGTGAGTGGGGTTGTGGCAGCAGGTGGTTGCATTTTCTTAGCTATCTCAGTAGCTACATCCGTCAGAAGGCGAGCGGCAACGCTGCTGGACTTGGTGGTTGGGTGCGAAGATGGGCGTACCAAAGCAGCAATCATATCAGCCTCAGTAGGCGTAGAACTTGATTGTGCAGGAGCTGCAGAGGTTGAAGCAGTTTGTTTCAGCTACTTGCGAGGGCGAGTCGCTAGCACCTCCTCCTCTTCATCTTCTTCTTCGTCAACTAAAACAAAATCAGGATCTTGTTCCGCGGCTTTTCGCTTCAATTTAAGCACCGGGTCCATAATCAACTTCGACCCTTGACGAATCATCCCAGCGGGAATACCGGAGACAAACCCAGGTGGTCCAGACTCATCATAATCAGAATCAGATTCAGAAGCAGAAGCAGCTTCTCCGTCTCGTCCCGATGGTCCAGCAGCACCAGGTGCCTCAGTAGGTGGAGGTGGTCCAGAAGTACTCGGACCTTCAGCTGAAAACTGATCTATATCTCTAAAGTCCGGATCAGTGGCGTCATCCTGTTGTACCAAAACATCTTGCACTAGCTGTGCAGCAACCTCAGCATTCACCTGTTGACCCGGCTGGTTTACCTAATCCAGAACCTCCTCAATCAATTCATGTGGCTCAGGTGCACCCTCGGCCACATCAATATCAAGCCAACCATTGTTTGGTGCCGTCACATATTCAGGATTAACCAAAAATCTAAACAGCTCGGTTAGCTGGGGCTGTATCTCGAATCTGCGAGAGGTTTGCATGAACATTGCATTATATGCCCGTAACCCAATAGTATCAACCTTCAGATCTGCTTGAAGAACCTGCGGATCAGGGATAGAGGCCCTAATGATCATCATACAGAATCTCGGGTAGATCATAAACTGCGATCTAACAGCTCCCGATATCTGTCGAGCAATCTCGCCGAAGATATAATCTGAGAAACTGTATGGTTTGTCGTAAACCAAGGACAGTACTCCTGATAGAAGTGAAGGGCTCAGCTCATCATAACCACCCTTTTTGGCACCAAAAACAGTCACGAGGACGTGCCATAAGAATCTCCACTCACCGAAAACGAGGGCCTTCAAGAACTGACGCCCTCTCATGGGTCCTACATACCCCATGCGTCCCAGAGCACCCTCTAGAAAATCTGAAGAGAACTCGGTTGGTCCATCTTCCTGATCAATCATGCCCAGGTGTAAGATATTCCTGATATCGGTGGGAGAGAAGACAATTGGGCGAGCATTAACCCTTGTCCGAATCACCAGAGGGTTGACAACTGTATCGAACTCAATGTTAGCCGAGAATTGATCTAAGAGATCCTTTGATAAGGCTGGGGATTCTGTGACAGCATACTGGATCCTTGATCGACCCAAAAATGTGAGAATCCGGGCTACTCGAGCGGCACCTCGTGCATTGACGTCTAAGTCAACCAGAACATTATGATGTGCAGCAAACTGTCTAGCCATATCTGCAATATAAGAATCACACAAATGTTAGACAATATATTGAGAAACTTATATGATCTACAACTCATAATTGAACTATTAAGTCGTGAAACTTAATTAACAAGTATACTTGTTAATCATATATAATAATAAGGCTAATTCGTTGCACATCCTGTTACAAAAAATATATAACTTATTACACAAGGTCATAAGTCTTATACAATAAAGGTATGGAATTTGTCGTGTTTACATTCAAGTCTACATGACTAACCGTTTATTAATTTATAACTCTTAATTTGAATTAATCTAGAGTTCTTAAAATAAAATAATCAATTTGCATAATAAGTCAAACATAGTCAACTGGCAAGCACAACACTCAGTTCGCAGACAATGTCAGCTCGCAGAACAATGTCAACTCGCAAGACAATGTCAACTCGCAGAGCAATGTCAACTTGCAGAACAATCTCAACTCGTAGAGCAAGTCATCTCGCAAAGCAAGTCAACTTTCAGGTTTGACTCGCAAGTCAACTTACAAGTTTGACTCGCAAGTTCAACTCGCAAGTCAGGTTTGACTTGTTGACCTGCGAGTTGAGTTGGATCTCAACTCGCAGGATGAACTGCTGAATGACATCACAATTAAAGTTTAATTTTAGCGAGTTTTAACATAATCAAGCTATTTCATTGTGTTCAATATGCTCCGATTTACATAAACCCTGAGGTTTCTTGTCCATTTGAGCTATATTTTAATGATTTACGTAATTTTTTTTTAAAAACCAAAACCCTCATTTTAATAAAATGTCGATTTTGAAGTTAATTACACGGTGGGAGTCTGTGATTTATACCTCAAAAGATTCGAAATGCAAAGAAGGATATGATGTATAGAATCAGAGGTTCGATATCCAAACAAAAATCTCAAAAATGAAAGGAAAGTGGGTTCGGTTCGCAGAAGTCAATTTGCAAGCAATAATCTCAACTCGCAAGTGTGTTTTTCACTTGTGAGTTCGCAACCTTTTATACCCGTTGACTCGGTTCGCAGAGCTTACTCAACTCGCAAGTCAGTTCGACTCGCAAATCAAGTCGGCTCGCAAGACCAAGTCAACTCGCAATATTTGTCTAAAAATTACATTTTATTAAACAAATGTAATTTTTTTAAAGTAAACAAGTCCAAAATAAAATATTTTTCCTTGTCTTTCTTAGAATAGCGTGCACATACAAGTCTAAAATAAAATATTTTTCACTTGTGATGTAAATCCACGAAAATACGAACGACAAAAACATAAAATTAAATTAAATTAAAAGAAGATTAACTAAGATAAGAAAAATACGAATAAATGCATAAAAATAAAATAAAATAAAATAAAGACATCCTAATCGAGGGCGTTAAGAAGTTATCGACAGCGGGATCATATTAGAAAGAAACAGCCGAACCAATTGTTGAGTAAAAATTCTGAGAAGATTGTTAGTATTCATACCTCATGAATTTCACAATAAGTTACACAAAATCTCACAACTTAACCATTGTTCAACTTACATTTATAAAAGTATAACTTGGTTACCTATCTCCACAGAATATATCATTCACATCAAAATGAAGTGATTAATTATCACAGACAGTTCAAGACGATTACCGGTATTATAATCCATATAAACAAAGTCTACATTGATTTCCAAGCGAACTTTTATTGTTTGTATGTGTATTACCTAATGTGATCCAAAATATGACATACTGAGAGATCAAGTAGAACACATAACACTGTATCTTTCACATGCAAGATAATGGTCACTAAATGATGTTCTTTTCGAAGCATATGACATACCCTTGAGTGAATATAAAATGTGACAAACATCAAACCCGTTTTGTAGATACTAGTGGTTCTAGATCTGTACTTAGTACAACATAAGATCCCTTAGTATAGACAAAACAAGCTTGAAACCATTGGCAAAACTAAAGGAGTCAGGTCTGTACTTAGTACAATAAAGACACCAGTAGTTTCACTAACAGTCATAATTCTTATTATTTGTCTTGACATATTTTTATAGATTCTTGATAATAGTGTATGGTCAGATTATCTTTCATCAATTAAGACTTATGTCATACGTCATATAGCAAATCACACGAGATAATACACAGAAGATTTATTGCTTATTATATGCTCAGAAATCAAAGCAGAATTTGCCTAGCAGTACATCATATAATGAAGCTGTCTAGATCTAAAGTTTTCAAGCAAATTATAACGTGTGGAGAGAGGTGTATACTAAAATAAAGATAAGTAAATGCCTGGTTTAAGAGATGTAGAATTGATGTAACTTACTAGAATCTACTAACACATCTAACTCATGACTTTTGCCTACAATTATTAAGCCGATTCCTCTAATTTACTATCATTTCCCAGTTGATAAAGACTTAACCCTTATCGGAGGCAATTCCCCTTAGGTAACAAGCAAATGAATGCCATACGCCTGCCCCCTTTTTTTTAATAAACATAAACAACTAACTATTACAAAATAACCCTATGGAAGACTAATCCTCTGGATTTCTCATTCCATTTAGTTGCACCAATTTCTCAAATCGAGCTCTGTCGAATGCTTTGGTGTATAAGTCTGCTAAGTTATCCACAGATGGAACTTTAGCTAACTTTATTAGGTTCTTCTCAGCACAGTCTCTAATAAAGTGATGTCGAATATCAATGTGCTTAGTTTTACTGTGCTTGACCGGATTATTGGTTATAGAGATCGTTGATTCATTATCAATCATCATAGGAGTATTTGTTATACTCAACCCATAATCAAGCAGTTGCTGTTGTATCCACAGAACTTGGGAACGACAGCTACCAGCAGCAACATACTCAGCTTCACATGTAGAAATGGCGACTGAGGTTTGCTTCTGGCACTGCCAAGAGACTAGTCTACCTCCTAGGAATTGACATCCACTGGTTGTAGACTTTCTATTCTGATTGCATCCTCCATAATCAAAATCAGTGTAAGCCACAAAATCCAAGTCTCCATCAGTTGGATACCAAAGTCCCAGCTTAGGCTTCCCTTTGAGGTAACGAAGAATTCTTTTTACAGCTTGCATGTGAGATTCTTTAGGAGTGGCTTGATATCTTGCGCAGACACATACTGCAAACATTATATCAGGCCTCGATGTTGTAAGATACATTAGTGATCCAATCATGGCCCTATAAAGAGTAGGATCCACGTCTCTATCACTCGATGTATCTGGACCAATACCATGAGCTTCCGGAATATGAGTATGAAAAATTCTAGATTCTTCCATCTTAAATCGTTCTAGAAGCTCATTATTATACTTAGTCTGATGAATGAAATATCCATCTTTCTTTTGATCGACTTGCAATCCTAAGAAAAATGTCAATTCACCCATCGCTGACATCTCAAACTTGTTCTTCATAACTTGTTCAAATTCACTACACATCTTTTCATCAGATGACCCAAAGATGATATTGTCAATATATACTTGAACAAGTAGAAAGTCTCTCTTTTTCCATTTGACAAAGAGTGTACTGTCTATTCTTCCTCTTATAAAATCATTTTCAAGAAGATAAGTAGATAATGTTTCATACCACGCTCTCAGTGCTTGATGTAATCCATATAGAGCCTTATCAAGACGATATACTCTATCTGGATACTTTGGATCAGTAAATCCCGGTGGTTGAGAAACATACACCTTTTCTTTGACTTTGCCATACAAGAAGGCACTCTTAACATCCAGATGAAATACTTTCATTTTCTTTGAGGCTGCAAATGCTAAGAATAACCTAATTGCTTCAAGCCTAGCCACAGGTGCAAACACTTCATTGTAATCAATCCCCTCTTGTTGATTGAAACCTTTGACAACTAGATGAGCTTTATTGCGAATCACGATTCCCCGATCTTCTTTCTTGCACTTAAATACCCATCTAGTTCCAATTGGATATTCTCCAACGGGTAGATCAACCAACTCCCAAACTTGCAATTTTGTGAACTGAGACAATTCTACCTACATTGCCTCGACCCACGAATTTTCCTTCAAAGCTATCTGAACATTCTTAGGTTCAATTTGTGAGATAAAGCATGAATATAGACATAGATTTGAAATCCCTATCTCGTTCATTTCAGCATACAAGCTTGAGTGAGTGGATGTACTAGCTTTAGTTTGATTCCGAGTCAGAACAGGAGAATTTGGATCACCGATGATATTATCAATCGGATGATTCCTATTCAATCTTGTTAAAGTAACTTCGACTAGAATATCATCCTGTAAGTTAGCACCAATTTCCTCCAAAGGTGGTATACCATCATTAGTAGTTGATATCCTTAATTGTCTTAGAGGAGTGAGAATATCATCCACAATCCTTTGAGAAGCAATTTCAGGATCTTCACACTCTTGAGGTATATCTACTTGAGGTTGTTGTGACTCAATAGGTGAGACTTCATCAGAATCAACAATAGTCCTAATTTCAGACGTTTGAACATTCGATGTAAGAGAAGGAGTAGGATCATCATCTCCCGACAATAAATGCTCAAGAATATCTGAATTACTAACATAGTCACTGAGAGGAACTTTGAATGACTTGAAGAGATCTGAATAGTCGAATTGCCAATCCAATCCCTAATGAAGGTCATGTGTATAGCTCGTAACTTCAACGTTATAAACTATTTCAACAAGTCCTGAAGTTTTATTGAAGACCCGTTTGTTTGGTGAGTTAGGCACATAACCTAGGAAATATCCTTCGTCAGCCTTCTCACCAAATTTAGGTTGATGGCTAGTCTTCAACAAAGTACATGAAACTCCAAAGGGTTCAAACCCTTTTAAGTTAGGTTTCTTATTGTTTAAAAGCTCATAACAAGTTTTGTTCAGCCTTTTAACCGTAAGAACCCTATTGAGAACATGACAAGCAGTATTCACCGCTTCTGCCCAAAAGATGACCGGAAGCTTTGAATCTGCAAACATTGTTCTAGCCCCTTCGATCAACATTTTGTTCTTCCTTTTAGCAACACCATTCTGTTGAGGTTCATAGGGTGCGCTGAATTGATGTTGTATCCCTTTGCTTAAGCAATAGATATTGATCGTTGAGTTCTTGAATTCTGTTCCATTGTCACTACGAATTCTCTTAACTCTTTTTCTATAGATATTCTCTATTAGATCTAGAAACTCCATAAGAATGCCCGGAGTTTCATCCTTAGATCCCAGAAAGAACACCCAAGAGAATCTAGAGTAATCGTCTGTGACAACCTAACAATACCGTTTGCCACCTATACTTCTCTTGCTTATGGGGCCAAAGAGATCCATATGTAGCAACTCAAAAGGCGAGGAAATAGAGTTCACAGTTTTAGACTTGTGTGGTTTCTTATGCTGTTTTCATTTCAAGCAGGATATACACTTGTCTTCAAATGCAAAACTCTTCGGTGGTACACCCAGAACTAACCCATGTTTGGTTATATAGTTCATTTTTCAAAAGTTTAGGTGTGCCATTTTCCTATGCCATAGAAGTGAGTCTGATTCTGAAGCCTTGGATAAAAGACATGTAGACTCCATTGAAGTAATAGGAGCATTCATGTTGATAGCATAAATGTCCTTCTTCCTTGGAGCTTTCATCAGTATCCATTTTTCGGGAATGATAAAACCCGGCTTCAGGACCAAGGCCTCTTTCTCAGTGAAGAGAACAGGATGACCTTTATCACAGACTTGGGAAACACTCACTAGGTTGTGCGTTAGTTCTTCAACATAATTCACATCCTCTAGAGTCAAAGTTCCATTCGAAACTTTTCCTTTCCCAGTAATGACTCCTCCTTTATCACCCGCGAAGTGTACTCCTTGTCTCAGTCCACCTCTAAAGTCTGTCAGTAGACTTCTGGTTCCTGTCATGTGCCTAGAACATCCACTGTCAACATACCACCAATTGTCGTTGTTCACAGTCTGCTCCTGCATACACAGATTGTACACAATTATTTCTCAAGAGGGACCCAAGCCATTACGGTCTTGGTTTGTCCCTTATCATCTACAAACTGTAGCTCTTTAAAGTAACCATCATTTCCATTAGGACCTTTGGTCACCTTTGAAGGACCATCAGCTTGCTGATGATTAGTGGTCCTGGGTCTATGAGTTGACTGATTTCCAACCCTCCCCGATACATAACCCTGGGATTTTTGCCCTTGGTTACGACTATTGTAGAACCCTTGGTTAACTCCTTGTGTGCGTGAAGTCAAACCATTCTCAATATGACTTTGGTTCCTTGAAGTAGAACCAATTTCATAACGACTATGATTCCTACTGGGAGTCATGAACCTCGACGGCATTTAATCTTTAAAGTGTTCAGGCCGTTTAGGTTTAGGCGGAGACACGCTGTGAGAAGCATCTCTTTTAAGAGCATTTACAGGTTTAATACCAATTCCCGGTCTAGTACCTAACCTGTCTGTACTCAAACTAGAGATGTTTTGAGGCTTATCACTGTTCTCGCGCTTAGGAGTAGCTTCTGTCTTCTTATTGGGACAACAAGAAGATACGTGTCCTTTTTGATGACACTTGAAGCATGACATCTACTTTCGTGACTTAACAGTCTTAGCTGTTTCCTTCTTTGTCTGATCCGAAGATGTGACAACCCTCGCAAACCGGTAAATCCGTACACACTAAATCATGCATTCTTACGCTAATTCCCTCATAATCAAAACGAATTTGGTTTAAACTGAGATAAGTCTAGCACACGCCCACGTTGCACATTTTGGTGCACACTATTTTAATGCATGATGCATTACGTTTAAGTAATTATTGAGAATTGCACAATATAAATCGGATGGTTTCCGATAAACACGAACGTTGGTGATAACTTTTTCCCGAACGGTGTAAAACTATTGAATGTAATTAGTAGTTAACTACTTATATTATTATGCTACTTAAACTAATCATTTAGAAGCTTAAACATGTCAAAATAATTCTAAGCAAGCTAGCACATAGCTCTAATTTAACCAAGCAAGCTAGCACATAGCTTTAATTAAATCCAAGCAACCTAGCTAGCATGTCACTTAATTCAAATGCAGATTCCTTTTCTACGTGATCTCACTTCGCAAGCTCCTTTCTCAACCATATGTTTTCTCCTACTTGGTTACTTGCTTAATTTCACACTCACATGTTTACTTGTTTGCTTATAATCCAACGCCACTTGCTCCCTTGATTTGATTGAAAGACTAAGCACCTCCCATCACCACCTCCTCTTGCTTCACATTTAAGAAAGGCATTAAGCAAGAGAAAACATTACGTACACACACTTCACAATTTCATTTCAAAAATTCTGCACATTTCTCTCTCTCATTTTCCCTCTCATTTCACCACTTTCACCACCTCCTTCAAGAACAACCACCACAAACCACCATGAACCACCACCTTTTATACCTCATTTTTCACCTCCTTTCAAGCTCTTGATCATCATTAAGTATTTAAAAGGAGATTTTGGTTGAAGATTTAAAGTTCTCTTCTTTCTTACCATTTCATCCTAGAGAATTGTAAGGAAACTCTTCATTTTGATCTCTTCATTTCCTTCATTTAAAATACTTACATGCTAGATGTTCACTCATACGTTAAAATCAACTAATATATAAGTATATATGTGTGATTAAAGGTGAAAACTCGATAAAAAGAACTAAAGAAACTCAAAACTCAAAGAAACTTACTTGACAGAAACTTTGGACGAATTTAGAAGATCATAACTCGGTCATAAAATAACCAAATCTAATGATTCTTGAGCCTAAAATTAAGTTTAAGAAGTCAGGTTTCCAACCCAAGTGGTCTCATGTAATTTGGACAAGTTTTGATACCTCAAATCGATTTTATAAGAACATGTGTCTAATCTGTCTTCAGGAGACGAAATATGACCCTACTTTAAGAGACCATAACTTTTTATCCACATATCCAAAAGAGATTAATCTTTTTCCTAAAGGTCACATTTTGTCTTATCTTTAAAAGTAGTATGATCACGTTTTGTGAAGATGAGTCTAGCTCTGTGAACAAGTGATTTTCCTATCAACTGTCCAGAAACGTAGCTGCTGTACCTTTGTGTACTAATAAATAGTTTTGAACCCCTTATACTTGTTCAAAAATTATGAATCTTACTTATCTGTAAACCTAAGACATAGCGGAACATATCATAAAAATTTCATAAGAAAATAAGTTCGTTTGACCAGTCAAAACGATACCACAAGAAGGGTAAAAAAATGGGCAGAATCTGTTAAAAATGTAAACAGCACTAACTGTGGTCAAACAGTATTAACTTTGGTCAAACAGCATTAACTGTGGTCAAACAGTATTAACTTTGGTCAAACAGCACTAACTGTGACTTAACAGCACTAACTGAGGTCAAACAGTACAAACTATGGTCAAACAGCACTAACTGTGACTTAACAGCACTAACTGAGGTCAAACAGTACAAACTTTGGTCAAACAGCACTAACTGTGACTTAACAGCAGTAACTGAGGTCAAACAGTACAAACTTTGATCAAACAGCACTAACTGTGACTTAATAGCATTAACTGAGGTCAAACAGTACAAACTTTGGTCAAACAGCACTAACTGGACTTAACAGCAGTAACTGAGGTCAAACAGTACAAACTTTGATCAAACAGCACTAACTGTGACTTAACAGCACTAACTGAGGTCAAACAGTACAAACTTTGGTCAAACAGCACTAACTGTGACTTAATAGCACTAACGACACTAACAGCACTAACTGTGGACTAACAGCACTAACGACACTAACAACAGTTACTTAACAACACTAACGACACTAACTTTGACTTAACAACACTAACAAGGAAAACAACATTAACGAAAAATAACACTAAACTCTGTGAAGCCAACAAATTCCAATCTTGAACAAATAGAGAAATGTATTCAAACGCTACGTTTTGATCAAATGATAATGAAGATTTCTAATCGATTTAATAATCGCGTTTTCAGTAACGATATACATTGTAGGTTTAAAAACCTTAAATGTACACTGTAATAACAAAGTAATTATGTTTTCGATAAACATACAAGTATGCATACAAAACTATCACCAACGCGTCGTACACCTTTCGAAAACGAAATACTCTTTCAACCTACTAATTGAGTGAACAACTAGCATAGATATGCGGGTAGCTATCTACTTATACAAACCTAGGTGTGCGGGTAGCCACCTACTATTAGAAGCATAGATGTGCGGGTAGCCATCTACTTTTACAAACCTAGATACGCGGTTAGCTATCTACTTATACAAACGACCTCACGCGTATAGGGCGCTAGGAGGCTATTTTGGGCAAACTTATTTCTGTAAACGCTAGCTCTCACAAAGCTCACCAGGTGAGTTCACAGCCCCTATTTTAGTGCTTTTTACTGCTTTCTAAATTTGGGGTGAAAAACATATGTACTGTTTACATACAAACTGATTTCATGCGATGATTGAAAACCTGACAACGAATCCTTGTGCGAACCTACGTTAAACTAGTTGTAGTGCATAGAAGTCCTCATGACTACAAACTGTAACCATTAGCTAGATGACACTAGCCACAGAATATGCGAATAGTACTATTGGGATGACATCCCTCCCACTTTTGTTAGTCATGCTAACTGCCGACTGTATGTCGAGACGAAGAGCGTATATTTTATTGGTCCCAGGCAAAAACAACTAAAAGTCGTGGTTTGGTTATAGGCCTAGGTGTCGGCACTTTAACTCGTAAGGTCTTGCAAACCTTCGAGGGATCACCGTCAGCTACTTATTGTTTCAAACTATATATCATCGTACTATTTGCCATGGATGGCACGAAATGATTTGTGAAACGTTTACTAAACGCTTGGTTTAAATGATGGTGTCTTAAACCTGTGAATTTCACTCAACAATTTTGTTGATCCTTTTAACTATGTTTTTCAGGGAATTAGCAGCGACGTAAGATCATGCATGTATATTTTGGGACCCTTTCTCACCACGATGAATAGGATGCCATTCTTTGATAACATTGAAACTATGATTTTATGATTAAAATGTTAATCATATTGTTTTGCTAAACATCTATCGTCTTGTAAACACGATGAACATGTAACCGTGAAATTTAAACTATTTATGGCATTCTAAGTATATGTTTGCGATAATCATATGCTCTCGATTTAGTTGTCAAATCGATCCCTGTCACGCCCCGTGCTTCCGCATTGCTTAACGTGACACGATTTTATTGGGGTGTGACAGAAGACACTGAAGATAAATCCTTTTGTTTTTTAATTACCTCATCATTTAGATCAGTACTACCTATCATTCCACTCGAGACAAACTGTACTTTAGTGAATGACTTGATCTTACTGATGTCTAATGATGGGTCGTTAAAGATATCCTTCTGTGTCTCAGATGCATCGGATTCTTGAGTTTCCAAATCCTCAGTTTCAGGATTCGCATCTGTCATCTCTAAGTCAATGGAAGTAGTATAATTTGCATTAAAAGGCGGAGGTACATCAGAGTAACCTAGGCTAGTTACATCCTTCACACTACGTTGTGAGCTAATGATTCTATCTAAGGTCAAAGAAGATGTCCTATAACCTTCAAGTTTACGGTTTAGCTCGACCAACTTCATTTTACACTCTGAGAGCTCATTATCCCTAATAGCAATATTTTTATTTAGCTCATTAAGGTTCAGATATAACCAATCTATCTTAACACATTGTTCATTAATTATGTCAATGAGACTAGTCTTATCGGAAGTATCACTCTTAATTTTTTCAGTCAATGCTAGCTTATCCTCACCTAACCTACGAACATCAGACTTAGCTATATCTAATTCGGATGTTAAGGTTTTGTTAGATTCGGCAAAAACACTAACCTGAGTTTGCAAATCAGTAACTAAATAGCAAACATCAGTAAGACTAAGAAGATCCAGACATACCTTTTTCTTATCTGTCTGAACGTCAGCCATGTATGCAACGAAGTCATCGGGACTCATTTCTTCAGTCGAGTTGATGTAGAGCACATCTTCATCCCTCCCCTTGACTACCATGTGTGGCATATTAGCTTGAGGTTTCTCAGCAGTTGGCATGTATGAAGTTGATTCAATTGGTTTCTCTTGATCGTCTATCTCAGCCATGAGAGCTTGCTCAGGCTGAGTGGACCAATCATAGGAACCATCGATTTGTTGAACCACTAAGACTTTGGAAGTCAAAGTACTTCCCGAGTCTTGTTTTGCAGCGCTAGTATCAACCTTCGGTCGTTGACATTCCCTGGCAAAGTATCCGTAACCTTGGCAGTTATAACACTTGACCTTGGATTTGTCAAACCCTAGTCGATTTCCAACAACTCTTCTACCCATACGTTTTAGGAAATTCTTAACCCTCCTTGACACCATAGCAAGCTGCCACTGGAGGTCCATTTCCTCTAAGTCATCCGGGTCTACTTGATCATAATCCTCATCAAATTGTGCAGGATCATTAATCTTCCCTTGTATGTAATTTTCATAGGAAGCAACAAACGAAGCCAGCACAGAAAGTTGTTGTTCTGCTGATTTCACACTCATTGGCATTTTATGATGCCCTTGAGTTGACTTCTCAGAAGAAGTATTCTTACTTCATTTCTCGCTTCCATCTGAAGCTATAAAGCATAGATCCTCGGTCAACATTTCACCAAGTTCATCAATTTCACCAGCAAATAGTGCAGTGGTCGAATTGGATGAAGCATTTGAGATACTAGTCTTTCCATGGTATAAACCTGGATTCTGTAGATGATCAGAATCTGTATCTCTAGTTTTCTTGGAGAAATCATAACCCCTGAGCTTGTCAATTGCCTGCTCTAGGGTCATAGTGGCGTACCTTTCATCATTGTCTTTGAGCATGATACCATACATTTCCCACTTTGAAGGCAAACCCTCAATAAATTTGTCGGTTTTTCCCTTGTCATTGTAGAAAATTTCGTGGTCGTCAAGCTCACTCAATAGATGACAAAATCTAGTAGTGTAGGCTTCAAGGTCCTCTTCTCTAAAAGCTTTAAATACCATAAACTGCTTTTTTAGAAGGTTTCTCTTGCTTGCCTTCACCTGAGGGCTTCCCTCACACCTTTTCTCTAGAGCTTCCCAGAGCTCTTTAGCTGTGTGAAAGGACTTCAATTGGTGATTGATCTCCTTGGGAAGGCTCATCTTTATCGATGAATGTGCCTTATTATCAATAGTAAATTCTTTCTTTTGATTGTCATTCATCCTGTCATAGGGTACAATCACAGTTGCATTCTCTACCAAAGCAGTAGGTGCAACATATCCGTTTTTAATGCACAACCAAATAGTTATGTCATGGAATCTACAGTAACTTTCGAATCTGTCTTTCCATCCATAATAGTCCTCGAGTCTGAGCAATTTCGGTGGATCATTAGATTTGCCAACCTCGTGTTCCATTTCGATCATTCGACTCAGATCAGACATTTTAAAAGTCAAAAATCAAGTTATCTTGCGAATTCAGTAATCTCAGCTCGCAACTAAACTCAATTCGCAGGTAAAGTCAACTCGCAGAAATCTCAGCTCGCAGTTGAACTCAGTTCGCAGTTGGAACTCGGTTCGCAGGAAACTCAGTTCGCAGTTGGAACTCGGTTCGCAGGAAACTCAGTTCGCAAGGGAACTCAGCTCGCACAAGAACTCAGCTCGCAGAGGAAACTCAACTCGCAGCTGAATCTGAACTCGCAATCCAAATCTTAGCTTGCTTATAACAGTCTAACCCTAATCTCAACTCGCAAAATGGCGCCTCAAAATCTGGGAACTGAAACTTTTTGGTATTTTTACGAATAAATCAGTAGATTTCGTTCGTAAAACAACCCCAAAGATGTTATATAACCAAAAACCTTGAAACCACAACGTTTCTAAGCCCGAAAGCTCTGATACCAATTGTAAGGTCGCTAGATCTTGGTTCGATAATGGATTATCTTTAAGGTATTGAGGTGCGGAATCCCTCAATACTTTAGGTTTAGGCTTATATAATTTTGCTATTAATTAACAAGCTTCGTTTTGATATTAACTAGGTTAAACACTCAAAACCGAGCCTCTATAATAATAGCCTTATATCTGCACGAAAAACGAGGAGAATAATTAAATATTTGTTGTGTGTAATAATGGCACGGATATCAAAAAATGAACAGCATTATTTTATTTATATCTGGTTCAACTCGCAGGCCATGCGCTTTGCGAGTTGACTCAACTCGCAGCCCATGGGCCTTGCGAGTCCAGATGGCTTGCGAGCCCAGATCTCAGCTCGCAATACATAAGTCTGCGAATCCAGATTTCATCTCGCAGGTCCATGTCTTGCGACTTGAAATTGGACTGCGAATTGAGATCTCATCTCGCAAGTCTTTTGACTTGCGAGTTGACTTCTCATTCCGCAATTTTGACTTTAATTCGAATTCGTTACTTGTCTAATTATATTTAACAAATAATAATAACAAATTAATATCATTTATTTACAAGTCTAAACCAATATACTAAATAGATAATAATTACACTAGTCCTATTAGAAGCTAGATCTGTTGTCACAAAACATGTCCCAACACTGAATCTAAGATGAAGTTAGTTGAGCTTAACCGAAAGTTTGAAAGTTATAGGACATCCTCCTTGACTTTAGATCATATAATTAGCTCACAACGTAGTGTAAAGGATGTGACTGGTTTAGGTTACACTGATGTACCCCCACCTTTTAATTCAAATTACACTACTACTTCTATTGACTTAGAGATGACTGATGTGAATCCTAATCCTGAGGCGTTGGTAACCAAAGAGTCGGAAACTCAGAAGGATGTTGTTAAAGACCTATCATCTGACTTTAGTAAGAACAAATCATTCCCTAAAGTACACTTTGTCTCGAGTGAAATGATAGTTAATACTGATGTAAATGTTGAGGTAACTAAGGAACAAAAAGACTCATCTTTAGTGGTTTCGGATCAGACTAAGAAGGAGAGTCGAAAAGTAGTTAAGTCACGTAAGCAGATGTCTTGCTTCAAGTGTCACCAAAAAGGACACGTGTCTTCTTGTTGTCCTAAGAAGAAGTTGGAAGCACCACATAAGCAAGTGAATAACGATAAGACATCGAATATCTCTAGTGTGAATATAGACAGGTTAGTTACCAAACCAGGTATTGGTATTAAACATGTAAATACTCTTAAAAGAGATGCCTCACACTGTGTCTCTCCACCTAAACGGCCTGAACACTTTGTTAAAGATCAATTACCGTCGAGGTTTATGACTCCTAGTAGAAACCATGGTCATTATGAAAATGGTTCTACTTCACGAAACCATAGTCATTATGAGAATGGCTCCACTTCTCGTACACATGGGATTAACTACGGGTATAACTATAATCGTAACCAAGGACAAAAATCCCAAGGTTATGTGTCAGGGAGGGTTGGAAATAATTCATCTCATAGACCCAAGACCACTGATCATCAACAAGCTCATACTACTTCAAAAGTGACCAAAGCTCCTAATGGGAAGGATCGTTACTTTAAAGAGTTACAGTTTGTAGATGATAAGGGACAAACCAAGACCGTAATGGCTTGGGTCCCTCTTGAGAAATAATTGTGTACAACCTGTGTATGCAGGAGCAGACTGTGAACAACGACAATTGGTGGTATGTTGACAGTGGATGTTCTAGGCACATGACAGGAACCAGAAGTCTACTGACAGACTTCAGAGGTGGACTGAGACAAGGAGTACACTTCGCGGGTGATAAAGGAGGAGTCATTACTGGGAAAGGAAAAGTTTCGAATGGAACTTTGACTCTAGAGGATGTGAATTATGTTGAAGAACTAACACACAACCTAGTGAGTGTTTCCCAAGTCTGTGATAAAGGTCACCCTGTACTCTTCAATGAGAAAGAGGCCTTAGTCCTGAAGCCGGGTTTTGTTATTCCCAAAAAATGGATACCGATGAGGGCTCCAAGGAAGAAGGACATTTATGCTATCAACATGAGTGCTCCTATTACTTCAATGGAATCTACATGTCTCTTATCCAAGGCTTTAGAGTCAGACTCACTCCTATGGCATAGGAAAATGGCACATTTGAACTTTCGAAAATGAACTATATAACCAAAAATGGGTTAGTTCTGGGTGTACCACATAAGAGTTTTGTATTTGAAGACAAGTGTGTACCTTGCATGAAAGGAAAGCAGCATAAAAAACAACACAAATCTAAAACTGTAAATTCTATTTCCTCGCCATTTGAGTTGCTACATATGGATCTCTTTGGCCCAATAAGCAAGAGAAGGATAGGTGGCAAATGGTACTGTTTGGTTGTCACAGACGATTTTTCTAGATTCTCTTAGGTGTTCTTTTTGGGATCTAAGGATGAAACTCCTGGTATTCTTATGGAGTTCTTAGATCTAATTGAGAATATCTATGGAACAAGAGTTAATAAAATTCGTAGTGACAATGGAACAGAGTTCAAGAATTCAACGTTCAATATCTATTGCTTAAGCAAAGGGATACAACATCAATTCAGTGCACCTTATGAACCTCAACATAATGGTGTTGCTGAAAGGAAGAACAGAACGTTGATTGAAGGAGCTAGAACAATCCTTGCAGATTCAAAGCTTCCGGTCATCTTTTGGGCAGAAGCAGTGAATACTGCATGTCATGTTCTCAATAGAGTTCTTACGGTTAAAAGGCAGAACAAGACTAGTTATGAGCTTTTAAACAATAAGAAACCTAACTTAAAAGGGTTTGAACCCTTTGGAGTTTCATGCACTTTATTGAAGACTAGTCATCAACCAAAATTTGGTGAGAAGGCTGACGGAGGATATTTCCTAGGTTATGTGCCTAACTCACCAAACAAACATGTCTTCAATAAGTCTACAGGACGTGTGGAAATAGTTTATAACATTGAAGTTACGAGCCACAAACATGACTTGCATAAGGGATTAGATTGGCAATTTGATTATTCAGATCTCTTCAAGTCATTTAAAGTCCCTATCATTAACTATGTCAGTAATTCAGAGATACCTGAGCATTTATTGTCTGGAGATGAAGATCTTACTCCTTCTCCAACATCGAGTGTTCAAACGTCTGGAATTAGAACTATGGTTGATTCTGATGAAGTTTCAACTATTGAGTCACAACAACCTCCAGTTGATATATCTCAAGAGAATGTAGACTCTGAAATTGTTGAGGATGATATTCTTTCTCCTCTGAGACAATTAAGGATATCTACTACTAATGATGTTATATCACCATTAGAGGAAATCGATACCAACTTAGGAGCTGATATACCGGTTGAAGCTATATCTTTAACAAGATTGAATAGAAATCATCCGATTGATAATATCATTGGTGATCCAAATTCTCCTGTTCAAACTCGGAATCAATCGAAAGCTAGTACTTCAACTCACTCAAGCTTGTATGCTGAAATGAAAGAGACATGGATTATAAATCTATGTCTACATTCATTCTTTATCTCACAAATTGAACCTAAGAATGTTCAGATAGCGTTGAAAGACAATTTGTGGGTCGAAGCAATGCAGGAAGAACTGTCTCAGTTCTCTAAGTTACAAGTATGGGAATTGGTTGATTTACCTGCTGGTGAATATCCAATTGGAACTAGATGGGTATTTAAGTGCAAGAAAGATGATTGGGGAATCGTGACTCGCAATAAAGCTCGTCTAGTTGTTCAAGGTTTCAATCAACAAGAGGGGATTGACTACAATGAAGTGTTTGCACTTGTGGCTAGGCTTGAAGCAATTAGGTTATTCTTAGCATTTGCAGCTTCAAAGAAAATGAAAGTTTTTCAGCTGGATGTTAAGAGTGCCTTCTTGTATGGCAAAGTCAAAGAAACGGTGTATGTTTCTCAACCACCGGGATTTACTGATCCACAGTATCCAGATAGAGTATATCGTCTTGATAAGGCTCTATATGGATTACATCAAGCACCGAGAACGTGGTATGAGACACTATCTACTTATCTTCTTGAGAATGGTTTTACAAGAGGAAGAATAAATATATAGTACACTCTTTGTCAAATGGAAAAGGAGAGACTTTCTACTTGTTCAAGTATATGTTGACGATATCATTTTTGGGTCATCTGACGAAAAGATGTGTAGTGAATTTGAACAAGTCATGAAGAACAAGTTTGAGATGTCCGCTATGGGAGAACTGACATTTTTCTTAGGATTGCAAGTTGATCAAAAGAAAGATGGGTATTTCATTCATCAAACTAAGTATACAAAGAACTACTGGAACGATTCAAGATGGATGAAGCTATAATTTATCACACTCCCACTCCGGAACCTCAATAGTTTAAGATAACGTTATTATCGAACCAAGATCTAGTGACTTACAAAAAGGGTGACAGCAAAGAAAAGGGAACCCACAATTCCTTATATCAGATTCATTTCGTTGGTAATAAAACGCATCATGGGTGATAAGTATGGTCTTGATCAGCATGATGAGGCTTATGGCAGCTTAGCTTTCCTGCCAGTCTTCAGAATGGGAAATACAGTCTTCACTCATAAACCAGCTTACAGATCAGATACCACTCTATCAACCATACCAGATACAATGCTCATCCTTAACACTCGCTCTTCTGAACAACCAACACCATCAGCAACTCATACTGATGTTCTTCGTCCAACTCCTTTATCTATTCAACCTCCATCTCCTCCTCATGCTGCAGAAAAAGCAATTGATCTGACCAAGAATGTACATAAAAATGTCACTGCATCCTCTGTTGGTGATAAAGAAGTGGCTACCTCTGATCCTTTGGATAAAGTCCTCATTGAGACTGATGATGAAGTCTCCAGTGCAGAGAAGGATGATGAACATGTGATAATCAATGAAGATGTTGATACTCATTAGGAGGCACAAATATTGGAAGAAAATGTAGCTGAAGCTGAAGCTGAAGAAGAAGACAGAAACCCCTATCTTGAAGCTCTGACTCACTATGGGTTGGATAAGCCTTCACTTATTGATTCATTCTTTGATGTGCCAATAAATGAACCTGAGTTCTTTCCAAGCAGCTTGGGTTTTGAAGATGTTGAAATGGATGAAGCTGAAGAAGGTGCTCAGCTTAACTCTGATGAAGCGGTTGAAGAAACTCCACCACATCTCACTCAATCATATACAAGCATTTATCAGAGAACTCCATTCTCAGCTCCACCATCTCCATCAGAGAAAATCAAATCTCCCACTCATCAGCAACAATCATCTGAGGCAACTCCATCACCTCCACCAGGTATAACAAATAAACCCACCTCACCTCTCATTACTACCACTATCACATCATCACCTATCATAACAACAACACCACCATCTCCCACTAAGTCATCAACAGCAGAGTTAACCAACACTCTGCAGCTTCTTATGTCTAAGATGACTTCTCTGTCATCTCAAGTTGAAAATCTTCAAGGCATTCAGCAGAATCATATTCTTGCTGCAGATCGTACTTTTAACTCTCTGTTTGAAAGATGTAACTCCCTACAAACCAACATTTCTGCTATCTCTAACCCCATCACCACAGAGATCTCATCCCTGAAATCCCAAATTTCCACCCACACTGACTCTCTCTCAACACTTTCCACCAAAGTCAACCAACTGCCAACTGATTCATTCACATCAACTGACAGAACTCAACTTCATCTCATCACAAAATCACAACTTCTCACCAGCAACTCTTTGACCTCTCTGCAAAAAGATGTCTTTGCGATGAAGGCAATTATGAAGCCTCTCATCTCTCATCTATCCAACACTGCTCAAATCTCCAAGACTTCTATTGGTATAACTGCTGATCTTCCAGATTCACCAGTTCTGGGGGAGAAAGTTCAAGAAACTCTTGTTGTAACTCCTGAGCCTGATACCACTGCTCCACAAGTTGAGAAACCCATTGCTGCTACTGCTAAGAAAGAAACTGAAATGCAAACTGGTGCACAGAGCATGGGGGAGCAAAGTGCAGAGCAATCATCCTCTTTAATCAGAAAAAGAAAGCAAAATGATGAGGATCTTGAGGTAGAAGAAGAAGAGATGGTCACTGCGACTGTTGTAGCTGGTGATCAGAAGAAAAAGAGAAAGTTAGTGATTGAGTCTGAATCTGATGAGAATGATCAGATTAAAAAGAAGGCAAAGGAACTAAAGGTTCAAGTTGAGTTTATTAAAGAAGGATTGAAGCTGAGAAGCAAGCTCAGCTTGAGAAAGAGAGTGATGTTGTTGTGAAAGCTTTGTCTAAGGAAATGGAGATTGAGAGTAAGAAAGGAGAGTCTGCTATTGAAATCAATAAACGATTGATGAAGATGGCAGAGAAAGAAAAAGAAAAGAAAGCAAATGAGTTAAAAAGATTGAAGTTCTATCTGTCTGTTAGAAAGAATCCTGCAAGAATCATCAAGGTCACTCCCAGAGTCTTCAATAACAAGAAGTCATTTCTAGAGTTGACCAGAGATGGGTCTCAAAAGATAGAAACAATTTACTTCTCTGAGCTGAAAGAGATTGGATTCAGCGAACTGGGTGAGATCTATACTTGTGTTCAGAATGGGTCAAGTGCTGCTAAGCCACAAATTTTAAAGATCATTGATGATCTTGTGACAAATCTGAACAATACTGAAGCTGGTCTGAATCAACCCTTGTCAGAGCTGAATGTCCAAGGACCCAGAAGAGCTCCCAGAGCAAGAAAGGACAAAGCTGCTGAAGCTGCTCTGATTAGAGATCTTCAGCGAAGGGGTGTTCTTCCTGACCTAGTCAATCTCGACATCTCTCTTCCTCCCAACATCATGCCTATTCCTGGTAGAGTCATCAGAGTACCATAATATGGTATGTACTTTCTCAACCATGACAAGCAACATTGCTTCCAAAGGGCCAGCCAGATTGGCATTGCAAAAGCTGAGCATCTGGTGGCAATTAAGTATATGGGTGAAGGGTCTAACAGCGAGCCTGAGTTTATGAAGCTAATCAATGATGAACTGAAGGAGAGATTGATAAATGATGATGAGCTCAAATTCTTCAAAGTCAAGCAAGAGCTGTTAGATTAGGTGGATGTATATTTTTGTTTACTTTGTATCTGACAATTATGTTTGTTTTCTATATAAATCAATGTTCTCTATGTGATGAATTATATTTACTGCTTTCCGTATAAAGTAAAATGAAAAGAACCCAAAAAACAGAACATCAGGGTCAACCAAAAACAAGGGATAAAAACACCAAGTACTTATCAGAGAGATAATTTGTCATAAATAAATAGGGAGAGATTGTTGGGTCAGAGACCCCCTGTAAATGTAATTTATAGATGACAAAATCAATTAAATGATCATTAACGTTCACTGCATCAGCTAGCAGTGAACATGTTAGAGTAGAAAAGAAAATGTTGCTGATTAGTTTGATCAGCGAACAATAAATCACTTAGAATATTCTAAGTCTACTCTAAACACTGCATTTGTTGGCAGTGATTCTCTTGTAACTTGAAGTACTCTTAAAGACTTCATCACTAGCTGATGAACACTTCACCTTCAGAGTTACTAAGGCTGTCGCTGAAAAGAACAAGTTTTATCTGCTGAAGTCAAAGACTGAAGACAGAGACAGAGAGCAGTTCAATGATGTGGAAATCATCACTGCTCTATTAACCAGCGGTCCATGCCTTATCCCAGGAAGTACAATAGGTCTGACAAATACCTATTGTACAATTGAAGGTCAACTTATGTAGCACACTAGAAAGCGTGCATATCTTTTCAAAGATATGTACGAACACTTATTGTACAATTGCATTAAATACCTTGTACCTTCTTCTGTTACCTAGGATTAAAGTAATGTATAAACTTTACTCCTAGGATGTACTGTCACTTCCAAATATTGGAAGTTACTTTACTGTCCCAACCAATATGGTGTTGACACGTGGTGGTTTATCTCTCATTGTGTGAGAGTATAAATACCACGCTCAACAACCATATTAAACGTCCAGAATTTTGTATTCGAGATCAACCTGTGATAAAGCACGTTCCTACTCTCTAGTGAACCAAGTGCCCTCACTTATTTGTTAAGTGTTGATCACTAAGCCTTATAGCGAGCCTTTCGCTGATAAGCTGTTGAGACCAAATTTGTCACATGTTATATTACTTAGACTTGTTTGTCTTGTCTATTTCCGCAAGTAATCTTTGTAAAGTATTCATTTGATTCATATCAATAAAAGAAAACTTTAAACTTGAATTTGTTTGTCTATTTACATTTGTTATTAGTAGTTAAACGTTTTATTTGACAAACCGGGACCAACAGATAGCGTACAAACATCAAACTTCATATGAGTATTTTAGCCATAATGAAGGCATAAAATCCTAATTTTACCTGAAATAAAACATAGAAATGAAAGAAATGAAAGCAAAAGGTGGTAGTTTTACCTTAGAAGTTTTGTTTAGGTGTAAGAACACCTTCAAATGTTTGATCTTTAATCAAAATATGGATGAGATTGTGTGTGTTTTGAGAGGATTAGTGTGTGTTTTGAGAGAGAAAAGAGAGAAAATGAATGAGTCTATGTGTTGGGAAGTGAATGGAAATGATTATGGATGTAATGTGAAGTAAGGTTGAGAATTTGAGTAGTCAAGGAAGGGAGGGGTGTGTAATTATTATTTTTTTGTCAAATAATATGTATAATATAAAGTCCTTAAGTTACACATTTAATTAGTATAAGTTTGTACATATTGAAATGTTTATTTGTGATGTTTTTAATGGTTAATATTTGAGTTATAAAATTTTATTTTGTAAGTTTCTAATTTACATCAATATATATTTGATTCGTTTACGATTGACGTTCGCGAGTTATTTATTCTATTCGGGTCGCGTTTACCGAGTTAGGGAATTTATGTTAATTCCGATTTTTGCGATACGATAAATTTTTTGTGATGACATATGAATTTAAATTTCCTTCGTTTTCTTTGGCACTTCGTAACTTAATTAAGTGTTTCTCATAGCCTTAAGGTCCGCTAAGAAATTCTCTAAGACGTTACGTGATTTCAGTAACTTAAGGAGTCGTAACCTAGAATTTTCACTAGGATTTTAAGAGTGTTGTAAACGTAAATTGAGATACTAGGAATTTAAGAGCGGTAATGACTTGAGATTTTGACGGTCGTCACAAAGGATGTTACAAATCCACCCACCTTATAGGAATGTCGTTCGTCCTCGAAATTTAGTCAATCAAATAGGTAAGGATATTTTGATCTCATTTCTAATTCAAGTTCCCAAGTAGCCTCTGAACCATAATGGTATCGCCATTGAACTTTGACCAAAGGAATAGACTTATTTCTAAGTTGTTTAATCTTCATGTCAAGGATTAATTCTGGTTACTCTATAAAACTAAGGTTTCATCAACACTTAATTATTCTAAGGGAATTATTGTTGACTCATCTATAATGCACTTTTTGAGGTTTGACACATGAAATGTGTCATGTATTTGTCGTAGTTCTAAAGGAAGACTTAGTTTATAGGCGACCTAACGAATTCTTTCAATAATAGTAAAAGGTCCTATATAACGAGGACTCAACTTTCCTCATTTCCCAAATCTTACTATTCCTTTCTAAGGTGATATCTTTAACATAACTTTATCACCAATATCAAACTCGATAGGTTTTCTCCCTCTATCTACATAACATTTCTGTCGATCTTGTGTAGATTTAATTCTATCTCGAATTTAAATAACTTTATCAGTCGTTTGTTGTATAACTTCTGGGCCAGCCATTTTCTTTTCCCCAACCTCATTCCAACATACTGGGGTTCTACATATCCTACCATATAATGCTTCATATGGTGTCATCTTAATGTTGGAGTGATAACTGTTGCTATAAGCAAATTCAACTAACGGTAAATAGTCATCCCAATTACCTCCAAAGTCAATTATACATGACCTAAGCATATCTTCTAACGTCTGTATAGTTCTTTCACTCTGACCATCAGTTTGTGTGCAGTACTCAAGTTAACTCGAGTACTCATTTCCTTTCTAAAAAATCCTCCAAAATGTCGATGTGAATCGTCTATCTCTATCTAACACAATAGATAGTGGTATCCCATGCCGACTCACTATCTCATTTACATATAACCTTGCTAGCCTCTCTAAGGTATATGTTTCCCTTATGGGTAAGAAATGTGTTGATTTAGTCAACCTATCAACGATTACCCATATCACATCATGACTCTTGTAAGTTTTAGGTAGTTTAACCACAAAGTCCATTGTAATGTGATCTCACTTCCCAACGGGAATCTCTAAATATTGTAAAACTACCATATGGCTTTTGATGTTCAGCTTTAACTTGGAGACATGTCTCAACAAATTCTCAATTACTTTTCAACTCCTAGTTATCCGATGACTAACATGACATAATATATCTAAAAGTCAAAGTGCAGGTAATCACGTGGTATATCTCATATATCTCAGTTTTGAAAATAACAAGAAACTCACCTCGATAGTTTAGGTTACAATTATTTATATTTTGTCGATAGATACTATTGATCATAAATGTGCACAATTTATTATTCATATGTACATATAGGAAACAATGTAATATGCCTATTTATTTTTCGTAAGTATGTTTCATATTATTAAAATATTTAAATTACATAAATTAGACATTGTCATCTACGTACATTAATTAAGTATTTAAAATATCTATTTGAAGAAATTCAATAAATAAATAATAATAATAATGAATAAATAAATAAACTTACTTTGACTTTTGACTTGTTGAATATGATGTCACGTGAATATATGTATATGTATGGTGTAGTGACATAGATGTGTGAATGTAAGTGTGAGATTTTTAGTTACTATCAGCTTTGTATTTATACTCACAATTTAAGAGGCTATATACTAGATTAATCATTAGTGTATATATGTGACAACATTTACTCCTTCCTTAGTTACTAAGTTTTAATACTCATCAAATTTGTAATGTTTGTTTAGTGTTGGTCAACAAAGATAATAAGCAAAAGATAATAATTTAACTACTAATACAAGTTATTTTAAGTTATTTACTGATTATACATTTAAAAGTTAATATTTATAAATAAATTTCGTTAAATTAAAATTTTAACCTTTTTAAATAAAAAATTTTATTTCTCATATAAATATAATATCTGTTAGTATTAAGAATCTTACAACATTAAATGAGATAAAATATCTAAAAATAGTCACATTCAGAATTAATCACTATTGGATCCATTGCGGGTGGATAATGGCGTTGTATTAAATGAGATAAAATATCCAAAAATAATTACAAAAGGGTCACATTCAAAATTAATCACTATTTGATCGATTTCGGACGGATATAAATCAGAATAATATGCATATGATTTGAACGTACCGTGGTAATGCAGTGTCAGATTGTCTAAATTTGTACCGTGAATGATGTGATAGTAGATGAAGTAATAAATGTGTGATAAAATAGTAATTATAAAACTTTCTAAGGTATTTGGATTGAGTAATCCAGTAATATTAATTTATAATCATGAAATAGTAGGAGGATAAAGAAATCGAGAAATTTCTCGGTTACAAAGCAATTAATTAAATAAGATATTTATTAAAATCAAGTAAGGGATGTTAACCCAAATCTTCATGTTTAGGATGAAATATGAGGCGCTTAAATGATTAGACCACGAGAATATCGGGTATTCTAGACCGCTAGAAAATGCCAAAAGTCATGAAGGAAATAGTCAATGGTCAATACAGATGGCCAGAAATTCTTATATTGTTCTGATTTTGATTTATTAAGTTTAATAAACCGTGTTATCTTTTGCCGTTTTGATGAGTGTGATTTAAATAAAGTCATTTTTCTTTTAAATATCAAAAAACAGTTGAAATTGAAGTAACCTATCAATGTTGTTTATGCAATGAAACATACATATTTATTCGACCTTGACTAGTACACTGAAGATACAAATTCATATATTCATAATTGATTCCTTTCAACCGCACAACTCGAACCCAAAACAAAAAATGTTGATACCCACCAACAAAGCTCTTTTATGTTTCTTTCATGTTTTCATATATTATATCAATATCATCATCACCTTCTCCCAACCCAATTTCAGATCATATTTTTGTTATGACAGTACAACTTACACCACCAACAGTAAGTACCAAATAAATCTCAACACCACCCTCTCCACACTTTACACCACAAACAACGGTTTCGGTTTCTTCAATCTCTCCATTGGTCAAGGCAATGATAGAGTCAACTCGGCTGCCTTATGCCGAGGCGACGTTGAATCTGATATTTGCATAAGTTGTCTTAATGACTCGATCATTAAGTTACCACAAGTTTGTCCTAATCAAAAAGAAGCAGTAGGACACTATAGTAGATGCATGTTGAAATATTCCAACATTGATGTATTAGGAAACATGGAAATAAAAGATTATGGGTATGCGGTGAATGGACAAAGTGTATCGAGTAATAGGGATCAGTTTGTTATGGCTCTTAATTCATTGATGGTCGTATTGAAAGCTAATGCGGCTGGTAGTGGTTCATTAAAGAAGTATGCTAGCGGGAACACGAGTGGGCCTGGAATTTTGACAATTTATGGGCTCGTGCAGTGTACTCCTGATTTATCGGAGAGACAGTGTTTAGATTGCGTGGAGAACGCAGAGAATCAATATGGGAGTTTGTTTAGTGGGAGAATTGGAGGGACAGTTTATCTTCCAATGTGTAGATATAGTTACGATATTTATCGGTTTTATAGTGGGAGTACGAGTACTTTTGTCATCTCTCCGCCATTATCCCCAGAGCCAGTTTAATCACCACCATTAGGTACGAATTGAAATATATTTTAGTTTATAAATGTCACTACAATTTCTAGGGTCATGTATGTCTTCTTATAGATAGTGCTGACCAAAGGTGATGTCGAACTCATAGCTAAAAATGACCTATTCTTATGCAAATGAAACAAACTTTTCGAACAATTTGCAAGTTTTAAACATTTTTGAAAGGAGGTAAATACAAATTTTACAATTAGTCTTGACTACAAATGTCAACATGGTATAAGAAAATCGAACAATCAGTCTTGTTGAAATTTTGGTACCCAAACGTACCTTGCATGAATTTTATTAGATTACTCATGTTTGTTCAAAGGACTTTAAGTAGGTTCTTTATGGCCCATATTATGAAAAATGAATTGAAGATTACAATATCTGTCACAAATAGATCATAAAGATAGAAAACTATTTAAATTGCATAATATGAAAGCTATTCAATGATATAAAATGAAGAGTGAAGAGACTTTGACAATATCAGATTACTTGCTTGCTTACTTATTGTAAGATGCCTTAACCATTACGTTATAGTGAAACTGACATCTTTCAAAATCGTCTTTAATATCCATATTCATTCAATCTTTTTATCAAACTGAAGCAACTAGATTGGGCCCTTTACACATTTGAATCTAGTGATACCAAATCTTCATTTGGAATTTTTTAAGTCATGTAAACTTCCACAACCCCTCCATGTCAATTGAACGCACCCCAAAATTGTTTCTTCATACAATCTTCAAGAAATTTGTGAAGAAATTTGTTGCCGTTAAACTGCATGTTGTCTTTGATGGAAGTCACATATAACTACATTCACAATTTGTCCGCTATGTATAAACATTTCAACAAATTGAACATAATACAATATTCTTCAATTAGTATTAAAGAGCGTAGTGAAATAATTGATGTTAAAAGGAAATACGATACGCATGCATTGTGATGAAAAGGTTTGAAAACATGATCCTGTTCCATACGTCATTTCGTTCCAAATGTTAGCCACCTATGCAACTCCAATAGCGGATAAAATTTAATAATTTTTCTACAAACTACACAAGCATACTGTTTGATCTTACATTACATCACTGCTGAATATAATTTTGCAGGAAAAAGTTCAAACATGCCACGATCTATGAGAATAGTAATTGGTACTATGACAAGTGGAGTCATCATAATGGTAGCTACAATTTGTGTCTTCTTAAGATTAAGAAATAAAAAGAAAAAGAAGAAAAAGAATCAAGTACGGTCGACCAATATTGAGAGTAAGTTCCAATATTGCAACTTAAACTTCATGTTCATAGCAAGAATGTAACCGTCCATAGCTTATATTAAGTGGTGATTAATTTGAGCTTCACTCTGTTTCTATAAAATTGTTTTTCTTGTATAGCATTTTAGTGATAGAGTTATGCGGGTTTAAAAAGATGTATTTCTAACTCTGTCACTTTGTGGGTCTCTCTTAGCTGAAACCATGGATATTGGCAACGTTGAATCTTTGAAATACAGCTTTAGTACAGTGAGAGAAGCAACAAATGACTTCTCTGAAAACAATAAGCTTGGAGAAGGTGGATTTGGAGCGGTGTACAAGGTTTATGAAATCTTTAGTTCTAGTCATGTGAAATAGTATAATGAAGCAACAAGATATTTTTAGTCATTGATATTATGTGATCATATGGTATTTAATTAGGGTGTGCTTGAAAATGGGCGCGAAATAGCAGTAAAAAGGCTAGCAAGGAATTCTGGGCAAGGTGAGATAGAATTCAAGAATGAGGTTTGGCTGGTTGCGAAGCTTCAACATCGTAATTTGGTTAGGCTGCTTGGTTTCAGCATTGAAGGAACTGAGCGACTTTTAATTTACAAGTTCTTGCCTAATGCAAGTCTTGATCAATTTATATTTGGTGAGGTCAAATGCTCAATCTTAAGAACGACATGTTGGTTTACATTTGTATGTTCTTGAAAGAAATCTTCTTATTAATCTAGTCTCACAAAAGTGACTTATAATTGCATTTTGTCACTTATAATTTCAAATTGTTGATGGTGGTTGTAGATCCAACTAAACGTACACTTCTTGATTGGCAAAAGCGATATAAGATCATCAAAGGTGTTGGAAAGGGACTTCTTTACCTTCATGAAGATTCTCGTCTAAGGATTATTCACCGTGATATGAAAGCTAGTAATGTTTTATTAGATGCAGAAATGAATCCTAAAATTGCAGATTTTGGTATGGCACGGTTATTTAAACCGGAGGAAACACAAGGCGACAGAAGACGAATAGTTGGAACCTAGTCAGTATACATCTTTGCATTTTTCTTCTAAATTCAGAATGAGAACCTCACTAGAATTGTTTTAATTTTTCTATGTATTGCATTTTCTGATATTTTGTTCGTTGACTTTTCTCGTCTAGCGGGTATATGGCACCAGAATACGCCATACATGGCCACTTCTCTGTAAAATCAGATGTGTTTAGTTTTGGAGTGTTGATACTGGAGATGGTAACTGGTCAAAAGAACCAATGTTTCAGCATTGGAGAGAGCATGGAAGATCTTCTTAGCTTTGTAAGTATCCACCATATATCACTCTTAAACTTTAAGATACACACAGTTAAAACTTATTGCTCTTATTTAAAGCTTCTAACTTATAGCTTATAGCTACAGCTATAGGTATAATGTTTTACCTTATAGTAGTTTAATCATATTATCTTTGATAAAAAAATAAATCTCACAAAAAAATATATATTAGTTCTAGTGACTGAATTTTCGAAAAGGTAGTAAATGTTAGATCCCTTTTAGGCATGGAAAAGTTGGAAGAACGGGAAGACAACAGATATAGTAGATCCCATACTGAAGATGGGATCAGGTTCATTGCGTGACATCATTAGAAGTATCCACATCGGGTTATTATGCGTTCAAGAGAATGTTCGTGATAGGCCAACCATGTCATCGGTTATTCTTATGCTTAATAGCTTCTCTCTCACACTTCCAACGCCATCAGAACCAGCATTTTTCATTCGTAATGAGTACAGTCGTCCGACGTCCCAATATTCCCTAAATGATGTTTCGGTATCTGAAGTAGTTCCTAGATAGGCTTAAAGAATGTACTTGATGTGATACTTGCTTTTCAGATTATCATTTAAAAAATAATTCATTTACACACTAAAAGTTATGTATTGAACATAAACACTGAAAATCTGGTACTGTCACACTTATCTAGTACGGTTAAGGTAAGTTTTTTCCTTTTTCTTTTATACTCCGTATATGTTTATGATAAGAAATACGGAATGGGATACTAGCATTTGGGAAGAAAAATAGTCAGTAGGTGACTGCCTTTTAAAGGAGCATTCAAAATATTATATGAATTATCTTTTCTTTTCTGTTTATTTTTTATTTTATTTATTTATTTTCTAATTTATTTATTTTTTATTTAATTTAATATAACTAAGAGAGGAGTAGCTTGAGCCTATGTCGTAACCTTCTTCACTTGACAACTCAGTCAAAATTCAATGTCTCAGTACATAACGTCCCAAAAAAAACTATTGATGAGCAAAGAGCGGCTAAAAAAAAGTCGTATGGAATAAGCTAAATCGTTTTCTTGACTATAGCTATGTAAGTCGATCCATTCCTACAATACCATCTGTTAGGGAGAGATGAGCAAAGACCGGTTAAAACCAGTTTCCAATCTAGTTTAAAACAGTTTAGTTTTTTTTATAAAATAAAAGAGCTGCCTTTTTTAGGTCTGGTCCAGTTTTAGATCAGTTTTTCTTCAAATTTGTCAGTTTTTTTAGGACTGGCAGTCCAGTTCCGAACCAGTTTCAGTCCAGTCCATTTTATTTCCTTTCTGACTGATCTTTTCTATTGTCAAATTTTTTACAAATTTAATCACTATAGTATTAACATTAATATTATATTATAATTATCAATTTTCTATAACTATTGTAAATTGAACATGTTAACCATACTATATTTAAGGGATGAGCATAAAACCCGATTAATCGAACTATAACCGAAATAACCGATTAACCGAATCAAAATAATCGACCCACTATATTAATCGATATTTCAGTAATGTAGATTCTAGTTAACCAAATATTGTGGTTCGGTTACATTTAATCCCCATAACCTACCCACTAATAACTGGCCTGCCCTAATATATATACATATATATATATATATTAATTTTTTCAAATTTAAATATATTAATATATAGTATTAATATATATCATGTATGCATGCCCAAATTAAAATGGTGTCCGTTTAGCCTTGTAGCCTAATTTCAAATGTAAAACTAATATTGTACATAATTTCAAATGTAAAACTAATATTGTACATAAAAGTTCTTACGTCTAACTGCTTAAGCATCTCCACCCTAATACAAACTACAGTTGCAATGCTTCAGATCAAGTCTTCTTCTTCTTCTTTTATTATTTTTCCCCCGATCATTTATATGAAATAGTTAATTTTACGATATTACTTCAATAGTTCAATCTGCATACAAGGTAAGCCTAAAATATCATGGAATAATTATATAAATATCTTTATATTTAGATATTTGTTTGAAAATCTATGGTTTTTGAGAACGATCGTTAGAGCTATATAATCAACGACCATAAAAGATCTTTAAATGAATCGTTAAATACGTTGAAAAATCTTCAAAAGTATAAAAATAATAATTTATGAGTTATTTCGGTCTTTTAGTAGTTTTGGATTTAGTCTTTAACCAGTTTTAGACCGGTTTAAACTGGTTTCAGTGTGAACTGAATTCAGTCCATTTTTTAATCGGTTTTTCGACCGAAAGTAGGACTAGTGGGCAGTCTTAAGACTGGACCCGTCTTTTTCCAGTCCAATTTTTTTGAGGACCGGTTCCAGTTTAGTTCAAGACCGGTTTCAGTTTTAAACTGTTTTGTTCATCTCTACTTGGTGAGCTGTGATTTCGATACTCATTCAACTTCTTCTAAATTAAAGAGATTACAGTATACAATTTCGTTTACGTAAAATCATTATTTCAGTTTTAGTTGCAATTCATATTACTGTCCATAATTTCATATCTTTAAGCATGTCTACACATAATCACCATTTTCTGATGTCGGTATGTAACACAAAGTTCATTGATTTGTTTTTCTTTTGTTGTCATGCATTCAATTGTTTTCATGGAAGTGAAAAGAGGTTCATTTCATAATTGGCTTTAGACATAGTAAACATGTTAGGGTAAAGGATACTTTTGTGCCAATCTTATATTAACGTATAATTATTATTATATATTAGCATTATTAGTAGCCTATTATTATATAAGGGGCTAACCCAATTATGATTAGCTTAGTCTTCAGGTTATTGGTTTCTTATATATTGTAATTTTGACTCATTAACAAACCTAATACAATGCCAGAGCTAAACCTTAAATTATTTAATACCCCTACCAAAAACCTTTACTCACCGTCGAAAACCTTTATAATCAAGCCTTTAAAAGAGAGCCGTCCGATTCATTCCTTACTTGAATGTAATATTCAAACGAGTATGATTGCTAGCGGCTCGCTGCTGATATATAAAGCCTTTATAATCTTATGTGCTATACAACATACAAAACATAAACTTTATTACTCCCTATTTGTTAAAATAAATTGAACTACTCTGGATAACTTAAATTACACCAAAATAATACATAAAAAGGTATTTAAAAGAGTTCTCTATTTGAGTCATATTTATTTTGAACAATAGGTAGAGGAACATAGAGTCTTTGCGAACATCACCTGTCTTAAATATATTCATTAAATATTATTTGAAATTTTTATTTATTATTACATAAAAATGTCTAAAAAACATTTTTCAATTGAACTTGGACAATTTTGAGGCAATAGGTTAGAAAAATGAATCTTTGGTGCAAAAATGATATTAAGTTTATCAATATAACTCTTTACATATATATTATTATTATTTAAAAAAAAAACATTAATTGACTTTTCTATTGAAATAATGGAAGTTTTGTAGTGAAACAAATTTGTCGTTAGAGATGCTTTTAAGTTATTTTAAAGATTACAATAACATTACCTTTATACAATTAAGAGAAAGGACTGCAAATAAAAGTATTTTTCGTAAGATACTTATTCCTGTTGTCATATTTACATAGATAAAAAATGACTCAAGCATAAATGCGTGAAGTCAAAATTCTTACATCGTTAGATTGCCTGTTACCAAATCACAAATATATGTCCAAAAACTTGACTAACAATTAAAACCAAATGATCAACAATGATACCAATGTTTCTGAAAGATTATTTGCGATAATACAAAAAGTGATAGAAACAAAATTTATAATGATAATAATATTATGTATTTTATGGACTAAAGGCTTTTGATAATATTAATTATAAAGTTTAGGGACCTGTTGTTATATTTGAAAAAGTAGTTAAAAGATTAATTAAAAGAAATAAACTAAAAAAAGGAATGAATGCAACTTTAATAACAGTAGGGGCTACCAAGCTAGCATACTAATTTTTCAAAAAATTACACCAAAAGACATAAATAACATTCTATTTTTATTTCACAACGACAATTTTCATATTAAAACGACAACTTACCAACGACTAATGTGTATAAGAAGAATATTGTTGTACCCCTTTTAATGTAACCGTATGCAATCCATATATAATATTAAATTATTGTTCATCCTTTGAATTAATTCAACCTGCTGCTAATTCCATATCCAAATATATCTTGTTTTTAAAGACTTGTTCGACAAGTTCTAATCCAACTGTAAAAATATGGCCGTACAGGATACTCCACCACCACAACATAAAACTCTCACTACCTTGGAAAACACGTTAGCAGCATGAAGCAAAAATATTTTATATCCGTTCAACACTATTGAGATAGTATTCAAATAAATATATATTTTCATCGAAAAAGTGGTGAGTGTGGTTCTTTCTGTGAAATAACCAAACCACTAACCGAAAAAGCGGATTCTGAAACTACTATAGAAGCTTGGACGGTTAAAAGATCACGGGCCTTAGCGGCTATTATTGGAAATTGAAATTCAATCTCTTTCCACCAAGTCAAAATATCCAAATTATGAAACTCTTTGATAGTGATGTATGCCAAAAAGTCAGAACCAATATACATTTCTAGTTCGCTACTAGGAGTGTTTGATCGACCTCTTTTGGTATTCTCATTTCTCAAAGTGTTATATAATCGCATCATTTTGTTATTAGTGTGCGAACTTGATCTGGATGCTCCTCATTTCGAATAACGTCATGAAGAGATGTGGAAGTACCATACTTTGACAAGTAAACATTAAATAAACTTGGAAAAACTTTGTTAAATTTGAAAGTTTCTTTTGCCTCGAAATTCAGGTCTTCCTCTAACAAACCTAAATCGTAAGAAATGTTTTGAAGTAAAGTATCAATCCAACTAACAATTAATCGGGTTCAAAGCGGCATAACAAGTTATATCAGGAGACATATTTTTAAAATATTTTATAAATTTTGCTTTAATTGGTTGTACCATATATCCAAAAATGTCGTCTCTCATTTCAAACTCGTTTATTTTGAAACAGATTAAAAATATTTGGTTTAACACTAAACAACTAGTCGGATAATAAACATCCGATAAAAAAGTAGTTGATTGTTTAAAAACAACAAGCATTCCAGTAATTAGTTGGACAGTATGGCAACTCGGCTCTGAAAAAGGTATAACCCAATTACGTTTCCTAAGAAAGTCATGAAATATTTTTGAAGTTAATTTTTGTCTTAAAGCATCTTCAAACATATTACATGTCGAATTCCATATAGTAGATACGTCTCCATTCGGACCTAACCAAAAGAAATTCGAATCGACACAAAATTTCATATATTTATAGTATCTAGTGTTACTGAATTAAAAATATCACGTAACATTTTTTTAAAACTTTCTTTGATAAAAAAATATACCATCGCAAACCGGTTTATATTTTAGTTTTTATTGTCCGATGGTGGCGATGTTATTAGATGCATTATCAAAAGATATATAATATACTTTTTCCTTCTAGTTTAAAACTTTTTATCACATAATCTAAACTATTATATCAATTTTTGTCGGTGTGCGGATATCCAATAATTAAAACGCAATCGTGCGCTTCATCATTTGCCACGTATTGGGATTAACCCAATGAGCGGTAACGCAGAAGTACGAATCCAGTGAACCATGTGGAGCCGTCCAAACATCACAAGTTAATTTTATACCGGTTTGTCTACTTTGAAAACTTTAAAATTATTTCATTTATAGCCATTTTCCACATTTTAATAACATCTCGTCTAAGAGTTGAACGACTTACGTGTGTATAGGAGGTTGGAGCGTTTCTTGGATGAGTTTCGTCAATCGCTGATTGTCGAAGTGGTCAAAAGGTAAGCTTTCTTGAATCACGGACTTCGTCATCCTATCCCACACCAAACTTGCTTCGTATTGCCAAAACGTAGCATTATTCGCCATTATCGTTTGATCGTGTCCCTGACCCAAATTTCACTGCTTTGCAATAGAGGTTTGAATGATTTTTCAAAATAGTATTCCCAGTTTTCTTAAAAAAATGCTCCACATTTCTTACATCGAGCTTTTCTAAAACCCCTCGACATTTCACACAAGTCGACATTACTAGACGATTCCCCAACACTGACGAAAAATTGTAATTGCACACATGATGATGCCATTGTGTTTGAGAGTTAAGAGTATATATTTTTCTATTTTAGAGTGTTTTTAGAATTTTAACAAAGTTTTTAAGTGTTGTAACTAAACCTCAACATCTAGTATATATATATACTATCAATATGGACAAGAGACTCCCAAAAACACCAAAAAATAGCCAAAAACTGACTCTAACGGTTATATGGCTGTTTATTAACAGCTAGAAAGCCAAATGGGGTCGAACCAGTCAAACAGGTTTGAAACCGGACCGAATTGAGTCAAACAGGTTCGGTTTTCGGTTTACGAACCGGTTTTGAATCGTAAACCGGTTTTGTTTCCCACCTCTACTAACAAGAATGGTTGTACGTAACGTGAGGTCATGAATAACTTGCTAAATACCTTTCTTTATAATTTTTTCAATTTTCGAAAAAGCTTGATCAAAGGGCTTGATCATTTCAACGGCTGAGCATGTAATGCAGGTGAATGAAACAAGATATTTCCTTCAATTGCTTACCCCATGTAATAATCAAGCTTCTTGCTAGTTTGATTAATTCAATCAATCACTAAATTTGGATGACGTTACAGGATAATACATCCATGGCTCCATTGGGCTATCCTCTTCCTAATGAACCCTAGGTGTCGGTCTTTTTTCTCTCTTTGCAAAGCCATTGACCAAAATAGGAAAATGACAGTTCAACTCTTGGTTGATTGGTCTTAACCCGGATAGTGTCTGTCTTGAACAAGCTCAACAAAATAGTGTAAAGGTATGTACTACATTTGTTTCCTTTCAGATTTTATGGTACCTCTTTGTTCTGTATACATGTTTACATAATCTTCAGGTTGAGTCAACCTATAACATAAAATCATCTTATAGGGCGCTATCTGGGTTTTGATTAAAAATTACATAATGTTTGGGGATTCAATGATTTCTCGCAGGAGGATAAGAACAAGAAACAATGTGTGACTTAGTTTCCTCACTTTTATTTAAAGAAATTGGTATTTCTATTTGGTTTAAAGGTTTTCATTTGGTGTTCACAAGACTTCATTGTATTTAAAAATGTATCCAGTTTCTCATGTGATAGAAAGCCAAACTTTGGGTGTAGGAATTAGGTTAAAGCAGAGTATGTAGATGATCGTTTAGAGGATGAACTCTTGTATTTTATTAATGGTGAAAATGGAGGTGGAGAGCAGAGATTGTAATTGTAAATAGGATCAAATGAAAGTCATATTTCTATTGTGATGTAACCTTTATGTAACACTTAATTATATTTAAACAAATATTAAATATCCTCAATATTGTTTTTATAGTGAATTATGTTTATTTGAAATACTTAAATGGTTTTAATTAGAAAATGTTAAGTAGTTTAATTTATAAGTCTGAAAATAGATTTAAAAATATGATCGGTGGAGATGAAAAAGTGATTGATAAATATGAAAAAAAGTAATAAGTACGAATTCAAGTATCTCTGATTATGGAAATTGAACTGCTTTTAGATCTTCATTTTCAGGCCTATATGAAAACACTATTGTTAATTATCAAAAAGAATAAATACTTTATTTAACTTTTAGTTGTGCATTGGACGGGTCAAAAGACTAGTTAGTTAAGATGTGTCTAGGAGCGTATTTGTTTCAAAAAATTCTTAAAAATTTCTCAAAATTGAAATTTGAAGTTTTCTTTTTATTGGGTAAGACGATGGAATCTGTTAATCATTAATGGGTTTGGATTTGGTACCGGCACTGCGGCACATGTGGCCTGGTCCTCAAAGAACTCAAAGTTATCGCAACTGCTATTTTCCGTGGGCTTATATGATGGGCTGGATTACTTTACCTTTACAATCGACCCATCAAAAAGGTATCGTGGTTCTGTATGAATAATAAATAATGTTTCGACTATGTTTTTTTAAAGCTATGCTACATCCATAATGTTTACAAATTTTTTTTTCATAAAATGACATGAAACATAAAATAAATTAATCAAATTATTTGTTATTTTTCTCTTATATATCTCTTCCGTAATTCAATTGGTTCAACTCAATCTCTAATATCGTTTGTAAATATTTAGTGAGCCTAGTGTCACGGACTTATCTCGATAAGCTAAGCGTGTGGCCTTAGTCTCGACTAAGTAAGCCTTGCTCGAAACAACCAACGACTCTAGATCAAATGAGAGCACAAGAGACAGAACAAGTGGAATAAAGGGAAATGCTTTGAGTATTAGAGAGGGATTTACAAATGATTAGCAGAGCTATTTGAGGTGTGATGTACCAAATGAGGCATCCATCTATTTATACTAGTCCTCCTACAAAATCAATAGCCAAGATCAAAGTAGATCAATAGCTAGGATTGCATCACTAGAATCATCTACAACCTACTCACTTCTAGATATTTACATTGACCTTCTACACCCTTCCAAAGGAGGAACCATGTGGATGATTATAGAGATATTCCATAAGGCTCCATATCTCCATGATTAATGTAGAAGCTTCTGGAATCTTAAAGTCTAAAGAATTGATAGGTTATTACACTAGCAATTTTTATATTTTTTTACCTTCATCCAATTAGAAAACAATTGGCCAGTGGCTAGAGCCAAAATTAATGGTTACAGGAGGTGGTAAACGGTTGATGATTACGGGATGTGGTAAAAACTGGATTACTAATCCAGTTAATTGATCTTACAGGAGGTTGTAAACAGTTGATGATTACATTGACGGTATCTCAATTATACAGTTTTATGTATGTTACTTGTTATATGGGATAACAACCACCAACAAGAAAATGTTATATATATATCATGTTGTTTGTGCATTTGAGGAAGCTACAATATAACTTATTATCACGCAAAAGATGACAAAATATAATGACCGTAGATGTGTGTTGTGTTATGCAACGTAAACTATTTGCTTGCAACAATGTATGGGCAGATCTAGAACGGGGTAAAGGGACAACTGCTTCTTTAAGTAATTTCATAAGTAATTTCAAATTACATAAAGAAGAATTGTTTTTAAGGATATTTTATGACTTTTATCTTCTTAAAAATAAATAAATAAATAAAACTTTTTTCACACTCAATTATTTTATCCTACCTCCGCTCTTCCAATAAACTAAGATTAGACTTTCTATTAAAATATACAGAAATGGATTTTAGTACCACTGTTTGAAAAGTTAGCTAGTTGGTCATTAAAATATACAGAAATGGATGTTAGCTATAGATTAGACTTTATATTAGCTTTAAATTCGAACTTTAGCCACTCAGTATAAACATATATAAGTAAAAACATTAGGCATTTTTGACACACTTCATGATAGTTGTCTTACTACGTTCAAGAAGTGGCGGTGTATACCCAAACACAATCAATAAAAAGAATCAGTTGACTACGTTAATAAAATTAAACAAACAGGTAAAATACTAACATAAGTTGCAAATAATGATGATGGCCACTTAAATAGACGTATTTGGGCTAGTGATCATACATTCTTAAAGGTTAAGATTATGGAAATTAAACCATCCATTTATGTTCAATAACTTCTATCATCACAAGGTGTATATTGTTGTAACTTGCTTTGCTATGAGAATTAATGACAAAACTTAGTCTTTCCTTATAAACTCATACACCAACCAAATACTAATTTGGGTTACTATTTGTGCTGCAATCAAGTCGAGCATTTATCAAGCAAGCTTGAGCGAGAGATCCATATTATCGAGCTTTTCGAGCTTTAATTAATATGTATATATTTTATAAATATATATGTAATTTTGAATTAGCAAATGATAATTTTAATCATATTTTAATATTGTTAGATTATTTTACAAAGTTTATGACTACTTTTCACTATTTACTTAAACTTTATAGATATTTGAAATGATTTTTCGTATTAATAATTATTTTAAATTAATATCAAATAAGTATGAGTATTAAAATTATTTCTATATAAAAATTCAAGCTTTCCGAGCTGAACCAGAGTCGTCCTGACATATATTTTCGACCTGAGTTGGAGCATGAATCATGAAAATTCATTGAGCTATCAAGCCGAGCTCGAGCTATATTGAGCTAGAGATCTGCCTAGCTTTATTACAACCCTAATGACTACAAGGACAGGACTTGGTATGATTTTGGTCAAATTTCTTCTTTATAAATTATATATATTATATTTAATCAATTTAATGGTCTAAAGATGGTCCTTGAGTTTGGTTCTTATGATAAAATCTGAATTTATTTTAACCTTTTGCAAGACCCGAATTTAACTTTTTGTGCCTTTCTACAATAGTCATATTCATTTAAATTGGTTGGAAAACCTGAATTCAATATTTTGTGTCGTCCTACAACGGTCACAACGGTTAATATGGATGCACTGATTTAGAAAGAGTTGCAATATTTTATGACCATTCCTTATGTATATGCTATAAGTTTTAAAAGAAATGATGATTGGTATAATTAAAGTTTGTAAGGGAGAGTAAAATTTGAGGCAAACATAAAGGATTATTGGTGTAATTCTCTCCCCTCTCTCTCTATATCTATTACACTTATTAATCATTTCATACTCTCTTCTTTAATCATTATATAAGGAGATTGAAAATTACCTTTTTACCCTTTATTTATCCTTTCACTTATTAAATATATTAATCATTGAATTAATACTATATTTTACATAATACATTTAAATATCTTCTTTCTTCTTTTATATCACATTTTTGAATTTACAATTACAATAATGTAAACTATTATAAAAAATCATTTTCATTAAATAAGTTAGCAATTATTCTTACATTCAAGTACCATTAAATATTTGTCTCTCAATATCAACATGTGAAATCTTCACCCGCTCTGTGCGCAGAATCCGACGCTAGTATATATATATATATATATAATATAATATTACCTATACTAACATTTAGCAAAATGTTGGGATACTATTCATTTAATAGTTGATGAATAATATCTCAACAATATATTTTTTTTTTATTTTTTTTTATTTGTAGTTTTCTTTTTGTAATTAAAATTTTTAAGTGTAAATAATTTTTCTTGTAGTTTTTTTTGCAATTAAAAAAATTAATGTTTTTTGGATTAAATGGGATGACAGTTTTTCATTTCAAATCTGTAAAATCAGAATTTCGATCAAATCACACACCGCAGTATACTAGGTCTTTGAGAATTGGAGGATTTTTGATTGAGCGGAAAAAGAAGCTATTGCAATTCTTTTTCTGATAGCGGGTCACATGTATAGGACCAACTTTTCTATTAGTGTATCGTTACGTTAAACACAATTTATTTTCTTATTTTTAAATATTTCTATAATTTATAATAATTATTGAAGCTGTATTTATTTTTACAATTATAGACTAATCTTTGTAAATTTTCTTTCATAATCGTTTGACGATTTCAAGAACTATTAATATTTTAATATAAATTAATAAGACAAAATTTTTTACCAAATCTTATTTTTAAATATTTGTATTATTTATAATAATTATTGAAGCTGTATTTATTTTTACAATCATAGACCAATCTTTGTAAATTTCCTTTCATAATCATATGACGTTTTCAAAAACTAATAAAATTTTAACATAAATTAGTAAGTGTACAATTTTTATTAAGGATATAGAACTTAAGAAACTAACAATGATGATATATTTATATTACCGACAAAATCTATTCAAGTTAGTTGTTTGAATATTTATTTTCATATAAAAAAAATAGAGAATTGTCAAGAAATAATATAGTACATATTAGTAAGTATAACATACAATTGAACTATGTATAGAAACGCTTGATAAATAAGAGTAAGTATAATCAAAGTTGACGTAAACGGTTGATATGGCAACGAAGGGTTAAAGCTAGATGGTTAAGATAAAATATAGTTTATGTATAAGGGTTACTTGATTCTTTTTATATTTGCGGAATTAGGGTTAACTAAATATCTCATATATTAGAATATTAATACATTGACTTTTATATTCTAATATTAATTTATAAATGTATACATTCAAAAATATATATATTTAGATCTCGCTGCAACGCGCGGTTAAAAAACCCTCGTTATCCACAAAGTTAAACCATAAAACTGTCTGGATAGAGCATTTTAAGGGAAGCTGTACATTTATGCTTTAAATTAAACAACAAACAACGAAACCAAACAAAGACCAGAAGTCTTCAAGAGGCATAAATGAGTGTCCAACAACTTACTGATAGTGGTGCAAACAAACATTCAAATCTACATCCTAAAGAAATGAGTGACATTGTGATCACGAAGCAATACACCATTAATTATTACATATAACCCACATGAACTACAGTTTCTATCATATCATCGCACTGACAGTTCGATTCAAATCAAGAATGTGAACCATTACATTAATATTGAAGGATACTAAGAAAAAGAATCGGGAAGGCCAAAATTGCAAAAAAATCCAAATGAAATAAATCAATCGTAGGAACTACGTGTTAGATTAAGCAGGGACAACTGAAGTGAAAACATGAAGTAGCTTTTTATTTTTAATCATTCTATCTAGTCACTAGGCTTTTCGATGTGGCTACATGATTTATTATTCATTAACTATGTCAAAAAACCCCAACATTAGTGCTTTGGCCTAAGAAAAACTGAAATAGTGTGAGATGAACACAGTTAATGTGAGCAATAATATTGCAGTTACTGCATATTTCGTATTTCACTTCCCAAACCACTGTAGTTCTTTGTCACCGAGTCCTCCTACAATATTATTACACGAAGAAGTAAACGCTAAAGAATTTGCCTCTACTTTGTATTTGAAATCGTGCTACTGTTCTTGAACACTACAGAATTCATAAACTAATATTTATTTGGACTTCTGAATTTTGCCAATTTTGCCAAATACATCGTAAATATATAGAGCACCTAATTGTAATAACATTAATGAATCCGTATAAAAGAATGCAACATAAACCCTAATTAGAATAACCTTAACGAAATCGGCAAAAACAAAATAGTAAATTAAATACAATATTTTTTGGATATGGATTAGCTTTAAATCGCTTTAAACACATGAGCTTGAATGTAAAAGGGAACAAATTGAGCCTGGGTTAAGGTTTATATTGATTGAAATTTGAAGCAGAGACAAATACAGAGTATGAAAATACCGCAAATTCCATTGCTGATGAACTGTAACCTGCGACGATTGATGTAGTTTTATTTGAAATTGAGAAACATATTAATGAATTGAGAAACCTAGTGTAAAAATCCTATAATCAAGGAAGGGCACTGGAATTTGAAAATCCCAGCCCTAAAAAGTGTCAAAGAACAAACTGGGCTAGCTCAGTTGGCCACTAAGGTTTCGTTATGGGACTTTGAGGAGGGGATAAAAGGAGGAACAGGAGGATCTTAGAGTTAGTATATTGTTTAATTGAATGTCACTGGTGGACTTGAACTACTAACATCTAACAAGTCATTCTGAAAAAAAGTGTTAAAGAATTGAGGGAGTGGATTTCTAGTACACAATCCTTCTTGTTTCCAGATTGGATGGAAAGAATATGACGTGGCAAAAAAATTTTCAGGAGAATGTCGATTTGTCGAATAAATGTGTTTTATAAATTTAATCATGACTTTTTACTTATGTCTCAAATAGTTAAAAATTTATGGAAAAATATTCCCACTTACATCTTTCAATTTGACGTTTTCTGTTCTTTGCAGGCAAAAAGAAAATCACCACACGAATCGTTATAAAAGTAGTTATTGTCATAGTCATTGCCGTCTTAATAATAGCTTCAAATTGTATCTTTACGGCATCCAGAAAGAAGAAAAGGCAAACACCACAGCCACGACCCATCCAAATCAGTCAGAGTAAGTTTCAAGTTTGCACTTAATAGACACAGAACGAACAGATCAATTATCAATGCTTTATATTACTGAAAACAGACTTTTGTTATCACAAAAACTCTACCTTGCATTTTTTTTTTATTAAACGACATAACAACAATAAAATTCACTTTTTTTTTCTTTTTTTTTTTTTTTGAGAAATACAATTACCCATACACCTCATTACCAAGAATATATACATTAATCCACGGATATCTATAATTATCCCAATAATCCCATCCTTAAGACCTGAACCTCCAATCTCATAGTTGAAAAGATCACCATGATACCGTTAGGCTAAGGACCTTTGGTACTGCTGAATGTTTGCAATACAACTTTAGTACAATAAAAGCAGCAATAAATGACTTTTCTGAAGATGATACTCGCTAAAGACACTTGTAACACCTCTTATTTTTCTTTTAGCTGAAACTATGGATATTGGCACTGCTGAATCTTTGCAATACAACTTCAGTACTATAAAAGCAGACAACCAATAACTTTTCTGAAGATAATAAGCTTGGACGTGGTGGATTTGGAGCGGTCTACAAAGTATGAACAAATGTTCATAGTTAGTCCTCAGTATTATAATGATATTCTTTAGTGTTGATACATGCTATCTTATGATATATACAGGGTAAGCTTGGTGACAAACACGAGATACCTGTAAAGAGGCTAGCAAAGGATTCAGGGCAAGGTGACATAATTCAAGAACGAGGTTTTGCTAGTTGCGAAACTTCAACATCGTAATTTGGTTAGACTGCTTGGTTTCAGTATTGAAGGAAGCGAACAACTTCTCATTTATGACTTCTTGCCAAATGCTAGCCTCGATCACTTTATATTTGGTAAGTCCCTCAAATTTTCACATCTAATTAATGATAATGGTTATAGCACATGATGTTCTCATATTTTTACTAATACCAAATGATAATGGTGATGTAGATCCTACTAAAAGAACACTTCTTAATTGGGAAAAACGGTACAACATCATTAAAGGCATTGCTAAGGAACTACTATACCTGCATGAAGATTCTCGTCTCAGGATCATTCACCGTGATATGAAAGCTAGTAACGTTTTGTTATATGCAGAAATGAACCCTAAAATTGCAGATTTTGGCAGGTGGCAAGATTGTTCAAACCTGAAGAAACTCAAGGCGACACTAGTCAGATTGTTGGAACTTAGTAAGTACACTTTCTTTAGATAAAATTAATTACAGTGACCTTCTAGAAAGGAGGATTTCATGTATCCACCTCCTACAAAGACGTTGTGAGTTGTGAGTTGTGACACCATAATTGCACTTGTTTTCTTAACGAATTTTATTTACGGTTTAGAACTAAAACAAAAATAGAAAGCTCATCACTAAAAAGGTTCTTGCTTTCGCTAGCTGTTCCCTGTAACGTTTTAGAAATAAAAGCTGCCGCTAGCAATTTAATTATATGTCAAAAACATGCAAATTAACTACATATAGTGACAAGAATACCACTAAGATGAAGAAAATGGTCGAGCTTTCCAGCAGCGCACAATTTACCTTGATTTGAGATGGCATTGTGCCATTGCGACCATGTGTGCCAAATAACTTAGTCCAATGCCTATTTTAGTCCTTATGAATTATGATCGAGGTTTCCATTGTGATTGACCAAATTTTTTGGTAAATTCAATTTAAAAATATGTGTGATTGGATTTCATTACACAACTGCTTAGTTATGATCCATTTTGTGCCCTCTTATAGTGGTTATATGACACCAGAATATGCCATGCACGCTCAATTTTCTGTGAAGTCAGATGTCTTTAGCTTCGGAGTGTTAGTACTAGAGATGGTTACTGGTCAAAAGAACACATGTTTTCGTAATGGTGAGAGCATAGAAGACCTTCTTAGCTTTGTAAGTCTCCACCAACGAAATCATATTTTTTGAGGAAATATTTGATTCCAAAACCCAATTATAATTGACGAATATGGATCCGTAATATTGTTAACTATTTTAGGCATGGAAAACTTGGCGGAATGGGACTACATTAGATATGATAGATCCCACATTGAAGACTGGATCGGGTTCATTGGGCGACATGATTGGAAGTATCCATATTGGACTATTATGCGTCCAAGAAAATGTTGTCAATAGGCCAACTATGGCTTTGGTTGTTCATATGCTTAATAGTTTGTCTATCACGCCTCCAGTACCATCACAACCTGCATTCTTCATGCATAGTAACCTTGATCCCAAATTGCCACTCCTTCGGGAGTACAATTCTTTGTCAGGGACTTCTTTTCCAGTAAATGGAGCTTCAATATCTGATTTCATTCCTAGATAGGTACTTAAAATTCACTAAATAAGTAATACGTATTGTTCTTGGTTTCAGTTACCACTCTGTACTTGATTGTAGGTTTTAAGTTGTGCCGTAACATGCAAATTTGGATGTACTTTTTTTTATTATAAATGTAAGTTTCAATCTTTGTTATATTTTAGTGTTCTTACTCATGAGAAGCACAAGTACCCCGTTACGAGCATTTTCCAACCTAGGAAGCAAATCCGATACTGGTATGAAAATATGAGGGATCATTGCAAGCAACTTCTTTCGTTATCTCTTGCATAAAAACAGGGCAGGTATAAATATGAGAATTTGAGTTAATTCATTCATTGAACTGCATAATGGATCCACAAGGGAATATATTGTATGCGATTCTTTCAAAACTTCCTAATCTCATATACAATAGCAAAATCCTCATATGCACTATTAAATTAATTTAATTTAAATCCCGAACTCAAATTGACAAACCCCTGTTGTCATATTGTTTGGTGACAAAGGATCTGTATTCTGTAATAATAATGAATCTCAAAAGAGATCCTAATAGGACAAAAAATCATAGTGTGCAAAATGTCAACTAGCTAGAGAACAAAATCCTAGAGAAAAGTAAGATTATGATTTTGATGCATATCATACCTTGATCTTTAAAAACTTGCAGCGAACATCCACCTGAAAAATTGAGCGTTAGTTATTAGGTATAAACAACCAATTATGCTGACACCAGTAATGAAATTTGCAGCCCAAAGAAATTAACGTGTAACTGCAGTTACACCAGAAACACATCAGGGCAATCAACTTTGTTTTTGGAAAATAAGGTTTCCATACATTTGGTCGAAAAAACTTTAAAATGATAGCTTATGTTTTGCAAATTAAAAATGTAAAATTTAGAGTCTTCACAGATTCTTTAACAAACTTTCTGTAATTATATATATTTATATTAGTATAAGATAAGAAGATTATAAATATTTTAATGTTTTTTTATATGACTTGAATGTCCTTTATCTTGTTTAAAGTTCATCATCAATCAATACATAGCTACATGAGGAATAGGTCTATTTCAAGGATAATAACCAAAGCTAAAGAAACCAAAATGGAAAATGCTTTAGTGATGAAAATTATACAAAATACAAACCACAGACACAAAATATACTTATAAAACCTAATTATTATTTTTTGTCGAAAAATATAATAAAAACAAATAAAAGTAAGCAGATACTTTCTAACACGTGGTCATGTTAGTCAACAATGATGCCTAAACCATATATTTGTATTGATCATGTGTGAGAAGAAACGTGTGGCTATTGAGTAATATGGACCATAAACTTCTCAGTTCTTTTACTTCCTCTTTGGTCACACATGCCTCAATCAATCAAACAAGTTTAGATCACTCCCAATGGAAGAAGTTTCTTCCAAGTTTTTTCCATACTACATCAGCGTCACGTTAACACTTTTTCAAAAAGAACGAAGAAAAACTGAATGCTGTCAACAGAAGAAACTTCTTCAGAAAGAGTAGACCCCACCATTTACCAATAATACATTTTTACTACACACAAAATAAAATAAAATAAAAATAAAAATAAAACAAGCTGGGCCCACAATCACTTGAAGATGGAGTGTCTTTGCACTTCTTCATGAAGATGGAAGAGAAGGACGGGGTGCCAAGGACTTTGAAGACATTTTGGTGCCAATGGCGTCCTTGTGAAGAAGCTTCAAGGACTTAACCATTGGCAGGGGTCTTATATACATACATAAATCCGATCATAATTTTCTAAAGGACACAGAAAAGATGTTTGATAATCGGCAACGTTGAACAGCCCACACATTCCGTTATAAGAACATTCCGTTATAAGAACATTATGTAGAAGACAATGTTGAAACTAATTTAGCAAGGGTATACACCCATAGTAAGAATTGCGATTATATCCTTATAAAGTCCACCCCGAAACCAACAAAGGTAAACGCCTTTAGTGAAAATTGTAGTTGGGAGAAAGGATTCCAAATGATCCATCTAATTGTAGTGTAAAGCTCCACACTATTTGATGCAGGTTCAAGTGTGGAGGATCAGACCCTTATGTTTCTTGAGGTCGAAGATCGTGTAACAAAAGGGGCTGCAAGAAAAAGGTCATAACTTGGGTTGTGAGTGTCCGTTTTAAGCCCACGACCTGGCGAATCCAACTTTCGGGCCCAAAAACGCTTTATTTTGGGAGTTATGGGTTTGTTTATGTTTTTTTCAATTTTTTGTGGACTTTGTTTTTAAGCTAGAGTCCGGCCCGTTCAAAATTCCGGTTGTTGTTTAGGGTTTTGAGAAGGTTGTTGAGCAGTTGATATTCGTATGAATCAACAGGTCAAATTTGTGTTATCTCATTTTTAGTCTACATCACTATTAACAACACATTAATTTCACAAAAGAAATACTCCCTATATGTATGCATACAATCCTTGACCAAGTCAACAGAGACCGATTTCTATTTATGACACAACTCTTTAAAAGTCTTTACCAGATCCGCCCTCTTTCACCAACCCAAACCATGTTAATCCTCTCCGAAAAACTTCTCATCCTGTTCTCTTTAATTTTCATAAGTTTCATCAATACCACCACGTTAGCTCAACCTCGTTTCCTTAGCTATTCCTGTGAAAACACATCAAACTATACCATAAACAGTCCGTACCAAATAAATCTCGACAGGGCTCTATACAGCCTCCCAACCTCCTTTGGCTTTGGTTTCTACTACAACTCCGTAGGCCAAGGAACCGATACAGTCAACTCGATTGCTCTTTGTCGAGGTGATGTCAAGCTAGATACGTGTCAAAGTTGTCTCAGAGACTCCTTTTTTAGATTGCGACAGGTTTGTCCTAACCAAAAGGAAGCAATAGGTTACTACGACTACTGTTTGTTAAAATACTCGAACCAAACTTTATTGAGACAAACAGGAACTAAGTTTTATTTCGTTCTGGCCAACTCACAAAACGCGATTGATGCTAATCAGTTCAATGAAGATCTTAGACCATTGATGGATAGGTTGAGAAGTGAAGCAGCAGCTGGTGGTCCGTTAAGGAAGTTTGCAAGTGGAAATACGACTGGACCCGGTTTCTCTAATATCTATTCACTTGTACAGTGTACTCCAGATTTATCGGAGCTGCAGTGCAATGGTTGTTTGGAGGATGCAATCAATCAGATAACCCGTTATTTAAATGGAAAAGTTGGTGGGAGAATATTTGAACCTATGTGTAAGATTAGGTATGAAATATACCCGTTTTTTAATTTGAGTGATGATTTGGAAATCCCGGCACCACCACCACCGATTTTACAGACATCTCCGCCGATTCAACAACCATCAACACCTCGAGGTATGTGTTATGATCTTCTTGTTAACCTTTTTATTATATAACAACTACCAATTAAGATTCACTTCTTGACTTGTTTTCTTTGAGCCGCAACCCTACAAATCTATATATAAACCACACTTATATACAAATTATCTCCTAACGAGACATAAACCCACGACCAGTTGGTTGAAAGTTTCCACGAATACCCCAAGCCATGTGGTACTTTTTATATAAAGTTGATAAGTAACTGCATTTAGTTGATACGTGAAGAAGTTAATATATTTCTTGTCTCACATTGGTCAGTTACAACAAAGATACCGAGTATATTAGTGCAAACCTCCCTTTAACTAGTGTGAATGCTTTTTGACTTCGTCAATAGGTCCAATTCAAAAACAAACCGGTGAAGTAGGAGGGGTTGGTTCGTATTAACACGACGCTCAAAAATATGGAATGAAGTTAAAAATAAGGGTACTTTGATTAGAATGACAAACAACGACTCAGGCACTTACGTCCTTGTCTAAGTTTTTGTTCTATTATTGATTTTTCAAATATAGAGATTGTAAGACGCTCAAAATTTTTGATTATAATTAAAAATAAGTTTACTTTGACTAGAATGGCAGACAACGACTTTAAGATATAGGCACTTACGTCCTTGTCTATGTTTAACGATTATTGATTTTTCGAATACAGTGAGTTCAAATAGGAATAACTAACTTTTTTTTTCTTTAAAATTAAATATTTCAAAAGTGATTAGTCAAAAAATTATAAAAATAACATCGTAAAATTAGAGTTTTTTCCTCTTCGATTAGATAACTCACGTAATATAATTTCGACGATTTTTTTTGTTCTTTTTTTGGGGTTTGTAAAAACGACTATCGCATGTGTTACCGACAACTATCACATACGATATCGCGCGACTATCACATGTGATACCGGTGACTATAACATGTGATAGTTGTTTCCAAAAATTACCAAAAAAAATAAAAAATAAAAGAAAGTTAGTCGAAAGAGAAAAAAATACGGATTTTTATGCTGCAATTTTTCAATTTTTTAATTATCCATTTTTTAGATATTCAATTTTAAACAACGTGAGGGTACAAAAGTACAAGATTAAACATTTCTCTTTTCAACTATTTACATTTTTTAATTGGTTGTTGAGATACTCAATTTTTTAAACATTTTTAAAAACGTAAGGGTAAAAAAGTACAAAAGATAATTTTTTTTTAATTTTATGCATCAATTGTTATCTTGATACAAATGAATATTGATATATATTCCTCCATTTTTGCAATTTTTCTTTCTCATTTAAACACTTCTCTTTTCAACTATATAAATTGTGAGATGAGTTCAAATGAGTACGAACTTTTTTGTAACAATGAGGAAACCAATAAAAAAGCTCCATTTGTAAGGGTACAAAAGTCATTGTAACAAACTTCATTTTTCTTCATATCACATTGTATACTCAAAAATGACTACTCAAATAGTTATAAAATTTGCACTCTAAATATCAGCGTTTTTTTCTTTTCGATTTGACATATCACATTGTATACTTTCGAAAAACTTTTTATTTTATTTTTTAATTTTTATTGGGTTTTGAAAACGAGTATCAAATGTGTTATCATATAACACAAGTATTAACATATTGTAAAACCTAATACTTTTTTTTTTAATTTTATTTTATGAAACAGTGTCATCTGCCGGATAGGACTTTTTGTCGAAAAGTTTACACTTGCTATCCCTCGGATATGTGTCTTTACCAGTTTTCTGCACTTTTTCACACCGCAAGTTCATTTATAACCAAAACTCATTCCATTTCTTCAAATGACCATATGTAATTGTAATAACAACTTTCTCCATATAATTTCATCAATTGCTACAAGAGTTTATACAAATATGTTCTTGACCCATTTTGACACCAAAACCAAAATATGGGCTCACTATACAAGTTAGTTAATCATAACCATGATTCAAAATATTAGGACCCAAATAACCTACAACGAGAACATATTCCTGCCATCCTTATGCAGTCCCCTTCCCACGCTCATCCTTCTTACTAGAACCACTTGGACCTACAAGATGTTTAGACTAAAACAATAAGCTTATGCTTAGTGAGTATATAGGTGATATAAATAGGTACACAACTAACAACTTGTTAAAATCATATTAAGCAACTCACACTTCAATTAAATATCAAGTAATCAACTGGACCATTTGGTAATCATAATAACAAGTCATCAACTAATATCATTGCAACAACTATTAATTTAAATAATTAACTAACAACTGAAACAATTAACAACTGATTTAAGTCGACGACCATATACCCTACTTCACGGATCCGTTCAACCTCATGTTCATAAAAAAACTGTAACTAGCACAAGGTTAATATATCTCCACTGATCAAATAACCAACTTGTGGTCAACCACCACATTTGGACATTTCACATAACAACTTAGTTAGCACAAGGCTAATATATCTTCACTAATCATATAATCAACTTGAGGTCATTACACCACATTAACTTAAATTCATCATTTAAACACATGAGTTCTCTTACACGTATGTAATCCGGATTCATGTATTTTATACACCTATTTAATCCCTATATCACTCACATATTGATTTTGATGAAGATAAGTTGTCGAGATGTAACTCCACTTCTTTAGCACATATCAATCACCACATAGCAATTACAACACATTAATAATGCAACAACTATCCTACTCAATTCTTCTTATAATTTCATTACATGATCCCAACATTGCCCAGTTTGACTTTTTAAAGTCAAACTTAACATGATTTCACCAACTTTTTAACATCTAATTCATTCTATTAATTAAATGTTCTCAACACCACCTTATTCATCATCAATAGCATCAAAACAACACTTTTAAACTAATAATTTCGTGAACTATCTTCATTTAAAAAGAACCCAACTTTTCTAAATTGGGGTAATCAAGCTTATAACAAAATTTCACCACTATTTGGTTTGAAATCAACAACTAATGGTTATAATCTCATATAAACATCAAATGAACACAACTCATAGTTAATTTCATCTATTATAATCATTTCAACTTCCAATCATCATTCCCCATATTGCTTAGGTCAAATAATGAGAAAACTTACTCACTTAAGGTTGAAGATGAAGTATATCACTTCAATTTAGATTTTCTAAGTTTAATTTGATATAAACCCACTGATTTCTTCTTCCTTCTTCTTTTTCTTGATGTTCCAGTAGGTGTGTGAGTGTGAGTAAGTGTTTGGTCGATGCATATGGTGTATTATGAGAATTCTAGAGTTACCTTATTTAATTGTATTGATAAATTGGTATTTACACTTCCGATCTTTTAGTCCCATCTACTGTACAACATTTCATTCCCAATTAAATTTTAACAGCTTATACACCTCCCAACAAATAATAATAAAACACCTAATTTAAATCAATTAATAAAATAAGTCATGTATTCGAATTAAAATATTATCGTAATTTTCAGAGTGTTACTCATATAACGTATATATTAACATATAAAGTATTTGTATCAGACATTATGTTACTTTAAAACAGGTGATACACAAATAAGCCTTAAATATTGTTGTCAACAAATAAGTTCTTAACATGTTTGTTCATACTGCATGTGTTATGTATCACAACATGTGTCTGATGATGCAACACCTATTTTCTTAATCAATATGTTATAACGTATGTATTTGTAGATTTGAAAGTTAAATGTAATTATTTAAATACACTCAAATGCGAAGAAATTATTAGAATGTAACTACGGATGTGTTTGGTGAAGAGCTTTTGGAAGCTTTTAGCTTTTATTTTAGTTAAAAAGCTCTTTGAAAAAGTAAAATCTTGGTTTGGAATGTCGAAGCTTTTAGCTTTTGATTTGTTTTAAAAGCTCAATTTCAAACGCTACATATACAAGCGTTTAAAAATGAATGAAGCTTTTTTACTATCTAAATTACTTACGTGCCCTCATAATGAGAAGTTTCAATGTGTTCTTTACTTCCTGCCAATTTCCAATTGCTTTCTTTTATCCAGTGCTCTACCATAATACATACACATTATTACTTAAATATAATATTAGTGAAATTAATCACATCATAATATAATTATTTGTAAAAAGATGTGTTTTAACTTTTAAAAATAGATAGCAACAAAGGTGAATGTGAATGCTAAATATATATAAAAAGAAATAGTACTTCTAGATAATTTATTTCTGATTCAAATTATATTGGTTTCTTTAGTAGTTTAATTTATTTTTTAAGTTTTTTTTTTTTACTTTCTTATGTAATTTTACTTTTGTAAAATACAGCTACCATCAATTTGCCAAACATATTATGATAGGATAAAATGTCTATTGTATGCATCGAAATCGATAGTTTTCGGTCATTCAGTCATCCGTCTCATACAATATACGAAATTGTAAAGTTTTATACATACAATAACAAGTTCTAAATGTAGTTACATACAATTGTAAAAAACATAAAGTTAGATGCATAAAGAAACAATTAACCTTTATTTATATAATGAATATTATTTGTTAAATTTATTTTTTTAACTATGTTTATCATTTATTATTATATTGATGTAATTTTATGTCATTTTACACTTTAAAACTACAGCTACAACTAGTTTGCCAAACAATTCTATACAAATAAATCTACATCCTAAAGCTACAGTCTACAGCTAAACTCTACAGCTACAGCTACAGCTACAACTTACAGCTACTTCACCAAACATACCCTACATCCATGGACTATTGATTATTACTACAATTAGAAAAGAAAACAGAAAAGTAAAATAAAAAAAGTTAAACCAAACCATCTGACATTATGTTATCACTTTTTACAAAACTAACTGGTTTTTGAAAAATCGAAACAAAGCTTTTTTAAATCAAAACCATCCATTCAACGTAAAAATTTGAAACCATCACAGAATTGTCTCGCTTGAATTCCTTGTTTGCTCTCAAGTCGTCAACAATGACATAATAAACAATCGAGAGTTCCGAGCGAACATGGATGGTTTTGTTAGGAGATTTTTAGTAGTTGGTGTCGGTGGTGATGGATAAAACGGTGGTGTTGGTGAGCACGACGGCGATGTTGGTGGATACGTCATAGCCTTTAACGAAGATGATCATAAGTGGTAGATTTGTGTTTCGTGGTGGTGGTAACATGTGGATTTGATGTCCGGTGACTTCAGTATACGGTTGTGGATGTTGATGCGATAATGGTGGAGGCGGTTGATGACGACGATTGTAATGATCGACTGCTGGCGGTGGTTATGGCCACTGTTGGCGGTTGTTGATGGAAACCGTTATGTGTTTACGTTGGTTGAGAAAGTTAAGATTGGAAAAAGTCTAGATGAAAAAGATGATGTGAATGTATAAGAATACCCTTAGCCTTTGTAGTTAAGCCAAATTATTGGTAAAAATGCCAGAACGTATTTGATCCATTAATGAGATTATTTCAATGGTTGATTCAATGTCTCATTCTTTCAAAAATTATTGTACTCAAGTAAACTTTCGTTTAAAAATTATAATGCAATTACTAACTAGTGCGTGGAACATGCTACCTCGTTGGTGTATGACTTTATACGCATTGAATAGTCTGGTTGCACAACAATAGTTTGATGGTAATTCAATATCCCACATTATAGCAAGTTACTTTTTATTTAATTAAAATATAAGTCACTTTTACAATTCAATTCGAACTGGAAGTCAATCTTTATATTTTGTCATTAATATTATACAAAAACCGTCCTAAATTTTCTATCTAATCTATCTATATATCTGATCTGATCTAATCTAATCTAATGACCTTACTAAGTGACTAACCATGTATGTTTGATCTTATAACTCGTGGGGACCATCAACCATATGGAATTGAATTGCAAACGTTGTAGTGGATCTTATTTAACTAATTAATTTTGTCTTCTCCTCTCACAGAACATATATATCATGACCAATATAACTTGAGAGGTGAAACACTATTTAGGGTATGCAGATATGGATACTTCATTAGACTAATAAACGGTCTTTGTTATATGAGTTTTCCATTGCTATGGATTAATTCATTGACTGGTCGTTATTACTCATTACTCCCTGCATGTTTCCCAATTTTTGATTGAAAGAAAGAAACAGAATAGAATATAAAAATGATTTTTTTTGGAACAGCGTAGATATTATAAGCTTAACTCGGGGAAAACCCGAGAATCAAATGAACACGATACAATAGAATACAAAATGATACTCCGTATAAAAGATAGGAAGAGAAATAACACTTTTAGGTTCCTGAGTTGGAAAGAAAGGAAATAAACTTACACGTTTCATATTCTAGAGTGGGACAAAAAAAATATCCTAATGCCCTTTCACTTCTCTTCTCTTCTCTTCGTACGAAAAAACTCAGGGAACACGTACAATGTGATTTTTCTTCTTTACAAATCTCTTCTGTTTTCCCGAAAACACAATCAGGAGTGCGTGCAGCTTATATTAGAAAGCATGAAAAATAAAGGGAGTGTCCAGGATTATTATTAGAATCAATCATAAATTAAGGAAACCCATTGAATACTAGTCAGGCTTGTTGATTTTCTTATCATAGATAATATATTTATACTATTTCATCATAGATATAATCATGATGGACTTTTTACTTATGTTACATATGTAAATGTTTGATTTTGTTTTCGGAAACTGTTCAAAGTTACATCATTCATAGTAATAAATTTTATTCTTTGCAGGCAAAAAGAAAAACACAACACGGATGGTGATAATAGTAGTCGTTATTGTGACAGTCATTGGGGTCATGATAATTGCTTCATTTTGTATTTTCAAGAGATTGCAGAAGAAGAAAAAGCAAACACCACAGCCATCGCACCTTGAAAGCAGTCAGAGTAAGTTCTAAATTCTCAAATTAAGATCAACTATTTAGATTATAGAAACAGAATTCTGTTATCACAACAACTCATATATCTTTTAGCTAAGGAGAAAACATTTGACAAAGAGACTCTTAACGCGTCTTGTTTTTCTTTTAGCTGAAACGTCTATGGATATTGGGACTGCTGAATCTTTGCAATACAACTTTAGTACAATAAAAACAGCAACAAATGACTTCTCCGAAGACAATAAGCTTGGACGTGGTGGATTTGGTGTAGTTTACAAAGTAAGAACCAATCAGTTAAAGTTGATAGTTATATTTTATAAACTTACAATAGAATCTTGATCTTTTTAAAATGTTGACACTTGTTTACGATATATATAGGGTAGGCTTGGTGATGGACACGAGATAGCTGTAAAGAGGTTAGCAGCAGATTCAGGGCAAGGTGATGTAGAATTCAAGAATGAAGTTTTGCTAGTTGCAAAGCTTCAACATCGTAATCTAGTTAGGCTGCTTGGTTTCAGCATTGAAGGAAGCGAACGACTTCTCATTTATGAGTATTTGCCAAATGCAAGTCTTGATCACTTTATATTTAGTACGTTATTTAGACTATCAACCTCACGATGTTTGATAGATATAATGCTTGTAGTATATGATGTTCTCTTGTAGTGAATGTTGTTACTGATATACAAATCATGATGGTGATGTAGATTCAACTAAATGTACGCTTCTTGATTGGGAAAAGCGATACAACATCGTTAAAGGGATCGCTAAGGGACTATTATACCTTCATGAAGATTCTCGTCTGAGGATCATTCATCGTGATATGAAAACTAGTAACGTTTTGTTAGATGCAGAAATGAACCCTAAAATTGCAGATTTTGGCATGGCAAGATTGTTTAAACCTGAAGAAACTCAAGGCGACACCGATCGCATTGTTGGAACTTAGTAAGTACATTTTCTTTAGATAAAATTAATTACAGCGAATTTCTAGAAGGGCGGAATTTCATGTATTCCCCTGCTACAAAGACGTTTTGAGCTGTGACATCATAATTGCACTTGTTTTCATAACGAATTTTCTTTACAGTTAAGAACTAAAAGAAAAGTAGAAGGGTCATCACTGAGAAAGGTTCTTGCTTTCGCTAGCTGTTCCCCGTAACGTTTTAGAAACAAAAGCTGTCGCTAGCAATTTATTTATAGGTAAAAAACATGCAAATTAACTATATTTAGTGACCGGTATACCAAAAGGATGAAAAAAAATGGTTGAGCTTTTGAGCTACGTACAATTTACTTTGATTTGAGATGGCACTGCGCCATTGCGATCCATGTGTGCAAAATAACTTAGTCCAATGCCTATTCAAGTCCTTCTGATCGAGCTTTCCATTGTGATTGACCATATTTTTTGGTATATTCAATTAAAAAAATGCGTGAATTGATTTCATTATACAACTGCTTAGTTATGATCCATTTTCTGCCCTCTTATAGTGGTTATATGGCACCAGAATATGCCATCATGCACGGTCAATTTTCTGTGAAGTCAGATGTCTTTAGCTTCGGAGTGTTAGTAGTGGAGATGGTAACTGGTCAAAAGAACACATGTTTTCGTAATGGTGAGAGCATAGAAGACCTTCTTAGCTTTGTAAGTCTCCACCAACAAAATCATCATTTTGTGAGGATATATTTGATTCCAAAACCTAATTATAATTGACGTATATGGATCCGTATAACAATATTGTTAACTATTTTAGGCATGGAAAAGTTGGCAGAATGGGACTACGTCAGATATGATAGATCCCACATTGAAGACAGGATCAGGTTCACTGGGCGACATGATTGTAAATATCCATATCGGGCTATTATGTGTTCAAGAAAATGTTGTAGATAGGCCAACTATGGCTTCGGTTGTTCACATGCTTAATAGTTTGTCTACCACGCTTCCGGTACCATCACAACCTGCATTCTTCATGCGTAGTAATCTTGAACCCGGATTGCCACTCCTTCCGGAGTACAATTCTTTGTCAGGGAGTACTTTTTCAGTAAATGAAGCTTCAATATCTGATTTCATTCCTAGATAGGTACATAAAATGCACAAAATAGGCATCACATATTGTTCTTTGTTTCAGTTACGACTCTGTATTTGATTGTAGGTTTTAAGTTGTGTGGTCACATGCAACTTTGGATGTACGTTTTTGGTTATAAACGTAAGTTTTGATCTTTCTTATATTTTAGTGTTCTTACTCATTAGAAGCACAAGTACCCTGGAAAGAAAAGGGGCGCGCTAGCTACAATCAAAGTAAAGTGCTAACGAGCAACAATGCCTATAGATAGCGCTTTAGTAATAATATAGGTAGGGCTTTTTCAGGAATCGATTCTATGGATGAATAGCAGAAGTGCAACTTAGTAGTAGAAACTCGGAGAGACGGAGATGGGACTATTTCATACCTGCTAACTCCTAGGATGAGAAATGGTTCCCTTGTTTTTGGCAGGAAGAGTTTCAGCCTTTGTTGTTACGTGCATTTTCCAACCTAGGAAGCAAATCCGATACTGGTATGAAAATATGAGGGATCATTGCAAGAAACTTCTTTCGTTATCTGTTGCATAAAAACAGGGCAGGTATAAATTTGAGAAGTTGAGTTAATTCGTTTATTGAACTGCATAATGGATCCACAAGGCAATATATTGTATGCAATTTTTTCAAAACTTCCTAATCTCATATACAATAGCAAAATCCTCATATGCACTATTAAATTAATTTAATTTAAATCGCGAACTCAAATTGACAAACCCCTGTTGTCATATTGATTGGTGACAAAGGATCTGTATTCTGTAATAACATAACAATAAAAATAAAAATGAATTTTAAAAGACATCCTAATAAGATAAAGAAATCATAGAGTGCAAAATGTCAACTAGCTAGAGAACAAAATCCCAGAGAAAAATAAGATTTTGATTTTGATGCATATCAAACCTTGATCTTTGAAAACTTGCAGCGAACATCCACCTGAAAAATTGAGCGTTAGCTGTTCGGAATAAACAACCAATTATGCTGACACCAGTTGTTTGAAATTTGCAGCCCAAAGAACATAACGTGTAACTGCAGTTACACCACAAACACTTCAGGGTCAATGTACTCTTAAGAAAAAACTCGATATAGGTCCTTCAACTTTGTTTTTGGAAAATAAGGTTACCGTACATTTGGTTGATCAAACTTTAAAATGATAGCGCTTATGTTTTGCAAATTAAAAATGTAAAAAATTTAGAGTCTTCACAGATTCTTTAACAAACTTTCTGTATTTATATATATTTATATTTATATTTTCTCAATGTTTTGCAAAGAAAAAAGTGAAGCACCGTTAAAACAACTTTTGTACCTTTACAAATGCAGATGTCTTATTAGTTTTCTCAATATTTAAAAAAATCTCATACTCATTTGAACTCATCTCAAAATTTATATAGTTGAAAAGAGAAAAATTTAAATGAGAACGAAAAATGTTGCGAGAATGGAGGAATAATTCATTTTCATCAAGATAACAAAACTCTCACGTTTTTAAAAATTGAATATCTAAAAAACGGATAGTCAAAAAATTAAAAAATTGTAGCATAAAAATCCTTGTTTTTTTCTCTTTCGAATAACTTTCATTTTTTTTTTCATTTTTGGTGAGTTTTGGAAACAACTATCACATGTTATAGTCGCCGGTATCACATGTGACAGTCACGCACGATATCATATGTGATAGTTGTCGGTAACACATGCGATAGTCGTTTTTACTAACCCCCAAATAAAGAATGAAAAAAAATGTCGAAAATATATCATGTGAGATGTCTAATTGAAGAAGAAAAAACTCTAATTTTACGATGTTATTTTTATAATTTGTTGAATAACTATTTTTGAAATATCTAATTTCAAAGAATATGAAAAAGTGAATCTTTATCATATTAAAAAGAAAAGTTATTCCTATTTGAACTCCCTGTATTCGAAAAATCAATAGTCGTTAAACATAGACAAGGACGTAAGTGCCTATCGTAAAGTCGTTGTCTGCCATTCTAGTCAAAGTAAACTTATTTTTAATTATAATCCATATTTTTGAGCGTCTTACAATTTCTATATTTGAAAAATCAATAATAGAATAAAAACTTAGACAAGGACGTAAGTGCTTAAGTCGTTGTTTGTCATTCTAATCAAAGTACCCTTATTTTTAACTTCATTCCGTATTTTTGAGCGTCGTGTTAATACAAACCAACCCCTCCTACTTCACCGGTTTGTTTTTGAATTGGACCTATTGACGAAGTCAAAAAGCATTCACACTGGTTAAAGAGAGGTTTGCACTAATATACTCAGTATCTTTGTTGTAACTGACCAATATGAGACAAGAAATATATTAACTTCTTCACGTATCAACTAAATGCAGTTACTTATCAACTTTATTTAAAAAGTACCACATGGCTTGGGGTATTCGAGGAAACTTTCAACCAACTGGTCGTGGGTTTATGTCTCGTTAGGAGATAATTTGTATATAAGTGTGGTTTATATATAGATGTGTAGGGTTGCGGCTCAAAGAAAACAAGTCAAGAAGTGAATCTTAATTGGTTGTTGTTATATAATAAATAGGTTAACAAGAAGATCACAACACATACCTCGAGGTGTTGATGGTTGTTGAATCGGCGGAGATGTCTGTAAAATCGTTGGTGGTCGTGCCGGGATTACCAAATCATCACTCAAATTAAAAAACGGGTATATTTCATACCTAATGTTACACATAGGTTCAAATATTCTCCCACCAACTTTTCCATTTAAATAACGGGTTATCTGATTGATTGCATCCTCCAAACAACCATTGCACTGCAGCTCCGATAAATCTGGAGTACACTGTACAAGTGAATAGATATTAGAGAAACCGGGTCCAGTCGTATTTCCACTTGCAAACTTCCTTAACGAACCACCAGCTGCTGCTTCACTTCTCAACCAATCCATCAATGGTCTAAGATCTTCATTTTTGCTCCCAAGTCGTCAAACAAAATTCCAGAGAAAAATAAGATTTTGGTTTTGATGCATATCAAACCTTGATCTTTAAAAACTTGCAGCGAATATCCACCTTAAAAATTGAGCGTTAGCTAGTCGGAATAAACAACCAATTATGCTGACACCAGTTGTTTGAAATTTGCAGCCCAAAGAACATAACGTGTAACTGCAGTTACATCACAAACACATAAGGGTCAATGTACTCTTAAGTAAAAACTCGATATAGGTCATTCAATTTTGTTTTTGGAAAATAAGGTTACCATACATTTGGTCGATCAAACTTTAAAATGATAGCTTATGTTTTGCAAATTAAAAATGTAAAATTTAGAGTCTTCACAGATTCTTTAACAAATATTCTGTAATTATATATATTTATATTAGTATTAGTATAAGATAAGAAGATTATATATATATATTATTGTTGTTTTTTTATATGACTTGAATGTCCTTTATCTTGTTTAAAGTTCATAATCAATCAATGGATAGCTAGATGAGATATAGGTCTATTTCAAGGATAATAACCAAAGCTAGAGAAACCAAAATGGGAAATCCTTTAGTGATGAAATAATACAAAATACAACCACAGACACAAAATATACTTATAAAACCTAATTAACTTTTTTTGTCGAAAAATAGAGTACAAACAAATAAAAGTAAGCAGATACTTTCTAACAGGTGGTCATGTTACGAGTCAACAATGATGCCTAAACCATATTTGGTATTGATCATGTGTAAGAAGAAACGTGTGGCTATTGAGTAATATGGACCATAAACTTATGAGGTCTTTTCTTTGGTTATACATGCCTCAATCAATCAAACACGCATATATACATACGTAAATCCGATCATAATTTTCTAAAGGACAAAAGAAGATGTTTGATAATCGGCAACGCTGAACAACCCACATATCCTACTATAAAGACATTATGAAGAAGACAATGTTCAAACTAATTTAGCAAGTGTATACACCCATGGTAAGAACTGTGACTCTATCCTTACAAAGTCCACCCCCAAACCAACAAAGGTACACGCCTAGTGAAAATTATAGTTGGGAGAAAGGATTCCAAATGATCCATCTAATTGTAGCGTAAAGCTTCACACTATTAATGACACATTAATTTCACAAAAGAAATACTCCCTATATGTGTGTGCATGCAATCCTTTGAACAAGTCAACAGAGACCAATTTCTATTTATGACACAACTCTATAAAAGTCTTTACCAGCTTCTCCCTCTTTCACTAACGCCCAAACCATGTTAATCCTCTCCGAAAAACTTCTCATATTGTTCTCTTTAATTTTCATAAGTTTCGTCAATACCACCACGTTAGCTCAACCCAATTTCCTTCGCTATTCCTGTGAAGACACATCAAACTATACCATAAACAGTACGTACCAAAGAAATCTCAACACGGCTCTATCCACCCTCCCAACCACCAACTCCGGCCTTGGTTTCTACAACATCTCCATAGGCCAAGGGATCAATACGGTCAACTCGATTGCTCTTTGTCGAGGTGATGTCAATCTAGATAAGTGTCAAAGTTGTCTCAATGACTCCATTGTTAAATTGCGACAATTTTGTCCTAACCAAACGGAAGCAATAGGTTACTACGACTACTGTTTGTTAAAATACTCGAACCAAACTCTATTGAGACAAACTGGAATTAAGTTTTATTTCATTATGGCCAACTCCCAAAACGCGACTGATGCTAATCAGTTCAATGAAGATCTTAGACCTTTGATGGATACGTTGAGAAGTGAAGCAGCAGCTGGTGGTTCGTTAAGGAAGTTTGCAAGTGGGAATACGACTGGACCTGGTTTCTCTAATATCTATTCACTTGTACAGTGTACTCCAGATTTATCGGACTTGCAGTGCAATGGTTGTTTGGAGGATGCAATCAATCAGATAACCCGTTATTTTAATGGAAAAATTGGTGGGAGAATAATTTTACCCATGTGTAATTTTAGGTATGAAACATATCCGTTTTTTAATCGGAGTAGTAATTTGGTACCACCACCACCGATTTTACAGACATATCCGCCGATTCAACAACCATCAACACCTCCAGGTATGCGTTGTGATCTTCTTGTTAACCTTACCGTTATATAACAACCAATTAAGATTCACGTTTTGACTTGTTTTCTTAGAACCTGAACCCTACAAATGTATATATAAGACAACACATATATACAAACTATCTCCTAACAAAACATAAACCCATGACCAGTTGGTTCTTTTAAATAAAGTTGATAACTAACTGCATTTAGTTGAGATGCGAAGAAACTCATTTGATACATTTCTTGTTCTACATTGGTCACTTACAACGAAGATACTGGGAATATCAGTGCAAACCTCTCCTTAACTAGCGCGAACCCAAAAAGAAACCCATGAGGTAGGAGGGGTTAGGTTGCTCAATAATATGGAATAAATTTAAAAATAAGGTTACTTTTGACTAGAATGATAAACAACGACTTTAAGATAGGCACTTACGTCCTGGTCTAACTTTTTTATCCTATTATTGATTTTTGAAATATAGAAATTGCAAGACGCTCAAAAATATGGATTATAATTAAAAATAAGTTTACTTTGACTAGAATGACAAACAACGACTTTAAGATTGGCACTTACGTCCTTGTCTATGTTTAACGATTATTGAATAAATTGAAAAGTAAGTTTACTTTGACTAGAATGACTAATAACGACTTTAAGATAGGCACTTATGTCCTTGTATAATTTTATTGATTTTTGAATTTTCAAATATAGAAATTGTAATGTAATTACTAATGCGTGCGTGGAACATGCTACCTCGTTGGTGTATGACTTTATACATATTCTGCTTGCATAAAAATAGTTTGATGGTTATTCAATAAAAATAGTTTTATTATAATAAGCGAAGATAGTTTAAATGAATACAACTTCCTTTTTAAGGATGATAAAACAGATAAGAGAATTTTATTTATCAAATTCTATTTTCTCTCACATTCTTTACACTCACTTTTCATTTTTATTTGAACAAATAAGAAAATAAATAATTGCAATTGATTCATTCATTCTCGTAACATTTTTTATTTTCATTTGAACTTTTCTCTAATTCATAATTAAGAAACAACCTATCAACTTGTTATTTAGGTTCAGAAAAGTCTAACATACAGGCTGTTCATTACTTAGACATAACCAAATAGTAATTTAATTTGATTAGGTTTTTATATTTAGATTCAGAAATCAATTGCTTGCACCTATTTAATACACTCAACTGATCGAACCAAAAAAACATCCTTATTAATGTCATATTCAAAACCAACATCTATCTATCTATCTATATATATAAACATCGTGGACGTGCTTATCACGGCCACAACGTAGTAATCACAATAAAATGACACGTTACATAAAATTAACCATGTATATTTGATCTAATAACTCGTGGGGACCATCAACTATAGAATTGAACTGCAAACGCGATTGACGTACTGGACCTTAGTTAACTAATTAATTTTTTCTTCTCCTCTCTAATAACATATTGATACTTAGTAAGTTTGTAAAACACTATTTAGGGCATGCAGATATGGATACTTCATTAGACTAATTAACGGTCTTTATTATATGCGTTTTTTATTGCTATAGATTAATTCATTGATTGGTCGTTGTTACTCATTACTCCATGCTTGTTTCCCAATTTTTGATTAAAAGAAAAAAACAGAATAGAATATAAAATGCTTTTTTTGGAACAGCAGATATATTAAAAGCTTTAACTCCAGAAAACCCGAGAAGGAACACTAAACAATAGAATATAAAATGATACTTCCTGAGAAGAAGTGAAATAACACTTTGGTGTTCCCTAATGAAAAGAAATAAATTTATACGTTGCATGTTCTCGAGTCGGAGATTTTTTTCTATTCATACGAAAAAACTCGAAAACACGTAAAATGTGATTTTTCTTCTTTAAGAATCTTCTCTTTTCTCGAAAACACGACTCGGGAGCGGCGTGCAGCATATATTAGAAAACATGAAAATAAAGGAATACTATTATCAGCGGCGTGCAGCTTATAAGATCATAATCTAGGATTATTATTAGAATCAATCATAAATTAAGCAAACCAATTGAATACCTGTCAGGCTTGTTGAATTTCTTATCATAGATCATACATTCATACTATTTCATTATAGATATAATCATGATCGACTTGTTACTTATGTTTTAAATATGTAGATGTTGAATTTTATTTTTGAAAACTGTTCAAAGTTACATCATTCATCGTAATAAGTTTTATTCTTGGCAGGTAAAAGGAAAAATACAACATGGATAGTAGTCGTTATTGTGACAGTTATTGGAGTCATTTTAATTGCTTCATTTTGTATTTTCATGAGATTACAGAAGAAGAAAAAGCAAACACAACAGCCACCGCCCCTCGAAAGCAGTCAAAGTAAGTTCCAAATTTGCAACTTAAGATCAACGGTTTACATTACAGAAACAGAATTCTGTTATCACAACAACTCATTTCCTTTTAGCTAAGGAGAAAACATTTGACAAAGAGACTCTTAACGCGTCTTGTTTTTCTTTTAGCTGAAACGTCTATGGATATTGGGACTGCTGAATCTTTGCAATACAACTTTAGTACAATAAAAACAGCAACAAATGACTTTTCCGAAGACAATAAGCTTGGACGTGGTGGATTTGGTGCAGTTTACAAAGTAAGAACTAATCAGTTAATGTTGATAGTTATATTTTATAAACTTATAATAGAATCTTGATATTCTTAAAATGTTGAAACTTGCTACTTTTACGATATATATATATAGGGTAGGCTTGGTAATGGACACGAGGTAGCTGTAAAGAGGTTAGCAAGGGATTCAGGGCAAGGTGATGTAGAATTCAAGAATGAAGTTTTACTAGTTGCAAAGCTTCAACATCGTAATCTTGTTAGGCTACTTGGTTTCAGCATTGAAGGATGCGAACGACTTCTCATTTATGAGTACTTGCCAAATGCAAGTCTTGATCACTTTATATTTGGTACGTTATTTAGAATATCAACCTCACAATGTTTGATCAATATAATGTTTGTAGTATATGATGTTCTGTTGTAGTGAATATTGTTACTGATATACAAATCATGATGGTGATGTAGATCCAATTAAACGTACACTTCTTGATTGGGAAAAGCGATACAACATCGTTAAAGGGATCGCTAAGGGACTGTTATACCTACATGAAGATTCTCGTTTGAGGATCATTCATCGTGATATGAAAGCTAGTAATGTTTTGTTAGACGTAGAAATGAACCCTAAAATTGCAGATTTTGGGATGGCAAGATTGTTTAAACCAGAAGAAACTCAAGGTGACACGAGCCGAATTGTTGGAACCTAGTAAGTACATTTCCTTTAGATGAAATTCATAGTATTAATTGCTAGTAATTAATGTTAATTATCCTAGATGAACAACTACAATGGCCTTGTGACACAACAGTTTTCACTTAATAAATTCTGTTTAGCTGTAAAATAAATAAATAAATAAATAAATAGAAAAAGTGTCATCACTAAAATATGGTTTGGCTTTCGCTAGCTATTCTTACTTAGGATTGGTCAAAAACATGGAAATTAACTACATTTGGCCAACAGAATGTTACAAATATGAATATTATATAAGTACTGCTAGCGCTCAAAATGGTCTGAGTTATCGAGCCGCATACAGTTTATCTTGATTTGAAAAGGCATTGTCCATGCCTATTTCAGTCCTTATGAAATTTGGATTGTGATCAAACAACTTTTTAGTCGTAAAATTTGTGATTGGTTTTCATTAGATAACTGCTTACTTATTGTCCATTATATTCCCTCTTACAGTGGTTATATGGCACCAGAATATGCCATGCATGGTCAATTTTCTGTGAAGTCAGACGTCTTTAGCTTCGGAGTATTGGTCCTAGAGATGGTAACAGGTCAAAAGAACCAGTGTTTTCGTAGCGGAGATAGCGTTGAAGACCTTCTTAGCTTCGTAAGTGCCCACCCTTCCCACAAAAAAAATAAAAAAATCATAGTTTTAGAATTGAAGTGTCTGAATCCTAAAAACAAAATCGTTAATCTATTTTAGGCATGGAAGAGATGGCGGAACGGGACTGCTTCAGATATGATAGATCTCACATTGAAGAAAGGGTCGGGTTCATTGCGCGACATCATAAGAAGTATCCACATTGGGTTATTATGTGTGCAAGAAAATGTTGTCGCTAGGCCCACCATGGCTTCGGTTGTTCTTATGCTTAATAGTTTGTCTATAACGCTTCCAGTACCATCAGAACCTGCATTTTTTATGCACAGTAGCCTTGATTCCGAAATGCCACTCCTTCACGAGTACAGTTCTTCATCGAGGAGTACTAGTTCTGAAAAACCTAAAATTTCAAAATCAAAATCGAGGTCATCTCAGTTTTCCGTAAATGAAGTTTCAATATCTGATTTTCTTCCCAGATAGTTAGGTACTTAAAATGCACAAGCCAAAAATTGTATGAAGTTAAATGAAATGAAGTTAAACGGGGAAGCTTGATGGTTCCAATGTTCGGCAACAAAACTTTTGAAATTTTATATTGGAATATTTCTTTCAGACTATATGGCTGTTGGATTCGATTTTTATCAAAGAGTGGCTGTGTTTCTTCAATCCGTTGAACTCGATTATTCTCAGGAGGTGATTGTGGTAGAATAGAATTTAAAAAATATATATAATAATAACTAATTACATACGGTGGGAATTCTGTCAACTGCAAGCAGCACTGTTAACATAAAGTGCTTATTGTTAAATTTTTTTTGTTTTAGGTTGTATTTCTCTGTTTATTGTTGTTTTGCTGTATATAAGGCATTTTATAAGTTGTGTTGCCCCATTTTTCGGACAAATTAGTTGTTATACCACCATCACATATATTTATAGATCCGCCGGTGGTCATACACCTTGTCGGTAATGTGCAGACAGATTTTTGTTATAAAAGTTGCAAAAGAAACTACAATTTAAACAGCCAAATTAGAAAAATCTTTTGATAAACTGAACTCTATAACATAGGCGAATAAAAGATTCGGGATTTTCAATCAATCATATGCAGAAGGGATCCGAAAAGTCAATGAAGTAGCAGTTTAAGGCAGATATTGATCAAGTTGACTTTGAGATTAAGAAAGATAGTGCATTACAATGTACGACTTCTAAGAGAGTGGCTAAACAAACACCGTTGAATTACCTAGTCATCAAAAGTAAACATCCAAGTTTGAAGTCTTAACAATACGGTTACAAACTTTATCGAATAACAAGCTTAATTCAAAATGACAAAGTTCATGCTAAGTCCGTCCAAGTGGATGCAACTCCTACGACAAAAGTGCAACACAACCGCACAACTAAGTAGCGCCTTAGTTACCTGAGAATACATGTTAAAATATGTCAACATAAAGTTGGTGAGTTCATAGGTGTAAGAGTTTGTAAAATAGACATGTGGTTACGAGATTTCAAGTTATATTGCCTTACCACAACATCAAAGTGTATTACTATTGCCATAAGCTCATGAACTGAAACCTTAACAATTTAGTTGCCTCGCAAGTGTTCTATTCACAACGCTCGTAGTGGGTAAGATAATTATGCGTCCGTTTTTCGAGTTGGCGCGACCAACCCGGACGGGGATGTCAACCCAGGTGATGGCGTGTTCTGCTTCTTATCTAAAGAGGGGCACAGGTGTAACAAATGACAAATTTTAAAGATAATTTTATACATTATTGGGAACACTTTCATCACTTTCAACAACAAATATGTTAATTGCATCAATCATGATCCTCAATTTCTCATCATCCCCTCAAGTGATAATTGTTTGAAAATTTGTGATAAAATGTGTATTTTTCTCAAACTTTGGACATAATTATTTATATGTAAATCTAGTAATTATAGGTAATACTTTATATGGTTGTGTAGCTCTTGACAAAAGCTTCGTAATGGCATATTATATGTCCATAGTTGATGAGAGATGAATGAGATATTGAAGCTCAAAGTGGAGTGTATTAAACTATAAATTGATGGGTTTTATATTTGTCCGACATCGAAAATGGACCAAAATTTTGAGGTGTTTACAAGTCTAAGTGTGGATTCTAGTTCAACAAGTTTATCGCCGATACACACTCCTACTCCCAAACAAATTCTATATTGATTATCACTTATACACACTCGAGCTCCTTTTAAAATCGTTATTACTACACATTCTTTGTCACCAAACAATGTGACAACAGGGGTTTTTCAGTGTAAGTTTGGTGCTTAGATAATGCTAATTAAATAGTGCATTTGAAGTTTATGCTATATTGTTTGAGAGACAGACTTTTTAAAAGAACTGCATACAATTTTTGGCTTGTTAATGCATTATGAATTTCATCTAACTTCATATCTCAAATTTGTAACTGCCCTGTTTCTATGTGAAAGATAAGTAAGTGACTTTTTAGACAAACTTATTGAGATTAGAAAAACACAAAAAAAAAATTCTTAATATTGACGCATCATTTAGTGGATTTGCTTAGTAGGTTATAGAGTGCACCTCCCGCGTAGGTGCTTCTAATCAATCATAACTGTAAAATATAAAAGGGTTTATTGATTCGTGATGCGCTAAACTTTAAAGTTTTTCTATTGCATCGGGTAAATTTTTAAAAGTTCTATTGTATTATGTAAACCTGCTAAAATCTCTATTGTATGACGTGTAACCTGGAATTTGTGTTCGTGCTTTTGGTGTAGACATCTCAAATTTTGGGTGTGATGGTGCACAGTTGGATCTTATCTATTTAAAAGATTATAAAAAATCTTATTTTGAATTAAAGTTATTAAATTCCATGATTTTTTTATAAATACTAATTTATTTCTTTTAAAATTATATACTTCACTTCAAATCATTTCAGTTCTAGCAATCAAATAAGTAATCTTTACCTTATACAAAATATCTAGCAATCAAAGAAATAAATAATTATAAGAAGAAGATGACAGCCAAGCAATTCAAGTCGAGCATTAATAAATTTTCACGAGCTTCTGACAAAATCATTAAAGGTAACATCAATACGAGTCGGGTAAAACGAGTCTAAAACTGGGTTAAATGGGTATATGAAAAGGTGACGTATTATGCCACGTAGTATAAAAACTGATGTATTAAAAATTTTACCGGCTACTTGTTGTTCAAGTGACAAAGAACATAAAATAGAGGTTTTAGAAGGTTTACATCATACAATAGAGATTTTAAAAGGTTACCCCATACAACAATAAAAAGTTAAAGTTTAGCGCATCATGAATCAATTATCGCTATATGAAAAGGTGTCGTGTTATGCCACGTAGTATGAAAAACTGACGTATTAAAAATTTTACCGGCTACCTGTTGTTCAATTAACAAAGAACATACAATAGAGGTTTTAGAAGGTTTACCCATACAATAGTATAACGTTAAAGTTTAGCACATCACGAATTAATAAATTCAATATAAAACTGTTAATAGTACATCCAACTTTGCAATGTTTGACCTTAATAACTTAAAATCAAAATCAAATACAGATTCCTAAATGAATCCATGAACTGTATGTGTACCATATCTGCCGGTGCATTTTAAGTAACTATCTAGGAACAAAATCAGATATTGTAACGTCATTTACAGAAAACTGAGATGACCTCGATTTTGATTTTGACATTTTAGGTTTTTCATAACTAGCACTCCCAGTCGAAGAGCTGTACTCATAAAGGAGTGGCATTTCGGGATTAGGGCTACTATTCATGAAAAATGCAGGTTGTGAAGGTACTGGAAGCGTGATAGACAAACTATTAAGCATAAGAACAACCGAAGCCATGGTTGGCCTATTGATAACCTTTTCTTGAACACATAATAACCCAATGTGGATACTTCTGAAGATGTCACGCAATAAACCTGATCCTGTCTTCAATGTCGGCTCTATTATATCTGTCGCAGTACCATTCAGCCAGCTTTTCCATGCCTGATATAGATCAAGAGTTATGGTTTCAGGATCCGGACACTTATATTCTAAGAAATATGATTTCGTTGGTGGAAAGGGTGGGCACTTACAAAGCTAAGAAGGTCTTCAACGCTCTCTCCAATACGAAAACTTTGGTTCTTTTGACCTGTTACCATCTCGAGTACTAGCACTCCGAAGCTAAAGACGTCTGACTTCACAGAAAATTGGCCATGCATTGCATATTCTGGTGCCATATAACCACTGTAAGAGGGCACAGAATGGACCATAAGATAGCAGTTACGTAATGAAAACAATCACAAATTTTACAACTAAAAAGTTGTTTGATCACAATCCAAATTTCATAGTGACTGAAACATGGACAGTACCTTTTTAAAATTAAGGTAAGTTGTATGTGGCTCAAAAACTCGACCATTTTGAGCCCTCACAGTACTTTATTATATTCATCTTTGTGACATTTATTCTGTCGGCTAAACGTAGTTGATTTCCATGTTTTTGATTGTTCTGTCTTTTTTTTTTCTTTTTTTGTTAAATAGCAAATAAAATTTGTTAAAGAAAAGAACAAGTGACACCTATTGTCAGAAGGTCATTGTAGTTGTCCATCAAGGATAATTAACCCTTACAGCAATGAATTACAAATAAAGGGAATGTACTTACTAGGTTCCAACAATTCGGCTCGTATCACCTTGAGTTTCTTCTGGTTTAAACAATCTTGCCATGCCAAAATCCGCAATTTTAGGGTTCATTTCTGCATCTAACAAAACATTACTAGCTTTCATATCACGATGAATGATCCTTAGACGAGAATCTTCATGTAGGTATAATAGTCCCTTAGCAATGCCTTTAATGATGTTGTAACGTTTTTCCCAATCAAGAAGCATACGTTTAGTTGGATCTGCATAACCGTAATAATTTGGGTATCAGTAACGATATTCACTCCAACATAATGATATGCTATGAGCATTATATTGATTAAAGCATGGTTAAGTTGATAGCAAAAACTAAAGAACGTACCAAATATAAAGTGATCAAGACTAGCATTAGGCAAGTACTCATAAATGAGAAGTCGTTCGCTTCCTTCAATACTAAAACCAAGCAGCCTAACCAAATTACGATGTTGAAGCTTTGCAACTAGCAAAACTTCATTCTTGAATTCTACGTCACCTTGACCTGAATCCCTTGCTAGCCTCTTTACAGCTATCTCGTGTCCATCACCAAGCTTACCCTATATGTATATATTGTATAATAGTATGTATTAACATACAAAGGATATCAAGATTCTATTATACCGTATCACTATCAACATTGATTGGTTCTTACTTTGTAAACGGCTCCAAATCCACCACGTCCAAGCTTATTGTATTCAGAGAAGTTATTGGTTGCTGCTTTAATTGTACTAAAGTTGTAGTGCAAAGATTCGGCAGTGCCAATATCCATAGACGTTTCAGCTAAAAGAAAAATAAGAGGTGGCATTACAAGTCTCTTCAGTAAGTGTCTTCTCTTTAGTTAGCTAAAATACAAATGAAGTTGTGTTGCTGTTACGTTGTTTAATTAAAAAAATGCAAGTTAGACTTCTTGTTATAACAGAATTTGATCCTGTTTCTATAATATAAACCGCGATTGTATATCTTAAGTTGCGAATTTGGAACTTACTCTGACTGCTTTCGGAGGGCGGTGGCTGTGGTGATTGCTTGTTCTTCTTCCTGAATCTCATGAAGATACACAATGAAGCAATTACTATGACAGAAATGACCGTCACAATAACGGCTACTATTATCACGATCTGTGAGATGTTCTTTTTCCCTGCAAAGAAAAGAAAGCGTCACGATGAATGATGAATGTTTGATTATTTTCCATAACTTTGATCAAATTTTTACATATGTGAGACATAAGTAAAAAGTGATGATTTAAACTCATAAATTAATTTCTGGAATTAGTATAAGTAGGAATATATGATAATCAACAAACCTGAAAGGTATCGTATTAATTAAATGGGTTTGTTAATATATAATAATCCTGGACAATCATCTTATTCCTTTAATTTCTGTTTTCTAACGTAAACTAAAATTGAGTAATGACTGATCAACAAATAAGTAACAATCAAAAGCCCATATAAAAGAAGATTATTTAGTCTAAATTAATGCTACATTCGGTTGACAACTAGAAAAACCCAATTCCAGGTTAGTCAAATTTATATCAGACATAATCCATCGATACACTGATTAACTCTACTTTTGGTTTTTACTAATTTTTTGAACAAAACCAATAATTTTTTCAATTCGGACTAGTGCTGTTTTTAATTTGCCATCTATTTCAGGAATAAGACAATATGGGCCCCATGGTTATCAATCACTATTCCAATTGAAGAACCATTGGATCACAAAAATTTTACAAGAAAAAACTTACAAAATACCATATTACTTTGTGAAGATTATTTTGTAAATTAAATTTTGTCACGGTAGATGTGGTCCCCACGAGTTATAAGATCTAAGATATTTATTGTGATAACAAATATAAAGATTGACTTTCCAGTTACCTTCAGATCCCAATTGATTTGTAAAAGTGACTTATTTATTATTATTAATATTAATTAATAATAAAAAGTAACTTATTTTTTTAAGAAACTGAATAAAAATATGTGGGATATTGGATCACCATCACCATAAAACTATTAAATATTGATATGCAACCAGAATATTCAATGTGTATAACGTCACACCCACTAGCTACCGTGTCTCATGCACCAATCCAGTTACATTACAATTTCTATATTTGAAAAATCAATAATCATTAAACTTAGACAATGACTTAAGTGCCTATCTTAAAGTCGTTGTTTATCAATCTTTTAGAAAGCAACTGAATTCAAGACACCCCATTACAAATATATATATATTTTTACAAAAATATATATCTATATTAATATATAAAATATTTATTTCCTTTCAGTCCTTCATTTTTTTAGACTAAGTAAAGTAAATATTCACTATTAAATTTATATCACTTTTAATTTGATCTCTTCATTTCACTTTAACCTACCCTATATAATAACATACCTAACAAATAAACAAACACTTTTAACCAAAAATATGACACAATAACTTTATTTATCTCCTTTACATACATGTCATCTGAACATAAAATAAAAAACATAGAAAACACGCATCCGACACTAATAAATATGATGCCGAACCAAATCATTCGGCGCTGCTGCTTTGCGCGGTTATAAGGCTCGTATATATACATATATATATATATATATGTGTGTGTGTATGTGTGTGTTTCTACCAATGAACTTTAACCCACAATCTTATAGTTAGAGGGTCATCTCGAGACCGCTAGGCCATTGGCTCTTCGGTGTTATTTAACATACACATTATAAATTTTGGAAGAGTCACCTTAAAAGGTTTAAAAGCTTAAAATATGATTGATCGATACATATGGGAGTGGATCAAATGGTAGACTAGTTAACCTGAGAGCAAGTTAATATTAAAAAAGGAAAGTAGTATTCGATCGATCACTTTTTTGCCAATGCTTCAACTATCCGGAATGTTAGGTGTTTGTGCGGAAACTTTCAATTAACAAGCTGTGACTCATGTCCCATTAGAAGATGATTCGTATATAATCGTGGTTTGCATATAGATTTGTAGGGTCATATTTCGAAAAAAAGTAAAACAGTGAATCTTGGTTGTTGTTATAAAATAAAAAGGTTCAAAAGAAGATCACAGTACATATATACCTGGTGGTAATGGTTGTGGAATCCGCGGAGATGTCGGTAAGACCGGTGGTGTTGGTGGTGGTGGTGGTGGTGGTGGTGGGATGACCGAATTACTACTCTGATTAAAAAACCCATATGTTTCATACCTAAAATTACACATAGGTAAAAGTATTCTCCCCCCTACTTTTCCATTAAAAAACTCGGTTATCTTACTGATTGCATCCTCCAAACAACTATTGCATTGCAACTCTGATAAATCTGGAGTACACTGTACAATCGCATAGATATTTGAGAAGCCTGGCCCAGTCGTATTCCCACTTGCAAATTTCCTTAACGAACCACCAGCTGCTGCTTCACTTCTCAACTTATTCATCAATGGTCTAAGATCCCCATTGAACTGATTAACATCAGTTGAGTTTTGGGTATTAGCCAAATACACATAAAACTTAAATCCAGTTTGTTTCAATATAGTTTGGTTCGAGTATTTTAAAGAACAGTTGTCATAGTACCCTATTGCTTCCTTTTGGTTAGGACAAATTTGTCGCAATTTAACAATGGAGTCATTGAGACAACTTTGACACACATCAAGGTTGACATCACCTCGACAAAGAGCGATTGAGTTGACTGTATCGGATCCTTGGCCTATGGAGTTGTTGTAGAAACCAAAGCCGGAATTGGTCATTGGGAGGGTGGATAGAGCAGTGTCAAGATTTCTTTGGTACGTACTGTTTATGGTATAATTAGACGCGTTTTCGCAGAAATAGGAAAGGAAATCGTCTGGTTGAGCTAAGGTGGTGATATTGGTAAAATATATGTACATTAAAGAGAGCAAGATGAGACGTTTTTCGGAGAGAATTAACATGGTTTGTGTTAGTGAAAGAGCGAGGAGATGGTAAGGAATTAAAAGAGTTGTGCCATAAATAGAAATTGGTCTTTGTTGACTTGTTCAAAATGACGGTAATACAGAGTATTTCTTTTGTGAAAGGTGTGCCTAACAACTTGGAACTTTTACGACATAATTATTATGACCCAACGATAAATTAAATCCTTAGATTTAATTTAATATTTCAATTGTTGTTACATAGACAATTGTGTATCTTATTTATCTCCTAGTCAAATGTAAACTGGTAAGACCACTTGCAGTCATAACACCCGTTTTCACCTGTTCTCACTGTCACGTCAGCCACGGCAGCTCACGACTGAAAACTGACCATAGCTTACGACGGACAACTAGAACCCACTATTTTCATTATTTTTCATTTTTCTTAAAAATACATTTACTTTTAATTAAATACATATAGATAAAATAAAAGTAAATAAAAAATAAATAAAAAATAATTTTTAACCGTTGGAGTCAACGGATATATATATATTATTTTTTAATTTTTTTTTAGAAAAAGTTATCGTTAAAGTAAAAAGAAAGAAGCTTTTTTATTTTATTTTAATGGATAAAACGATTAAAATAATGAAATATATTCGTGAGTCCCACTCGAAATCGTCCTGGGGTCGTGCTGTGGAGAACGAGAACAGGACACGATGGCCACCACTCTGTCCGTCCTCGTCCGTGGTGGTGTCCACAACGGACCACTGCAAGTGGTCTAAATGAGTAGCTAAACAGTCTCCCAGTCAAATGTACATTTCGGCTATATAACCTCTCTCTTTGTAAATCGATTGAATATACAAATATACAATTCACATAAACCCTAATATCTTATAATAATTAGATGGACCATTTGGAAATCCTTTTTCCATGTGGGCGACAATTTTGGACCACTCTCAGACGCGTAGCTTTGTTGGTTTCGGAGGCAGGACTTTGCAAATAAATGGTCACGATTCTCACTATAGGCGGAGACACTCGCTGTGTCATTTTGAACATTGAACATTGTCTATTGTCTTTTACATAAGGTGCTTATAGTGAGCTATCTGGGCTATTTAGCTTTGCTGGTCATTAACTTTTTATTTTTTCAGAAAATTATGATCAGATTTATGTATGTATATAAGTGTATTGATTGTGGCATGTATAACCATAGAAGAGTAAAAGACCCGATAAATTGATGGTCCATGTTATTCAACAGCCACACGTTTTCTCTTACACATGATCACTACATGTATGGTTTAGGCAACATTGTTGACTTTTAACATGAACCATCGGTTAGAAAGTATATATCTACTTGACTATTTACTTTTACTTTTGTAAAGGTTAGATTAATCTATTTATGATATTGTTTTGATTGTTGAGGTATAAGTTGTTTTTCTTTTGTGATATCTTAAAAAAAAAGGAAAAAAAAAGAAAAGAAAAAAAAGCAACGAAAATATGTAATCGGATTATGTATGTTGATGGGCCTGTAGTTATTGCGTAAAAAAAAAAAGATTTCAACCAACAGCTTATATGTCATTTCGCAACTCTAAGAAATAGAATTTATAACACTTCTAAGCATTTTCATTTTTTACCTTAAAACTTAGCAAAAGAGAAAAAGAAAAACCCTAACGTACCCCTTGTATTAAAGTGAAGATTTTGCTATATATGTACTATAATATATAAAAACATGATCACTACATGTATGAAAGAATTTAACACAATTTAAGAATTTAACACAATTTAATTTAACTTTTATTAACTCTTTTTCATTTTTACACCACAATGTTTTCAAGCTATAATGATCAAAGATGAACATTCAGACCATTATTACTCTACCATCATAGTTTACCAATTTGGTAAAAAAAAAATTAATATATCAAATCGTTAATTTACCGTTAATAATGAGTTCTTATACTTCACTGCATAGCGGGAAGCGGGGCTACCCGTCGCGTACTAGCCACCCGAACGGGTAATTCAACACTCAACCAGGACAAATCTGGATAGAAACAGAGCTTTGATTTATACCCGCCGGGAACCCATGTGTTCCAGTTTGAAGAACCAACCCGAAACCAAAGGTCCAATCGAGTGGGATCTAGTTTTACCCGCCGGGTACTCCTGTTGCTGCCGGGTACTCCTGTTGTCGCTAGGTACTCCTGTTGTCGCTAGGTACTTGAGGCGGTTACGGGCTTTTAGCCTTTTATTCTCATGCAAACCCTAATTGTCATTGACTTTTTTTATTATCAATTAACTATGGACGATTGGAGGCTGCCTTGGTGAGCTTTTGAGAACACCCTAAGTAGCTGATCACCCTTTTAATCATCATAGAAGCTATGGGTTTGCTTCTTCCATTCAAATTCTTATTAATTTATGTTTTATTCATTTTTGTAACGAATTATGAATTATTCTTGGATTATGACTATTTGTTTGAAACCCATGACAATGGGCTAATTCCTTTGTATGCATCTAGGCTAATAACCCTAGATGTCAGATTTCTAATATTTAAATTGTGTTTTGCGTATGATATGATGTTTAATCGTAGAAGGATTTGTATTTGATTTATTTAACTTGTTCAATTGGTGTGATAATCGTGCTAATGAGTGAGAACTCTTAGATTTCATATTGCATTTACTTTTGATTGAAAACAATAAGAGAATTGAGATAGGCTAATTAAGTTATAATATGGGTGAATCTTTCTAAGAGAAATCTTGTATAAATTTTAGTAATCTTTAGGACACTAGGATTATGATATTAGATCATCATGTTAGTAGGATTAATTAATCATAGTTGAGACTTATAATTTGTCAAGGACACTTGTACTTAATGACTTAATTAAATGATTGCATTGTGAAAACAAGTAATTTAGATTATTAATTCCCATACGTTAAATACTTATCTATCTATTGTCCAACTCTAGGGGGTAAAAAGTCTAGATGAACATACTTCTACCACCTGGTTGACTTTATCAATTTAATTGTTTTTACTAATTTGTACACCTTTTTGACTATTTGTTGTTAAGAGACACTTTCTTGATAATTTAACTATAGATTTAATAAATAACCCTCATAGTATATATAAACTGTTCCTGTGAGAGACTACCCGGTAAACTTATCGCTGCTATACTACTATCAAATTAGGTATACTTGCCTAGTTGTGTAATTGTTGCTTTGATTATGTTTTACTATTTTTATAACTGGATATTTACACACCAAGTTTTTGGCGCCGATGTTGGGGAATAGTTGTGCTATTTTGAGATTATTTGTAAGTTCTATAGTTAGTAAATAATTTTATTTTTATTTTTCTTTTAGTTAGGTGTTTTTATTTGCTCTATTGTTGTGCTCTAATAATTGTAGGTAGTTTATGCCCCGCTCCTCCAAGAAGTCACCACTTCTCGAAGGATTTACTGATCTCGAAAGGGAATTTAGACGCTTACTTAGGTCTAGGGATTGGTTAGATTCCCTACCCGAAGGGGAAATAACCAAATGGGGCCTTGAACACCTTGCAAAATGCTACGATCGTGTCCCCAACATGGCTTGAACACCTTGCAAAATGTGCAAATTTTCTATAAGGGGGCCGACGTAGCCACATGGAAAGAAATAGACACCGCCGCAGGCGGGTCTTTAATGAAAAAGATCACCACCCAGGAGTGGCACCAAGAAAAGCAACGATCCCGCTCTTCTCAAGTTGCTAGTGCTGAATCTAGCGACGCAATTGTCGCCCTAACCACACAAATGGCAACATTTCGTAGGCAAATGGAGAAGATAACACAAGAAATACATGGTATTATAGTGGGATGTGAGACCTGTGGGGGCATGCGTTTGACCAAGGACTTTGATACGGATCGGCCCATGGATTAAATGGAAAAAGTAGCCTTTGTAAATTAGAGACCTTATAACTACCAAGGGGGACGTAATCAATATAATAGCCGGAACTTTAACTCCTCTTACAACCAAACTGGTCCGGGCTTTTATAAGCAACGAGAGGAATCCAACCCAGGCTTTTATGGTCAAAATACGGTTTGGGAACTTGCCTATAAATACCAACCTCCTGTAGATTAGGAATTAACTATTATTAGTTTAGTAATTAATTAGAGTGTGCAAGTGAAGAAGAATTGTAATACGCTTGGGATACGATTGGAGTCAAGCTCTTGTAATTTCAAGTTTCTTATGAACTCTTTATAATCTACGGTTATCTCTTTCCTTTATCTATTTTAATTAAAATGTTTAATATTATTGTTATTATGCTAGATCTAGGACTTGCCATGATTAGCGAGTAGTATCTTGCGTGTTTATTATGATGTAGTTAGTTAATTAATTATGGGATAATATTACGCTATTTATTCAGAAATGTAGTGTTTTAATTATGGTTTCAATTTATGATTTTGAACCTTATAATAAATATCGCCTTTCCACCAATGAACGTGATTACAACTTTGATATTAAGACGTCACGAATCTTAACACTATGCAACCATCGTAAAAGTACATCGTAGATTACTATGGAAATACCACAAGTGGAATACATCGTAACTACTATGGAAAATACCACAAGTGGATTACTATGAATGTGATTACAACTTTGATATAAAATAACTAAGGCGTAAGATTACGACACGATGTGTTCACCGTAACGGTACATCATAAGATTACTATGTAAACACCAATAGTACATACTAACTATTATGGAAATATTTGTGAACAAACATCGTGTAGGTACTCAAAGCAATGTAACAACTAATTAATAGTTGATCTACATTGTCAACAATCATAGGACGTTTTCTAAACACGGTATGAGCTTGAATCTATGGAGATACCGACAATAGATTACATAGCCAAAAGCTTAGGGATTCCTTGGTATATTTTGGAAAGATTGTTTTAAATCATAAATATAGCTCTTAAACGTGCCAAAATACAAACTCAGTTTATAAATCTAAAACGAAAGACCAAGAATAAACAAGTATTATATTTTCCTGTCTATCACCTTTAGATTTTATCAAAACTAGGAAAGCAAATTAAAACACTAGATCTTAAGGTTATATTGACTGTTATGTGGTGTTAAGCACGATCGGCCGTACAAAGGGTTCTTGCTACTTTATTCATACACCCTGGAACGTTCATGTTCCAAGAAGGGTCATTGTTCCCGTAACTAGGCAATGTTGAGAGTTGAGCAATACCTTTCCGATCTGGATCATTATGACCGAATTCCCGGTGACTTGCTAATCGATTAGTGGGAAATTTCGTGTCTACATTAGCAACACTCAATATAACCAAATTATAAGTTACCTGATAAACATTTATGTTAAATACAACTTAAAATGCATTATCCCATAATATAATTAACGAAGTCATAACAAACACCGCTCCTTTATTATCTGTATTTACATTTATTTTATCTGTTTTGGCCATAGTTTAATTAAAACTCAAAACTCCTACACTTTTGATAAACCCCTCACTAGTTAGAACCCATTTGCTTGAAACATCTCAGTTTCAATTATGTTAGTCTTTAAGAACGACACCTAATTCATACTTACCACTTACTAAACCTAGTACTTACCACTCACTAACCCTAGTACGTAGTTAGTAATTTAGGCTTCCCAGCAACACAAATATAAATGTGACAACCATCAAAATCTCAGTGTGACAACCCTCAAATTATGGTAAATTCCGTACATCATCTTACGTGCATATTAGGTTAATTCCCTACTTAATTAACGTGAATTCGTTTTCATCAAAATAAGTCTAGCATAAAGCCCACAGTTGCATATTGAGATGCACATTTTTTTTAATGTAGGATGCATTCGTAATCATTAAGAATTACACAAACAATCGGTAGAGACCGACATTCACGAACGTTGGTGATCAATTTTCATAAATAACGTAAATCTATTCGAATATAAATATGTCACACCCCGGTAAAGCGGAAACACGAAATGTAACAGTACAATGATTTCACAATCGAAAATTACAAAAGATCACCGTTCAACGGTCTACAATTAATACATTACATAAGGTCTTACAAGCGTTTACAGCACAAAAGTAAATAATCTAAACATGCGATTACATCCAAAAGAGAAAATCCCGTAACGCTACAGCAACATAGATCATATAACGGGTTTAGCTTCAATAAACAAGTGGTGACTAATTCCTGAAAAGCATGTAAAAGTAAACAGGTCAACTATGAAACATAGTTGGTGAGTACACAGGTTTTGTGTAATGAAAGACCCTTTTCCAGTGTTTACAGTCTAGTTTAAAAGTTCCACGTTACTACGTGATTAGTTCGCAAAAGTAGTATGTTTAGTGTCGAGGCTCATACAAAGACGATAATCATCCGATAAGTTCTTGAAATCAATTTTTAGGATAGTCAAACGCTATTGCGCGGATAATTATAAAAGTAATTCATTAAAACAAGGCTCATTTAAGAGCGATATTGATTTGATAGCTAGATTCATTTGTTAATCGATGTTTTGTTTGCAAAGGAGGTTTATTTAAGAACGAGGCTCATTTAGGAGCGATTCCCTTTTTGTACTCAATTAAAAGTCGTGATTCATTTATAACGCCCCGCTCATATTTTCAAAGGAATATTTAATTCACGTTTATAAAACTCAAGATATAGTGTTTAATAAGTTCAAGTTATGTTTATAAAACTTATTTTGTAGTATTTAATAAGTTCATGTTACGTGTATAAAGCCAATGGATCATCAAATCAATATCAAAACGTTTAAAGTCTCAACGGATTATTATGTCGAAGTTCATAAGAATGCGCGACGTTATTATGAAACCACGTTTATCATTGTCCAAGACCACATTGATTTATAGTATAAAACTCAGGTTATAAAATATATGGTTTTAAAGAAATATGGTTTCTAATGACAAAGTCATTTTCATGTTCGGGTCGTAAGGTTTATAGTTTCAAAGAAATGTCATTTCAAACGACAAAGTCATTGTAAAGCTCGGGTTGTAAGTTTATGGTTTCAAAGAAATATTGTTTCAGATGACAAAGTCATTGTAAAGCTCGGGTCGTAAGTTCATAGTTTCAAAGAAATGTCATTTCAAATGTCAAAACGTCATATGTTTATAGTCGTTTATGAAATTTCTATGTTATCACGTTATAATGTCTATAGTCACAATGAGTTATTATGCTTGAGTCCACAACCAAACCTACAACCGATAAACCTTTGCCCCAAAAGAGAGATGCCCTATCGTTGGCATTTAGGATGATGGGATGCACTCACGTGGCCGCATGAGTGGGGAGGTGGTCTCGCTCCCAAATAGTACTATTCATATGCATCATTTGGCCCATATAGAGTTAATGGTCGTGTAGATATACCGGGGACTTTAGATACGATAGAAAACAAGCATATAATCATGTTCGTATAAACGGAAAACATTCACGACATTATTTGTAATCGATACGACATTTTAACCATGTGAAGTATTCGAAAGTAAGCATAGCATATAGCATAGCATAGCATTTGTAAATCAATGATAACATTTGTAAAACGAGCATAGTATAAGCATATCATTCGTAAATCAAGGATAGCATAAGAATAGTATTTGTAATCCAAATATAGTAGTTAGATCATATAGCATGCTTTTCACCCCAAAAATTTAAGTAAAACGTTAAAAAGATGGGCTGTGTAAACTCACTATTGAGCGTGAGCGGAAGGATGGATGTAATGCGCGTGCCGACTGGGTTTGACTCCTACCCAAGTCCTAAGAACACAAGGTTTCTAATTAGTTTCTCGACTAATACGGTTTGTTAGGATTGCTTAGCTAGCTAATTAAATTACAAAGTGCCGTAAAAGTTTGAATTTCCATTTAAATTACATTGCCGGTAATTGTTCGAGTTGTGAACAAAATAATGGAAATATATGTATACAACATCTAAAAATTACCAAACTTGGTATGAAACATGAAATATAGTTCAAACATTTTCTGTGAAAATTTGGGGATTTTTAGATGTATGGATTATTTATAATCATTTTATGTCTAATAAGTGGGATAATTATGGGAAAAATAGTAATTATTCAGGAAAAATTCTGGAATTTTTACCAGATCATTTTCTACCTATTTTTAGGTTTTTTTAAAATTTCCAAGTCGTTTTGAGCACTGGAACTTAGGTTCCCAACATTATGCGTTTTAACGAGACGTAAATCGGAAAACATATCAAAACACCTCCAAAGAGTGTGAAATTTTGAGTATAGTGTCATTTCCTGAGGAAAATGACACTGGAATTTTTCCATAATTATTTGGTGTCCAAAAGTATTTTTCATGAATATTTCACCTTTTATAGGCTTTATTTGCATTAATTTAGGAAAAATACTTATGTTTTTCCAAAAATTCCAATTTTTATTTTCAAGAATCTTTTCATGATCTAGTTACTGGAAAAAATAATCCCCAAAATTTTAACACGTTTTCTCTAGCAATTATGTATTTTTGAATCATCACAACACAAGTATTTGAGATTTACAAGCTTACAACAATGCATGATGTTGATGCATTTTCTAAAAATATAAGGTCAACAAGATAAATTACCATCTTTTTATTCTACTGAGATAAACTTGTTAGGAGTCTAAAAACAATTTTTTTTGAATTTATTGAACACCTTAAGACCCATGAACAAGTATCACAACAAGGTGCTCACAGAAAAGTTACTGTTTGCGCATCAGTTTTGTGTGATACATTTGGAGGTCGAATACTCAATGGATTTGAGTGAGACTAGTGGGGTTTTAAAGGTAAGACATTAAGCTAAATTCTAGAAGAAAAATCAAGATTTTTGGACCATTTTTCACTGAGTTATGGTCGTTTCAAGTGGGGTCAAAATCTGGACAGATTACATATAAGACAATGGTGATCATTTTGGTGTGTTTTTCACTACCAACGATTTTTAGACCTCATCCAATGATTGAAGCCTTGTCTTTTATGCATGTACATGTGTTTTACAGAAACATAAACATATTTTAACATTTTAACCATTTATTCTAGCAAGAACATATAAATAAACTCTATAACATCAAAAAGTCGACTTTTTCGGTTTGATTTCGGTTTGATCATGGGTTGTCCTTTTGTTTTAACACTTAAACAAGTGTAAGGGAACCTACAAACTATCAATCCTTTTATGAGAATTTTAGCCATGAAAAAGGCATAAAATCCATGTTTTTACAAGAATGAAAGTAAGAAATTGCAATAATGGAAGCTAGAGATGGTGTTCATACCTTAGAAAGTTGGTTTAGGTGTATGAACACCTTCAAAGATATGATTTAAGGATGGATATTCTCTGGAGTTTAGTGTGTGAAAAGAGAGGTTTTGTGTGTGTTTTCTTGAGAGAAAATGAGAGAAATGATGAGAGGAAGAGTGTGTAAGTGGTAGAAAACTTTTGCATGGAATATAAGTGGTTAGTGGAGAGGTTGAGTGGAAAAAAAAGAGAGGGAAAGGGGGTCCGGTTTTGGGTCATCAAAATGAGGTTTTTAACATATTTTTTTGTCAAAATAAAATGTATATTAGTTTTAGTATTTATTTGTATTAAAATTGCACAAGTCTTGTACATTTAAAGGCTTTAAATTGTGTTGTTTTTGTGCTTAATATTAGGGTTGTAAAAATTGATGTTCTAAATTTATAAAATATTTCAAATTGTATTTTAGATTGTTTATAATGGATATTCAAGTATTATTTTGTCAGATTCGAGTTTCGTTTATTCGATTCGGGTCGCGTTTGCCAAGTTACGGAATTTCGGTTAATTCCGATTTTTGTGATGTCTTTGTGATTAAAGTTTGAGTCATGAAACTTTATCTTATAAGTTTATAACATTCATCAAAATGTATTTGATTCTATCACGATTGACATTCGCGAGTCAATTAACCGATTTTTGGTTGCGTTCACTGAGTTACGGAATTTCCGGTTAAATTCCGATTTTTGCAATATGATAACTATTTTGTGATGACTTATGAAATTTAATTTCACTTGTTTTCTTTGGCACTTTGTAACCTAATTTTGTGTTCCTCAGAGTCTTAAAGTTCGCTAAGCAATCTCCTAGAACATTACGCGATTTCGGTAACTTACGATTTCGGTACTTAAGGAGTCGTAACCTAGACTTTTCACTAGGATTTTAGAGTGCTGTAAACGTAATTAGATAGATTAGGAATTTAAGTGCGTTAATGACCTGAGATTTTTGACGGTTGTCACAAAATAGTAGTTATTTACATTATAATAATTATGCTAATGTATGAGCATAAAAACCTTCGATAATCAATAAACGTTCGTATGAACTAAATGTCGTGCAGCGAAAAATTTAAGTGTGTAATTAACCGAACGAGGTATCGGTAAATACTTGAATATTATTATAATTAACTAGTAGTTAATTACTGTTATTATGCTAGGTTATGGCATGACGTTTCGAATAATTGAATCAACGAATATACGAATTCAATTAACGTAAAGACGCAAAGAATTTCGCGAATTATAATAAATGAATTTTCGGAAACATACGTATGATATCGAAACGACTTATAATTATTTAAGTCACTATGAATTACTCTTGATTTCCTCAAATTAACCCTAATTAACTCTAATTGCCTCTAATCAAACCTAATTACATGATTAGCACTTAATTAATCAAAGTTAACACTTAATGACCTAAATATCTACTCTAATCACAACTAACTAGAAAAGGTCAAAGGGGCCCCACCCCTTCTCCCCAATATCAGCCAACAAAGGCCATTCCCTCTCATTGACTTTCTTGCACAAACATCATACCAATCAACACCTTACCTCCTCCCATGCTTCACATCCTTTGAGATCTTGACTTAGGTTGTAACTAGCCAAGAGAAACACACACACACCCTCAAAAATCTACCATCTTTCTCCTCTCTACCCCCTCCCCACGTTTTTCATCACCTCCATATCATCTTCATCTTGTTCATCTTCAACCACCTCTAAAACCCTAATTTCTCACTCTTTTTACTCACAAACACCTACATATCATAACCCCATCTCATTCCATGGGTAAAATAAACTAAACACATGGATTTGGAGCTAGGAAGTCATCCACAAAGGAACCGAACCCTTATCTTGTTCAAAAATCGTCTTTTAAAGCTTTGTAAGGAAACTAATACCATAAACTCTTTAATTATTTCATTTAAATACTTATATACTAGTTAATATATGTTAGATGTTCACTCATACTAAAAATGAACTTATAAACATGTATATGTGTTAATAATAACAAGAACTTCTCGAAAGAAACCAAAACAAACTCCAAAACAAGAGATATAAAATCGGACAGAAACTTTGGTCAACTTTGAAAGTAAATAACTCAGTCATAACTTAACAAAATTTAGTGTTTCTAGAGTCCAAAATTAAGTTTAAAGAGTTAGCTTTTCACCCCAACTAGTTTCATGAATTTTGGACAAGTCTAGGTACTCCAAAACGAATTTATAAAAAGAAGTGTACAAACTGTTCTCTAAGGACATAATCTAACCTAACTTTGGAAGACCATAACTCCTAAACCACAGATCCAAACGACGTGATTCGTTTTCCTAAAGGTCACATATTATCGTAGCTTTAAAAGTAATATGATCAAATTTCTTGAAAATAAGTATAACTCAGGGAACAAACAATTCTTCCACCAACTGTCCAGAAAAAGTAACTGTTGGACCTTTGTGTAATATTAATTATGTTTGAACCCCTTAAACGTGGCCAAAAATTATAAATCTTACATTTCTATAAACCTAAGACATAGGAGAAAATATGGTAAGAATTTCATAATAAACTAAGTTCGTTTGACTAGTCAAAGTAGTAGCAAAAGAAGGACTAAAAGTGGACAGATTTGGTTAAAAAGTGACAAATGAAAACTAAAAACGGTCACAGATCCTGCTATGGTTAATGAGGATTATGACCAACTTGACCCTGATGATTTGGAGGAGATGGATCTACAATGGCAAATGGCCATAGTTGCTAGGAGGGTGCAGAGGTTTATGAGTCGCACAGGTAGGAAATTTGTGGGAAGCAAGGTCGGGTCGACAAGACCAAGGTGAAGTGTTATAACTGTGATGGTTGTGGACACTTTGCGAGGGAATGTTAGAGACCAAAGAAGGAGCAAACTACGAACCAAGGGCGACCGAGTTATTTCCTATCAAGGAACCTCTAATAGAGATCAAAACCATGGGAATAATTCAAATTCCGAGTTATTTCCTATCAAGGAATCTCTAGATGGTTCATATGACTGGAATACTCATGCAGAAGAACCTCAAGCGTTCATGGCCTCGATAGATGGAGATAAGAGGGATGGACAAGTTGAAACTGATACAGAGGAGGAGGAAGAGCAGAAGATAGAGAGTGTGGTACCTGTTATCCGCATATCTAGGTTTGTAAAGGTAGATGGCTACCTGCACATCTATGTCCGTAATAGTAGGTGGCTACTCGCACACCTAGGTTTGTATAAGTAGATAGCTACTCCCATATCTATGTTCGTTTAAGTAGATGGCTACCCGCACATCTATGCTAGTTGTTCACTCAACTAGTAGGTTGAAAAAGTATTTCGTTTCGAAAAGTTTACGACCCGTTGATGATAGTTTTGTATGTATACGTGTATGTTTCTCGATAGCATAGTGATTTCGTTTTTATATTTATATTTATACTCTTTATCACCCTCAAAACGTATCTTTTTAGACTATTTGATCGTTTTCGTTTTAGCTTTTCCCTCCAAAATTGTTCTGAAAATATCTTGAGTAAAACGAAATTTTTCTCAAACTAAAATTATTCAATGGTAAGCCTAAATTAAAAAAAAAAACAATGCGACATGTTTTTGAAAAAATGTGACTGGCCATGCGTCCGGGTGACTGGCCAACATAACTTTCCGTCCGGGTGAAGGTTCACATATCCAGGCAAGGTCAAAATTTGGCTTCATGCGTCCGGGTGAAAGCTTACCCGTCCGCGTAAGGCCAAAATCTGGCATTTTCCCTTTTTTTCACAAAATGACTTCAAACACGATTTTTGACATTCCAAACCAAGTTTTGAGCATTTTAACAAGGTGTAACATGTTTCTTGTCCAAAATGTGACATTTTAGGTTTTCGCTTTCTCATTTTAAAAGCCGTTTTCCGCTCGTTTAGCAACTCTTTCACCATTTGAACTAAAATCTTGTTCTAACACTTTCAATTCATCTCATAATACATATGTCCTTAACATCACGTGTTTAACCAAATCTTTCACCATTTTAACACATCTAAAGAATTTCATAATGTGTATATCACCAAATCATACTCTTTAGGTACCCATTTATAAAACAATCTTGTTCTTGATCATTTTAAATATGTTTTAGCTTGTTTTGAAGGTATAGTTTTAGAATCAATGTCTTATCATATATTTAGTTGATTTTAACCTAAGAGTGAGCATCTAGCCTGTAGGTATTTAAAATGTAGGAAATGACAAGATCAAAAAGAGTTTCCTTATAAGGCTCTTGGATGAAATGGTAAGAAAAGAAGAGAACTTGAAAGCTTCTACCCAAAATCCTTCTATAACCCAAATCTACTAGTTTTCCTTAATGATGATGTGATTCTCAAGATTATGAGATCATAAGAACCAAATGGTGTTTTAGAGCTCAAAAGATGGTGGAAAATGATGTATAAAGGTGGTGGTTCATGGTGGTTTGTGGTGGCTCTATGGTAGTCTTATGGTGGTTTCTTGAAAATTGATGAAGATGATGAGGGATGATGAAATGGTGGTGGAAAGTGAGAGTGAAAATGAGAGTGTGTGCAGATTTTGAAGTGTGAAGTGTAAGTGTGTGACTAATGTCTTGCAAATAAAACCTTAATTAAATGGAAAGCAAGTGGAGGGAGTGATGGGAGGTGCCTAGTTGGCAAGGAGGAGAAGCATGTGGATGGGAGGAGGTTTGGGGAGTTGGAATCGTATGCAAGAAGAAACCTGGCCATTTGACTTTTGTGGCATGCTTGCTTGTTAGCTTGGAATTAATTTCTAAGTTTTGACCTACTTAGGTGACTTGTTACATGCTTAGGAGCTTAAGTAGTGATTAATTAGATGTAGGTTAGATAGTTAGGGTTAATTAGGGAGATTAAGAGGTCGGAATATTGTTAGTCAATTCCAAGTCATTCGTAAATTGTCGATGTTTCGTTTAGTGAATCTCGTATTACCTTTCATCGTTGTGTTTAATTTAAATCATATATGCTTGATCTAAATCTTCTGAAAGGTTATGCCCTAAGTCATATCCTAATAATATAAGTAAATAGCTACTATTTACATTAAATAGTTTTACGTTATTTAGGAAATGTTTATCACCAACGTTCGTGTTTATCGGAAATCATCCGATTTATATTGCGCAATTCTCAATAATTACGTAAACGTAATGCATCATGCATTAAAGAAGTGTGCACCAAAATGTGCAACGTGGGCGTGTGCTAGACTTATCTCAGTTTAAATCAAATTCGTTTTGATTATGAGGGAATTAGCGTAAGAATGCATGTTTTAGGGTGTACTGAATTTACCGGTTTTCGAGGTTGTCACAGCTAATTAGGACGCCCAAATGAAGAGGTCCTAGTGGGGTTGTTATTCGGGAGTTGACCGATGTTCCACTGACTACAACCACCACACCCACACCAACCACAACAATTTCAATACCAACACCAGCAACACTAGCCACCGCTCCACCTCTATCTCAAGCTACACAGTCATCCTCCACCCACGCAGTAAATCTTTCTGATTCGGAAAAATTTCTCTATCTTAAAAGAGCCGGATCACAAACGTATTGAATATGGTTACATCTTTGACTGCGGTTATTAGTAGTCAAGAGACACGTATCCACAACCTTACTGCTCATAATGAAAGTCTGGAGGAGCAATGCCTGTGTAATGAGAAGTTAATCTTCAATCTTATGAAGCGCGAGGCAGCTCAGGGGAGATGACAGGATGTAAGGGAGATGAGCTGAAGAACAAGAATGATGAAGACAAAGACGATGATCCCCATGCACCGAAGGAAGGTGAGCTGCCTAGCTCTTCAACTGGAAGACTAGTTGTACAAGCTTAGGGGGAGTCTAGTTAGAAATTAGGTGGGAGCGAAACCGAGCAAACTCCAGTAAATCTGACAGAGACTGACACTATTGAAGCACTCCTCAATCTGGATGTTTATGATAGTGAGTCTGAGTTAGAGGAAGGAGAGATATTGGCTTAAGAGGTTGCAGAATGGAGGTCAGATGATGAGATCATACCGGACGTTGATGTTGATATTGATGAACATGTCGTGACAAAGCAACCTGTAACCGAGGTAGTCATAGAGGATGAAGCCGGTGAGAATGTGATAGACCGTGAGGGACTAGAGTCAGAAAATGATGAAGTTCCTGTAGGTGACTCAGATGCTGACAAAGAACCATCAAGAGCAGAGCTAAGAGATTTGTGGTTTAAAAAGATCAAAAAGGAACCTAAGATTAAATTCAAAGGAAATATCAAAGTCAAAGGATTGTGTGAGCTGAAAAGAGGCATCATAAGTTGGTTTTATGACAGTGACATGAAGCTGTTCATAATAAAGAGATATGATGGAATTCAATACTTGGAAGTTAAGTTGAAGGTTTTTAGCTCGCTGCCTGAGATTGAACTTAAAGAACTGGCTTGGGCTAGATTTAATCAACATTAGTTAAGATCCTTATGCTCGAACAATGGAAAGAATAGTTAAGCGTGACGGAAGATCTAATAAGTTTGTTGATTTGAAGCTAAGAGTAGGAAAGAGAGTTCCAAACATGACGAGGATAGATCCGATTACGAACAAGCCGTGGATGAATATGGTTTATAAACCAGTTAACTGCTTGAAGAAAGTTCCTTTGAAAAAGATGCCACAAAATATTCTTGCTGAGCTGAAATGGTGGTACGTTGATAATCTAACAACATAAGTGGTGATGGAAATGTTGAAGGGAATGAGTTGCTGAGAGTGTATGACAGTTTACATCTGGTAAACTTGTCTAAAGATGATCTAATGAAGCTTCATATTAGAAAGTGGTGAAGGTTTGTGTAGAAAGAGGATTGTGGGCAGGAAGTCAACTGAGCTAAAGAAGAATCAAGATCAAGACTGAAGAAACTAGAGCTATTGGCAAGGGGGAGTTTGTTGGTACATCTTGTGTGACAACAACGTCTAGCTGTGTTAGGTCATTTTTGTTTAATCTTTGTAATTGTTAACTTTTATTTACATTGTATGTAAGTTCATACGAACTTAGAGTAGGTACGAACTTAGGGTCATACGAACTTAGCTAAGTTCATATGGGCCTCAGGACAGTCAAGTTCGTAGGGTCCAGCCCGTACGAACTTAGGTTCTATGTATTGATAACTTCACATGTTCGAAGTTAATCAGTTGTTTTGTGTATTTTCTAAGGCATAGTAGAAGCAAGTTCGAATAGATTGCTAGTGTTTTGTCTTAGGTTGAAGGTAATCAAGTTTTACATTCAATAAAAGTGTTCTTTACGTATTCGTGTTACTTGTTTATTATTGTTATGTTTAATTGAGGATTCCACACTCAATTATACTTGTTACCTCGTGGATCTATATTACGGGAACATACAAGCTATTGAGTTCAATGATAATAAACGCCTTAATGGCACATGATATTCAAGCCCTATGATGGCACTACATGATATTTAAGCCCTGTGATGGCACTATATACATGCCCTTTTGTTGGCACACGATATACAATAAACGATAATTGCCATGGATGCACCCAATATTCACTATACAAATATGCAAACTATATTTCATCGTACGTTTGGCCATGGATGGCACGTTATGATTTTACAAAAGGGTTATTAGATGATTGGTTTAATGGATTGAGTCTTAAACTTGTGAATTCACTTAACACTTTGGTTGACAATTTAAATATGTTTTTCACGGAATTAGCCATGACATCAGAACTTGCATGCATTTTGGGACCCCCACTCACAAGCACTTAGGATGCCATACTTTGATAAACAATGGATTCATTTTATATATGACTAGGATATATTGGTCGTACACGTTTTATTGGGAAACAATTATAGTTTTGAGACTCGATAGATTGTAAACATTTATTAAAACTATTTATAGCATCATTAGTATATGGTTTGCGATAATCATAAGCTCGTGATCTTGTATTGAATAGATCGCGTCACGCCCCGTGCTTCCGCCTTACTTAAACGTGACATGATTTTATTAGGGTGTGACGACGTAAACCTGTACTAGTAAGAAATCCTCCTTCTTGCACTTGATGAATAGTGTATTAGCTATCTTTCCTCTCTTGAAGCAATTTTCCAAGATATAGGTAGATAGTGTCTCATACCATGTCCGAGGTGCTTGATGCAAGCCATACAGAGCCTTATCCAATTTATAGACTCGGTCTGTTCGACATACACTAATTCTTGAACTTTCCCATACAGAAATGCAGTTTTCAAATCCAACTAATAGACTTTAAATCTTTTGAATGCAGCATAAGCCAGAAACAATCGGATAGCTTCCAGCCTTGCTACCGGTTCGAATACCTATGTGTAGTCTATCCCTTCTTGTTGATTGAAACCTTTGACGACGAGTCTGACGTTGTTTTGTGTTACAATCCCTCGATCATATTTTTGCACTTAAACACCCATTTGGTGTCTATTGCAAACTCTCCCTTGGGTAAATCGACTAGCTCCCATACTTTGAGCTTCTTGAACTTTGCAAGCTCCTCTTACATTGCTTCAACCCATTAATTGTCCTTGAGAGCCATTTATACATTCGTTGGTTCCACTTGAGAAATAAAGCAACTGTACAAACTGGTGCTCTCTATGATTCCTCTACGTGTCTTCATTTTGAACTAGGATCACCAATTATATTTTCAATTGGATGATTCTTATTAACCCGTGTCGAGATAGTACTGTCAACAGGTATATCAGATTCAAGTTTCGATCCTATATCCCCCTTAGTCGTTACATCTTCTTCAACATGGATCAACATTTTGTATCCGCTCGTTAAGAATTTCTTTCCCCTTACATGTTGAATTTTCTAAACATGGAATACTCGATCTTGGTGCGAATCCATTATCTTCATCATCATCCAATATAGCATATTCTAATCTTGAAGTGCCATTGTCACTTAAGAGAGGAACATTAAAGGTTTTGAAGATAACATCATAATCGAATAGCCACTTAGGACCTGTTTATACTGCTGGTATGTAAGTTGTGACTTGAATATTGAAGACAATCTCAACTCTACCAGTGGTCTTATTGAAAACCCTTTTGTTTGGTGAACCAGCTTCATAACCTAGGAAAAACCTTCGTCAGCCCTTTCACCAAATTTCGGTTGATTTCTGATTTTTAATAAGGTACAAGGAACTCCAAAAGGTTCAAAACCTGTTAAATTTGGTATTCGACCGTTTAGAAGTTCATAACATGTTTTGTTAAGACTTTTAACAGTTAAAACCCTCTTTAACACATGACATGTTGTATTCACTTCTTCCCCCCAGAAAATGACGGGAAGTTTTGAATCAGCCATTTTGTTGTGGCTCGTAGGGTGCACTAAACTGATGTTGAATTCCCTTGCGTGAACAATAGACGTTCAGCACCGCGTTCTTGAACTCTAGGCCATTATCGCTCCTTATTTTCTTGACTCCTCGTCCATGTTGATGTTTAACTTGGGTAAAGAATGTCATCAGCGTCTAAGCAGTCTGATCCTTGGTACCCAAAAAAATACCCATGAAAACCTCGAGTAGTCATTAGTAACAATTGGATAGTAGTGTTTACCGCCTATACTCCTTGCATTCACCAGATCGAACAAGTCCATGTGAAGGAGATCAAAAGATGTGACAATTGAGTTTTGAGTTTTTGATTTGTGAAGCTTCTTATGTCGTATCCCTTTCTGACACATCACATATTTGTCCTTTAGCCCGAAACTCTGTAATGGAACACCCTGCACCAATCCAATTCTGACAATGAAATTCATTTTCCGAAAATGCAGATGTGCCATCCTCCTATGCCACAGTTGTGATTCAGTTTTAGAAGCTTTGGATAGTAGACATGTCGATTCCATTGAAGATTCAGCTACATTCATGTCCAACACATAAGTATCATTCCTCCTTGGTGCCCTCATGACTATCCATTCTTCTGGTATAACAAACCCCGGTTTTGGGATTAGTGCCTCTCTGTCTGTGAAAGGAACCAACATAGTTGACTTGCTCTAGCGTTATTATCCCATTAGTTACATTTCCTGATCCCGTGATCTGTCCTCCTTTCGCTCCTGCGAAGTTCACATATCCCCCTTTCTTGTCCACAAAATCTACAAGAATCTGCCTTTCCCCTGTCATATGTCTGGAGCAACCGCTATCAACATACCACCAGTTAATAGCTCGTTTGGTCAACTCCTGCACTCAAGATAAAAACCATTAGTTATTAAGGGGGACCCAAGCCACTACGGTCTTGGGTCGGCCATTGTCAAAAAATGTAAATTCCTTCAGATATCCATTTCTTTTATCAAGTGACTTGGATACTTTGGAATTCTCACGTGTTGGGGAATGGGTGGTGCTACCAGTAGGCTTTTTATCAGGAGACTTTTGGAAAAGTCTCGGATTAACTGGCCTTGGGTTTGAAGTAGATCTAACCCTAGATGGATAATTATAATTTCGAATTCTGATAATTCCTATTACTACTACCCTATTTAGAAAAACTTTTGTTGGGGGTATGAAAACGTTGTGGAGTTTTCGACCTAATGGATTTTCCAGTGGAGCTTCCTGTTACAGGAGAAGTGCTCCATGCACTATCATTTTTCGAAAACTTCACTGGATGAAAACGGGGTTGAGATCTTTGAAAACTAGGAGTTTTCTTATAACCTACCCCATTTTTAACCACGTTTTCAGCATTTTCCTGAATTTTAATCTTAATTTCTTCTTTCAAAATGCTTGCCATTTTTTGATTTACACTAGTTATCTCACTCGTTTTAACTACCTTTGCCTGAGAAGTCCTAATTTTAACAGGTGATTGGTCTTTCTTCACCTGTGTTGATTTAACTCTTGTACTTTTATTTGGACACACACTTGCTATATGTCGCTTTTGATGGCACACGAAGCACGAACGTTTCCCTGAGGCTTTCTTAGGGGCCTTGAGATTCGTTTGGTGTTCCAAATTAAGTGAAGTCAGGGAGAAGACATTTTTGATGTAGGTTGAACAAACTCAACTTTTTGATGTAGGTTGAAAAAACTCAACTTTTAAATTGGACTCCTCATATACTGAGTTTACTTCCATCACACCATCACTTTCAAAAGATACTTTCTTTTTAAGATTTAATTTATGTGTCGGGGAAGACTCAGTTATCATTGACTTTATTTTAGTACTGGTCTCAGCTCTCTCTGACTTGGTAAACATAGTGCTGTTTACCAACTCAGAGACTGCTCAAGAATTAGCAGAGTCATTACCGTTTGACAGCTCATGTTCATTTGTTATGAATGAGTAATTATGATTAAAAGGTGGAGGAACTTCATTGTATCCTATTCCACGATGATCTTTGGGCTGTTTTTGTACACATAGCATATTATCTAAGGTCTCAATTGAAAATCTTCTTAGTTCAATTTTCCTATTACGATCAGCAATTTTAACCCCTAGCATCTGCTAATTCCTTTTCTTTATCAGAAGATTTTCTAGTTAAATCTGAGACATGTTCACGAGCTAAATCAATTATCTGACTCTGCTCGTAAACCCTGTTTCTTAATGTTTTTATATCTTCTGCATCAGATTTAGACTTATTAGCTAACTCAAAGTTTCTCTATTTTAATACTGTGTTTTCCTCTTTTAATATATTTAGCTGAGCTGTCATCGAGTTTGATGACTCTATTAGTTTTTCAACCTCCTCTGCAAAGTTAGTACGTAACACACAAGCATTAACTATAGAATTTATGTTTAATAGTACCTTTTGCTTCTCAACATCCAAGTTGGCCGTATATGCAATGAAGTCCTTTTACTCATAGTATCAGTTGACTACAGCTTTATAGCCCTCGTCTCTAAAGCAGGTACTATAACACCCCTCATTTTTTACTTAGTATTAATTGTGTCATTTGACTCGGAAGCGATGGATAAAATAATATTATATATTATATTACAAAAAGGACCAACAAAATTTCGCGAGTTTTACAACATTTAAATATTCCTAAAACAAAACATATATTGTTGTTCTTCGAAATCTACATACATGGTAACTAATAAAACATCTATAAATAATTATCAGAGTTATGGCACGTGTCAAACATTCCTTCAAAAGCCCATCTTCCTGCCCAAACCCACAAACTATACATAACCTGCAGGAAGAGAAGTGGTGGGATTAGCACGAAGCTAAGTGAATGAATGTACAACTAATAATTCAACTTAGCATAACAATCTGTTTACATTAAGCACGAAAACACATAATCTCAAGAGGATCGGTGGTTACTGAGGAAACCTACAGCCGCGGTGGCCCTCAAGTAACGCTTATCACAATCTGTATTGGCCTATACAAGATTTACCGATAACTTGGTACTTCAAAACAACAACATAGTTTCCAGCAACAACACATGTCCCTGGAACCTGTGTTGATCACTATTAGTAACCAAGTCCAATCACAATTGACCTCTGAACAACACAGATGCCCGAAGGCCACATATATGTCAAGTAGATACACAATCACAAATAAGACTAAACAGTCTATCAATATCCACGTTACTTGTTGTAATCACACCGTTACAACTAAATCAAATCATGAGTTGCAGATCCACTCACTTGACTTGTCTCAGCCCACACTCAGAGATCTTATATTACTGAGTCTTCTGCTGATCTGAGAATATAATAATTAAGAAGTTAGTAACTCTTTCCATAATCGTATAACATATTTCATTACTTAGTATCAAAATGGCAAACAATCACTAAGTTGCAATTATCGGATATAATCGTTCTACTACTATCAATTTGTATTAAGTTATAACAATTCGCTTGTTTAATTATTTATTCAATTAATAAATTTCGAAACATTATTATAACATATTAATCCAAGCAGGTGACCCTTGTAATCTAGAATCTGTTAATAAGAGTCCGATCCGCTGGGCAGGAACTCATCTCGCATCGCAGAACTCAGCTCGCACCGCAGAACTCAGTTCTGAGTTCGTCCTGCGAACTGAACCGCAGAAACCCCAAAAAAACGAACTATTACACTCACAAACACAAAAACTCAGTTTTCTATCAATCTAACCAGTTTTCTCACATCACAATACATCAAGTAACATCTTTTCAGCCTCAATCACACATCTATTTCAAAGATTTGACCAAATTCAAGTGTATACCCTAAAATAGCTAAAATGCTTACATTTGGAGTAGAAACAAGATGATGATGATAACAAGGATTTACAGCAGGTTAAAACACAACTCACTTTATGTTAAATTCGTGATTATTAAAGGAATTAGAGAAAATTGAAAGGAATTTTGAGAGAGTTAGAAAGAAGAGTGTAGGTGATAATGAGATGAAAAAGGAAAAGGTTGGTGTTTTATATCACCTACCAACTCAATGCTTGTTAATTTTTAATCTCGTGTTTGGCTTATTATCTGGAACCAGTTTACCTTAGGCCACAAGAGTGGGTGTTACAGGTACCTCGCTCTCAATCTTTTGTTCTTCAGCCTCCACTGTATCAGTCTCGACCTGTACATCCCTATTTCTCCATCTATTGAGGCCATGAACGCCTGAGGTTCTTCTGCATGAGTACTCGAATCATATGATCCATCTAGAGTTTGAACAACTAAAGCTCTGGAATTTGCATTATTTCCAGAGTTTTGATCTCTACTAGATGTGCCTTGATAGGAATAGCTTTGTCTTCCCTGGTTCGCAGTTTGCTCTTTCTTCGGTCACTAACATTCCCTCACAAAGTGCCCGAAACCTTCGCAGTTATAGCACTTAACCTTGGTCTTGCCGTATCCAACCTTGCCTCCTATAGGTTCCCCTTGAACGGATCCAATGGGGTAACAACGCTTGTTAAAGTGCGGAATACTCTAAGAAATGATACAAGTGTTACAAGCATGTTTATATCACTAAATAATCCTTACTTCGTATGTATTCGAACTAGGACAAAATATTCAAACTTAGTTTCGCTGAAAACTCAGTTCGTAGAAGCTTAGAAATAATATTTTCGAACTTTGTATTTATAACCAGCTAAGTTCGTACGAACTTAGCAACTTATAAGTTCGTACGAACTTACCTTTAAGTTCGTACCTGACTTAAGTTCGTACGAACCTATAGGTTCGTACGAGCCTACATAAATACATAACTAAAATATTCATTCATTCATTAATAAATAACATAAGACAAAATATTCATTTATTAATAATTACAAACTAAACTATTACATAATAGAAGTTGTTGTCACAACATGTACCAACAGACTCTCCTTGACAATAGATCTATTTGCCTTCAGTCTTTTCATTGTCTTCCAAGCGTCTTCTGATTAGCTTTGATGACTTCCAACCTAGATGCCTTTCTCTACACACACCTTGACAACCTTTTGATATCTTCAGCCCTCGTGTCTCCAATTATCTCTGTAGAGAATCTTGTTGACATGCAGCTTCATCAGATCATCTTTAGACAAGTTTACCCAGTGTAAACTGTCGTACACTCTTAGCAACACTTTTCCTTCATTATCTTCTATCACTGCCTCGGCAGTTTCACTATCAACATACCACCATTTGAGGTTAGCTAGAACGTCCTGTGGCATTTTCTTTAATGGAACCCTCTTCAAGCACTTGACAGGTTTATAAACCATCTTCATCCACGGCTTGTTTGTAATGGGATCAATCCTGGTTAGATTAGGAACTCTTCTTCCTACCCTTGGCTTCAAATCAACAAACTTGTTTGATCTTCCTTCACGCTTAACCATTCTCTTTAAAGCCTGAGCGTAAGGATCATTTCCAAGATTTACCAAGTCTATCCAGGCCAGTTCCTTTGATTCTATCTTCGGCAACGGGCTAAACAACTTCAGTTTGTTTCTCATATACTGAATCCCATCATACCTTTTAATTATGAACAGTTTAAGTTCACTGTCATAGAACCAACTAATGATGCCTTGATTCAGCTCACCCGATCCTTTGACCCTGATATCACCCTTATACTTAATCTCTGGTTCCTTTTCAGTCTTCTTAAACCACAATTTTTTAAATTAAGCTCTGGACGGTTCTTTGTCAGCATTTGATTCGTCATCAAGGACTTCATCATTCTCAGACTCTAGATCCTTGCGATCTATCACATTCTCAACAGCTTCATCTTCAAATTCAATCTCAGTAACAGGTTGTTTAAACACGATGTGTTCGTCAATATCTGCATCAGTATCAGGTATGACCTCCTCATCGGACTTCCAATCTGCCACCTCTTTACATGAGATCTCTCCTTCCTCTATCTCTTGTTGGTACATTTAGTGTGTCTGTCACTTGGTCTAGGTTTTGAGTTGTAATTAATTAGTAATATTCTATAAATAGCGACATTGGCAATATCGCTTTAGCGATATTAACAATATCGCTTTAGCGATATCACCAATATCGCCTACATTACTGATTAGTTACCTATAAATACGTTTTTAGGGTTTCAGTTTAGTTGTTGTTCACCTACGAATTTGTGCAGCCTGTGATATCTCTCTGGTCATTCATTTGTAAATCACATTTGGTTCTTTGATTAATATAATATATTTGTGATTTATTGTTTTGTTTTGTTGTTAAACGTACAATTGATAGCTATTGAATTCCGCGCATTAGCTATTAGTTATTGATTCATTGTTAAAGATCAGTCTTTGTTGCAATCCTACAATTGGTATCAGAGCCATTTAATCATTGGATTAGTGGTTTATTGAATCAATATTCGTACGTTTAAAAGTCTTTTTAACTAGTTTTTTATATAAATAAATTGTTTATTATTCTTAAAAGCTATTTAATCAGTACTTTTAGTGTTTTCTGGATTCGTGTTCTTTATTTGCTACCCTAAACTTTGATTAACTCGTTAATCTTTGTAATTTTAGGGTTTACAGCCGTTTTAGCGATATTAGAAGCGATATCACCATTAATATCGCCTCTAGGGTTTTAGCGATATTACCTGATTTGAACTCATTAATTTGAGCGATATCTCTAGCGATATTACTAGAGATATTACTTAGCAATATCGCCTAATTAATTTAAGCGATATTTGTATCAATATCGCCTGTGATATCGCCTAAATTATTCTGATTTTGTTTTGCGCTTTAACTAGCGATATTGATAGCGGTATCATCAATATCGCTCAATCATCATCCATTTAGCGATATCATCAATATCGCTATACTATTTTAAATCAGAATTTTACATAAAACAAACTTAATTTTATTTAATCCATATTAAAATGTCTACTTTACAAGCTGTTAATGCTATGTTGAAACACAATGCTGAGGTGGGTAGTGCAAACAAACCTCCATTCTTTGCTCCGGGAATGGAGTATTCTGAATGGCGTGGCAGATTCTTATCGTTCATTGCGTTTACCGACCCTGAAATGGAGATACCTCTACTCGAACGATACGTTATACCTGTTTCAAGTGGAGAGCATGTGGGTATTCCTCCACCAAAGCCGATTCGTTCAATGACTGTTGAAGAACGCAAGGCATGGGAATGTGAGAGAAAGGCTCACTCTGCTATAACCATGTCTCTTCCTACCGATGCCATGAAGATGTTCAAACAACACGACATTGCTTATGATCTGTGGAATGGCATAGCTGAACGATGTGGAGGTACAACTGAGTACAAACAAAGTAAGCTGGAGCTAGTGAAGAAACAGTATGATCTGTTTGACATCCAGAAGAATGAAACGGTGAAGGATTTATTCTGTAGATATTCGCGTCTTGTGAATGAGCTGACTGAGGGTGGTTACAAATTCAGCTCTATTGAGGTCAACAAGAAGCTGCTTAATGCTCTACCTCCTCACTGGGAAACTAGAGTGTTGATGATGGAGAATGATCCAGACATATTAGCTATGTCTTTGGATCAACTTATTGGAAAGCTAGAAACATGTGCTTTGGATATTCAAAAGAAAAGCACGAGATCTAGTTCTTTACTTCCTGATAATAGTAATTTTGGATATGGAAGTACAGCACTTCTATCTGGGCCGTCCACCTCTGCGTCTAAACCCAATTATTCTCAAGGAAATCACTCTGTTGGAACATTCTCCTCTTTTCCAACTCAAACATCTTCCTCTGCTACTGCATCTCACAATGAGCATGCAGTAATATTCAATGCGTTTTTATCATCATATGATGATTTTCTCTCAAAGAGGATTAGCTCGGTAGATCTTACCGTGGAAGATTTTGCACAAGTTGATTCTGATGAGCTAGAGAGAGTGGATCTTCGTTGGAACATGGCCATGCTTACCAGAAGGACTAAAACCTATTTAAAGAGAACTGGAAAGAGATCTCTTGAAGATGTCACTGATAAGACAAGCATGGGCTTCGACAAGTCCAAAATTAGATGCTACAAGTGTCAAAATCTAGGTCATTTTGCACGAGAATGTGAGAAGGGAAGACAACCATCTACGGGTTTTACAAGACCTTCTACTTTCAAGAAAGATAATGAAGTAGCCAAGGCAACTATTCTGTTAGAAGAAGAAGAAGCCTATGATTTTTCGGCTATGGATGATCAAGAAAACGTAGCCCTTATGGCAGATGTTCAGAATGAGGTAAAATGTGACTCTTTTAATTGTGAAACATGTATCAAATTAACTGGTAAAATCAACAGGTTCGTAGTAGATAATGATCGCTTGAATACAGATCTAACCAATCTTATTGAAGCGAACAAAGTTTTAAAAGAAAATGAAAAGATCTTTATAATAAATCAGAAAACTATTATGGAAGAAAAGAAAGAGTTGAAAGCTATGATCTTCAGCAAACAAGATGAGATTGATAGCTATTTAAAACTAATTGCTCATCTTAAAAAGGATCTTGCTAACTCAAGCTGATAATGTTGATTTAAAACGAAGACTTGCAAACATTTCAACATCTACTATGGTCTTTTCGGAGATCCTGCAAAGTCAAAGGACTGATACAAAGAGTAAGGCAGGAATTGGTTATCACAACCAACCTCCTCCCTCAAATTTGAATCAGCCCAGTCTTTCGCAGGATGAAATAAAAGATTACGTACCTTCTGTTCTCAAGAAGGATACAAACCCTGTTATGGAACCAGTTATTGTCAAACTTGAAGAGGTTAAACAGCCTAATCTTATTAAGGCTGTTGATGTCAAGCGACCTGAGTTGCTTAAAGTTTTAAGTTCAAATAACGAGAAGGCTGATCCTATTAAGCCTCAATTTGAACCAATCAATTTTGTTCCATCAACAAATGTTGAAGAGGTGGTAGAGGTGGAAGATGTAACTCATGAGGTTACACAAAAAGTTGAGAAGAATAACAACAAACCAGAAAATTTAATCCTTACTGTCGAAGGTAGAGGTCAAATATTTTCTAAAAAGAAATCTATTACTAAGGATTTAAAAATGAAACAGGTAGAGAATATTCAAAATCATAAGGTTTCAATTAAAAATCCTTCAACTAAGATTTCCTCAACTATAAATACATTTACTCCATCATGCTCACATAAGTGTTCATGTGCTGTATATGTTCCTGAAAACAAGCCTCGTAGAGTTCCTCTTTTGCCAAAACCACTATCTAGTGATGATCAAACTTTCCGAGAGAGACGATCATGTTTCTACTGTAAGAAACAGGGTCATCTCATTAATCAATGTCCTGTGCTTGCTAGAAAGTGGGCATCTAGAACTGATCCACGTTCTTTTAAACATAAAAATATTCAAAAGACAAAACAACATGGATTATCTCGAAATGTCCCAATTTCTAGAGTTAATAACATTAAACCTACTCAACAAATTGTTCGAAAGGTTGATGATGTTAACAAGCAACAACATACTCCACAGAAAGGTTGGAAAAGGAAAGATGTAGGACATAATGTGTCATCTGAAGTTATCACATCAGTAAAAGAAAATGATTTACTGAAAAACAAGGTTTTAACTGATGTGGTAATAATTGATGAAATCTCAGGAGTACCCAAGTCTATCAAGGCTTGGGTCTCCATTTCAATCTAACCATTTGTCTCTTTGTGTTGTGACAGTCAAGGGTGATGAATAGCAAGTGGTATGTTGATAGTGGCTGCTCACGACACATGACGGGCAATATCTCCCTTCTTTCTGATCTTAAACCATACAATGGGGGATATGTTGCTTTTGCTGGTGATAATGGTGGAAAGATTACTGGTCAAGGCACTCTGTCCAATGGTCAAGTGAGCTTCGAAAATGTTAACTATGTGGAGGAGCTAAATCACAATTTGATAAGCGTCTCTCAAGTTTGCGATAAGAAGTTCACTGCTGCTTTTACTGACCTAGAGTGTTTGATTCTTAAGCCGGGATTTGTGATTCCCGAAGAATGGATCCTGATTCGTGCTCCAAGAGTGAAAAACTCTTATATTTTGGATATGAGGACTGTGGAAACTGAGGAACATACCTGTCTTCTAACCAAAGCATCAACTAAGGATTCATTGCTGTGGCACAGAAAGATGGATCATATTCATTTTCGGAAAATGAATTATCTGGTAAAACATGACTTGGTGGATGGGATTCCTAAGCAATCTTTTTCTTTGGAAGACAATTGTGTTTCGTGTTTGAAAGGAAAACAACACAAGAAGTTTCACAAGTCTAAACAAGTTAATTCCATTGAATCTCCATTGGAATTACTTCACATGGACTTGTTTGGACCTGTCAGCACGAAGAGCATTGGAGGTAAATCTTATTGTTTGGTAGTAACTGATGACTACTCCCGCTTCTCATGGGTTTATTTCTTGCGTACAAAGGATGAAACTCCAGATACACTGACTTATCTTTTCGATCGACTTGAGAATCTGTGCAACTTGAAGATAAAGAAGATACGTAGTGATAATGGTACGGAATTCAAGAACAAAATTCTTGAATTCTACTGTTTACGCAAAGGAATTGTTCATCAGTTTAGTGCAGCGAGAACTCCGCAACAGAATGGTGTAGCGGAGAGAAAGAATAGAACAATCATTGAAACTGACATAGATTCTCACTTGCCGATTACGTTTTGGGCAGAGGCAGTTAATACGGCATGCTATGTATTAAACCGTGTTCTGATGAACAAGAAGAAGAACAAAACGTGTTATGAATTGTTGAATAACCGAAAGCCAAACTTAAAGTTTTTGGAGCCCTTCGGATGTCCATGCACCATTTTAATTTCAAAGGACAAAGTTTCAAAATTCGGTGAAAAAGCTTTCGATGGGCTGTTTCTTGGGTATTCGGTTAATTCTCCTAACAAGAGAGTTTTCAACAAGGAAACGGGAAAGATTGAAGAACATTTTGAAGTAAAATGTTTAAAGTACACGGAGTCTCCTAAAGGAAAAGGTCTTGATTGGTTGTTTGAGTATGACCAACTTGTTAACTCATTCAATCTTCCAAAATTCAATGAAGTGGATCAAGTTGTTACGCTTCTTCATGGCTTGCATCTTAATCCGAATAACTCTTCATTCACACCGTCCCTGACTCCTGCTACTACTGATACTCTACCTTCTTCGTCTATTGATGTTCCCGAGAGTTCTTCTGCAGATCAACAGCCCGAAGCTTCTCATGATACTGTTGATGATTCTGAGAATGCAGATGATTCTATCGCTCAAGAGGTTGAGCTAAACAATTTGGAATCAAACCTCACACCTGATTCAATACCTATGTCTCGTATTCATAAGAATCATTCTATTGACAATATTATTGGAGATGTGAATGCAGGTGTTCTAACTAGAAGCAAAGCAGCTGAACCTTCTCCAACGAATGATCTTTCGGATGAATCGTCTGAAGATCCTTCACCTACATGTCTAAAGGCTGAAATTGAAGAATGCTTCTTATCCCAAGTTGAGCCTACAAAGATTGATGAGGCTCTAAAGGATTCTCATTGGGTTTCAGCAATGCAAGAAGAGTTGCAACAATTTGAAAAGCTGAAAGTCTGGGACTTAGTTCCACTTCCAAAAGGTGTACACCCAATTGGAACTCGTTGGGTGTTTCGAGTCAAACGTGATGATAGGGGAGTGGTGATTCGGAATAAAGCTAGGTTAGTCGTCCAAGGGTATACACAACAAGAAGGTTTGGATTATGATGAAGTCTTTGCGCCTGTCGCCAGAATGGAATCTATTCGTATCTTCTTAGCATATGCGACGTTTAAGGGATTTCGTGTTTATCAGTTGGATGTCAAAAGTGCGTTTTTGTACGGAAAGGTTGCTGAAGAAATCTATGTCAAACAACCTCCTGGTTTTGAGGATTCTGTCAACCCAGACTATGTGTGCAAGTTGGATAAGGCCCTTTATGGTCTTCATCAAGCTCCGCGTGCGTGGTATGAAAGGTTGGCAATGCACTTGATTAAAAATGGTTATGAACGTGGTCACATCGACAACACTCTTTTTATCAAACGTACTGAACACAGTCAACTGCTTGTTCAAGTCTACGTAGATGATATCATTTTTGGTTCAACCAATGAATCTTTGTGTAGAGACTTTGAGAAAATTATGAAGTCTGAATTTGAAATGAGTGCGATGGGGGAGCTAAAGTTCTTTTTGGGTGTTCAAGTCGATCAATCAACGAAGGGCACCTACATTCATCAATCAAAGTATGTTAACGACATGTTGACACGCTACAAGTTGCATGATTGTAGAGAGTTTGGAATTCCCATTCCTACAAACCACAATCTTGGACCAGACGTAGATGAGGAGGATTGTGAAGAAAAGCTATATCGGTCGATGATTGGATCTTTAATGTATCTTACGGCTTCCCGACCTGATATAGTATTTGCTGTCTCTCTGTGTTCAAGATATCAGTCTCAACCCAAGGTCTCTCATTTGAAGGCGGTTAAACGAATATTTGGGTATCTCAAACATAGACCTACTCTTGGTCTATGGTATCCAACAGAGAAGACATTTGCTCTTCCAGCGGTTTTGGATTCTGATTATGGTGGTTGTAGCATTGATAAGAAGTCTACGTCAGGAGGATGCCAGTTTCTCGGTTCACGTCTTGTTTCTTGGCAATGCACAAAGAAAACCACAGTTTCAACTTCCACAGCGGAAGCTGGATATATTGCTGCTGCCAGTTGCTGTTCACAAATCTTGTGGATTCAGCACCAACTTCGTGACTATGGTTTACTCTTAACTATGACTCCTTTATATATTCATAATACTGCTGCTATCTGTATAACTAAAAATCCCGTACAACACTCTAAAACCAAACACATAGAGATTAGGTTTCATTTTATACGGGATTGCTATAAGAAGCATTTGATGGACCTTGTGCAAATAGAAACTGATAAGCAAAATGCTGATTTGTTTACCAAGGCCTTCTCTAGAACTAGGTTTAACCAGCTTATTGATATGATAGGGTTGCGCTTCTTTCAAGAAAAACAGTAAATTGTGACAATTATTTCTTTTGCTTATTTGATCGTTTTTGCTTAAATATGTTAGGCAATAGCCATTCTTTATGCTTACTAGCATTAAAGAAACGCAACGTTGCAACATTTGTAAAAGACGTTTAGTTGTGTCTGTAAACAACTAAGGAGATGATAGTACATTAGGAGACTCTCTTCAAACGACAATCTTAAGTTTTATCCTTGATATATCAGTAGGTTTATCGCGTCTTTGTTATACTTGACCTTCTAGACATCTGATTACTTGCACGATGTATTGGTAGGCATTCTCATACTCCTCTTTGAGCAACTAAGAAATATCTTAATCTGTGTTTAATCTTTTGTGTTGACCATCATATGATGTATGACAATGTGTCTTAATTCTTATGTATCAGCTTGCCATGCTTCTATTACCTTGAGCTTGTATATGACAACATTTGGGGATTTATGCTGTCTGTTTCCTTTGTTGTACGTCCGTACAGACCTGGTCTCAGTCAGTATACTTTCAAAAACTAAGCAAATATAAGTCAAAAAGTACTTTCAAATCTTATACAATCAAAGATTACTTACAAGGTCGCCAAATGGTTTGACCAAGTCTGGTTTTGCTTACACCTGAATCAAGTTTATGTCGCTTTGTTGTACGTATGTATAGACCTGTCACCGCTGGCTTGATTGTTAAAAATGTTGAAATCAAATGCTTTCTCTAACTAATCGAAGTCTTGGGCATGTATTGATACTAGGAGTATATCTATGTGGAATTCATGGAGACCTATTCACTCTCACAATAACTGCTAAGCTTAAAGTTGAGTATGTTACATGTTTAAGTGGACAAACAATACCTATAATCGTCTTGTTACTGATTGTCTGGTTGGCTTGTTAACTTTGCGTGCTAAATTTAAATTTGGACAACTATACTGATAATCAAATTAAAATTTAATATTGTCTTGCGAATCTGTCTTTCTAATATGATCCCTAAATGCGACACTATCTTCTTCGTCATTAAAAAAAAAAAAAAAAAAAAAAGGGAGGAGTATAGGTTAAATGCCTTAGTATTTTATCCTTCTAAATTTTTTATTTTATTTTATTTATCTATTTTTTCTTTTTAGTTTATTATTTTGTCACAAGTTACTGTTTGTTTTTGAATTTTGGCGATATTGCTGGCGACATTGTGATGTCGCCCAACTAGATATTTGTTTAGCGATATTAATAGCGATACGTTTTCAAAAACCCTCCTGCGATATTACCTGCGATATTGCATGCGATTTTTGCGATATTGCGTTTTTCTTGAAATTCTCTCTCGGTTTTGAACCTTATTTCAATCAAACTACATAACCTTGCTCGCCTATATTCACTGCATCTATTGGTATGTCTCTATTGCATTATACTTTAATTTTTATACCACATTGTTGATTGAAATATTCGGTTTTGTGCAAATATGTTTTTTCTGTGATTTATCTGATAAAAGCTGTTCAAAACTAGTTTAAAATAGTTCTGTATGTTGCCCATTGCCTTGTGTGTCGTGTATTGTGCTTTAGATCATCATCTATATGTTTTTTTTTGACAATAGGTTTTTGTGCCGTGCGTATAGCGATATTGTGGGGCGATATTGTGATATCGCCCAAATTTAGGTTTTTGATTTCAGCGATATCGTGTGCGATACTGTACGCGATATTGCTGATGTCGCTTAAATTGGATTAATTTCCAAAACTGTTAAATCTAAGCGATATTATTTCAATTGTTTTCTTGTACGCGATATTGTTCAGCGATATTGTAATGTCGCCCAAATTGTTTTCTAAATAGCGATATCAGTCGCGATATTATGTGCGATATTATTCAATATCGCTTCCTTTGGAGTAATTTCCAATATCGCCAAATTTCAAACAGATCTCATCAATTTTGTTCAATTTACGCGATATTGATCTCAATATCGCCTAAATTGATTTGTGCGATATTAGGTCAATATCGCCTAAATCAGAAATTGTAAATTGGGCCAGGCCCAAACTATTGGTGAATTGGGCCCAGTTTGTGTTTTCTAAACTTATTTTGGCCTGTTTTCACTAAATCGCTAACTATTTTCGAGTTTTGTGCTTTTTATTCATATTTTGCAGATATGGAAGATTTTGTGCAATTTGATGTTAAATGTGATGCCCGTCACAATATCCCGACCTATTTGGATGACTCTAAGGACTCTGCTGAGCCCTTCCGGCCACTGATTGCCTTCCTGCGCCGTTCGCGAATTTTCACGGCGATTACTGCCTCGGACACCATATATAGAGATCACGTCGGGCAGTTTTGGAGGAATGCTACTGTCAGCTCTGCTCTTGAGCACACTCGTCTGATCTCGACAGTGCACGGACGCGAAATTATTATATCTGAACAGCTGATAAGAGAGGTCCTACGGTTTGATGACGATGTTGACATGCCGATCCTCTTCTCAAACGAATTCATAGTTGGGGCTATGAATCGAATGGGGTATGCTGGTACCCATTCTGATCAGTATCGAAAGGGTAATCTGACTCGGGTTTGGAGGTGGTTGATGCAAATCTTCATTCTCTGTTTATCGAACCGTCGCGCAGGTTATGACGGCACCAGTCATAGGACGGTCTCTGCAATGTTAGCTCTCGTATACAACAAGCCTTATAATTATTCGGGCTACATTTTTCGGGCTATGGTGGAAAACGCGCAGCTAGGGGATAACCGCTGGTTTATGTATCCCCGCTTCATTCAGCTGCTCATCAACAGGGAGCTACCGGGTTTGGCGACTGATGCCACCCGTGTATATCGACAAACCCCAATGTCCAATCGGATATTCGGGGTTATGAGCTCAAACGGTAAGGGGGTTCCAATTCCTCCAGATACTCCTCTTTTTGGTCACATAGTTGACCCGAACTACCAGCCGCCAGCAAATGAAGGATATCTAGATCTTGTCGTTCGACAGCCCATTTTGGAAGAAAATCTTGCTGAAGTCCCCGTACAAGCTACGGAAGATCCTTTAGAGGATATCTATGTAAGTGTGTCCTCTCAGGGTGACTTGCATACACTGCATGTTCATCATGACACATCTGAGGGATCCACTGATTCTGACTCCTCTGGGCCAGCCGGGGGCGAAACTGATACCGAATCTGAAGGGCTGGTTCCTGATCCTCGAGAGATTGAACGGGTCAGACGTATCAATCCTCACCGTTACTTAAGGATTCAGAGGAGGATTGCTGCAGGCAAGCAGCACGTACCGCAGAAAGACAAGCGGGTACGAGAATCTTCTGAAGATTCCGACGAGTTTGTGCCACCTCCACCAAAGAAATCTAAGGCAGCTCGGGTGGTTTCTACTTCTGCAATGCCTCAGGATACACCGCAGGTGGACATTCCGGTTCAACCTCATCCCTCGGTTATCCAGGAATTAATAAAGAGGCTGGATTCTAGCAACACACCCTGGATTCCCAAGCTACTGTCATCCAAGTTCAAGCTACTAGAGTTGAAGCTGTGGAGAAAGAGAATGAGGAGCTTAGGTCTAGGGTTGTAGCATTGGAGTCCCAATTGGTCGTTTCGGGGGAGATAGGTGATAGAAATGAAAGACCAAATGTAACTCCCCCTGAAACTGAAAATGTAAATGTTGAATCAGGAAATGAAAGTGCTCGTTTGGATTACTTCTCGATTGAGGATATACCTGGTCAACCAAGACCGTTGGCCGTTGAATATTCGTGTGCTGATTTGTCATATCTGGCAAGAATGGTTAACCAATCAGATAATGTGAGGGAGGATACACCTGAAGAAGATTCTGACCTAGAAGCGGATGATGAAACATTTGATGAGGATGAATTTAATATGGTGCTCCAATTATTGAGTCAGACTCATCTGAAGAAGAAGATGAATCTCCTGAGGACTCAACTGAACCTGAAGCTGAAATGCCCGAATCTCCTAAGGTTCCGGAAACCGCAGAAGAAAGAGCGGATCGTCTGGCATCCTGGTGGCCTCAAGGTAAAGAAAAGATTGTGCCTGTTACGTGCAAATCATATAAGGTCAAGGGAGATTATACTGGAATGATCAAGAGCTGGAAAGTTTTGAACAGTTTGTTTATGATCAAGAGGCTGGACGGTGTCCAATATTTCAAGAGATCATTTACAAAGCTGATTATGTTGCCTAAAGGTGAAATAAATAGGCTTGCTCAGTTACAACTGATAAATCCTGAGAGAGATAACCGTGCAAACTTCATTCAGACTACGCTACAAAGAGAAATTCGTACAAAGAGGTATAGTTTTATAAAGCCAACTTTGGGTAAAAGAATTATTTATAAGAAACGGCTAGATCCAGCTACAAATTAGCCATTGATCAGAATGCGCTATCCTCCGGCTGATTGCATAAAAAGAATTACTCTGGAAACGGTTCCCCTAAACTTTCTTAGAAGATTTTGTGCCAGAAAATGTTGAACCTGAGAAGACTTCTCTCTATGGGTTGAAGAAAGCACAATATCGAGTTTTTGATCCCATGAGCTTGATAAATTTATCAAAGGAGGATATGAGGAAGCTGTTTGATAATCGAATAAGATATTACCGAGGTAATCCGACAAATGAAAAGCTTGCTCAACAATTTCAGAGAATTGTGGATATTTGTGTTACCCATGGAATCCATGAGGGTGGCAAGTTTCCTACTGGATGGGTTTATGTCGCAACCCCCAAGACGCGTGGCAGCGGAAGGTATGAGGTGTCAAGGGGGCGCCGACCAAATCAAATATCACAACACAAGAGTTACAACAAACGACCTCTATATGAGACGTTTTCAAAAATCATTACATTACAAGCTTAAAATTTTTCACATAAAACTAGGAGTTCGCATCCGATACATAGAATTACATAACTATTATTACAAAATAAAGTAAATGCAATCTAATTCCTTGGTTGTTTCAAAATATGCGACTCGAGCTATTGCTTCCAAAGCATCCTACTGCGGCTGGTCACCTGAGAATACATACTAAAAGAGTCAACATAAAGTTGGTGAGCTCATAGGTTTGAAAACAATTGATATTACATTGTATGGAACGTGTGGAACGCAAGATTTCCTGTTTGTATCATCTAACAATGATAGTAATGTATTACGAAAATGTAAAAGAGGTGTATATTGTTGCCATGAGCCCATAGTTTGAGCTTAACTGTGGTGTCGGGTCACAATCAAGTGCCACGATCGTGGTGCCTCCCAGCGAGTGCCTAATCCAACACTCGTAAGAACAAATGATAATGCATCCGTTTGACCAGTTAGCGCGACTAACCCGAACGGGGGAGTCAATCCCAAATAGTACTATTCATTAACATTCACGCTATAACGATACTAACAAACTATGTGTAGGGGACTTTCAGGATTAGTTAAATAGCAGTTGTATAAAATAGCAGTTGTTAAAAGCAGTTGTATGTATTCTCACCCCTGAGTGGAAATAGTAGAAAAAGGGGCTATGAAACTCACCTGAGATTAGTATGTTATTTAACAAATAACAGCAAGCAATTTGTGTTCCCAAGAGTAATCTTCTAACGCCCTAGACGTATAAGATTGTGTAAGTAGATGTCTCAAAAGACCATCTATAGTGATTGTATAAGTGGATGGTTAATGTCCACTTAAGCCAATCGTGTAGGTGGAGGGTTAATGTCCACCTATACGCTAGTAGTTCACTTAACTAGTATGTCCATTCTTGTTTGCTTATTCGAAAATGTGTACGACCCGTTGGTGAAAGTTTGTGAAAACATAATGTTGCTTAGTGTGGGAAGTGGGTGAAGCCCACGAATGACGGGGGTCCGGGGGCAGCGCCCCTGGTGGCGGGGTCCAAGGGGCAAGGCCCCTGGCTGGGGTCGAGCTGAAGTAAAAAATGCTTCGATTTTTGGTCATCAGCGACACAAGGCTTGCGTCGCTAATGTGGTGTTGGCGACACAATTTTAGTGTCGCAGAGGTGACAGTTCAAATGTTATAGCGACACAAGGGTTGTGTCTCAAATGTGACTAGCGACATAAGGGTTGTGTCGCAAATGTGACGGTTCGAATGATAGAGCGACACAAGGGTTGTGTCGCAAATGTGACGGTTCGAATGATAGAGCGACACAAGGGTTGTGTCGCAAATGTGACGGTTCAATTATTATAGCGACACAAGGGTTGTGTCGCAAAATGTGACGGTTCGAATGTTATAGCGACACAATGCTAGTGTCGCTAATGACTACTGGGCTTCTGCGACACAGGGTAAGAAACAGATCAGTTTTGTAGATTTTGTTTCGTAATTCAAATGTTCGAGAAAAAATCCAAGAAAAATATATGTTGTTCCTTAGTATGTTAGGTACTTAAAATAATTTTTACAGAATTTTTAGACAAGTTTAAGTATTTATTAAAATTGTAAGTTTCCACAGAGGACAAAAAGTGGCCAATCAGGAGACATGCAAGGAGATTGAGTTTCTGGGCAAAATGCGTGCACATTTGGGACAAAGTCATCTCTACCACTATTATTCTTAACAAAATTTATGAAGTTTTGGCGTTGGTTTCAAGTCGTTTGGACATGTAAATCTCGAGTTATGACTAAAACAATAAGGGACAAGTTTTCTGCCTTTTTCCCAGCCCGTCTACATGATTTTGTAAAAATTATTTCGAGTATCAAACGAGCTCCAAAAATTATGAGACCAGTGGCAAATGAAAGATAACTTCTTAAACTTAGTTTTAGCGTTTTTAATCGTTCATTTTGGTTAAGTTTTGAGGGAGATATCACCTCCCAAAGTTGGACAAAGTTTCTGGCCGGAATTCATGTAAATTTCTTGAATGTTTTAAGCTATGAAAACGATTTTTGTGCAATCTTTTGGACATATCCTTGTTAAGTGAGCCTTTTAACATGTATATATATGTATTACAAGTATAATAAACGAGTTAGATGTTCTTACAAGTTTGAGAAATCAATTAAAAGGAGGGGAATGTGAGAATTCTTGACTTTTTCTTGAAATTTTGATGGCGGCTCGTGGTGGTGGAGTGGTGGTTGATGGTGGTGATGAGGTGGTAGATGGTGGTGGGATGGTGGTAGTTGATGGTAGATTTTAGAGAGAGGGAGAGTAGAGAGAGTGTAGAGAGAAGGTGGAGAGAAATGGGGTTGTGTGTGTGTGAAAATGGGGGGTTAGGGGGGGTGTTTTGTGGGGTGGGCTTTGGCCTTATTTGGAGTGGCCTCTTGGATCAGCCCATGCCGAGTTGGGCCTGGCCCAAAGGTGTCTCGGGCTCGTCACTCCTTTTCTCGACTTCGTGTTTCGTTCCCCGTTCGTTTAAACGTTAATTTGTGATTTAAAAAAAAAAATTGATAATTTACGTTGAGCTTTTGTATATACTTTTAATTTGTGAATAATATTCGGGATAAGTAAGTATTCTTAAAATACTAAATTGAGTTACAAAAGTATATTTCGGGTGTTGCTCGGGTGTCGGGCTCGGTTTGTGCGTTTCCGTCGCGTTTGTTACGTTTTAAACAAAACGTCAAAGTTTTTCGTGTATCATTATTCGAAATAATAATATAAGGTATATAACCACTATTTTAACTATAAAATATGATTACGTTATCTATGAAAAGTTTTCACCAACGTCGTAAAAATAGTCGGACCACGTCCGGTTGTTTCGCGAAATTACGAATAATTACGAAGGTGTAATTCAAACAATTACGTAAGTGTATACACATATATACAAATAGTTGCAAATAATCACAAGTACTTAGCCTAATAAAGAACTAAATACACGAAATTAGAGTTCTAGTTTAAGGTAATCATTACCCTAAAGTGTCGGGTGTCACAGTTTAAACTGAAGATTCTTTTTGAAGACCAAGCTGAAGACACGGGGGAGTTTGTTGGTACATTTAGTGTGTCTGTCACTTGGTCTAGGTTTTGAGTTGTAATTAATTAGTAATATTCTGTAAATAGCGACATTGGCAATATCGCTTTAGCGATATTAACAATATCGCTTTAGCGATATCACTAATATCGCCTACATTACTGATTAGTTACCTATAAATACGTTTTTAGGGTTTCAGTTTAGTTGTTGTTCACCTACGAATTTGTGCAGCCTGTGATATCTCTCTGGTTATTCATTTGTAAATCACATTTGGTTCTTTGATTAATATAATATATTTGTGATTTATTGTTTTGTTTTGTTGTTAAACGTACAATTGATAGCTATTGAATTCCGCGCATTAGCTATTAGTTATTGATTCATTGTTATAGATCAGTCTTTGTTGCGATCCTACATCTCTGACCCTTCGCTATCAAAGTCATCCAAACCGAGCAACGCTTCAATAGTGTCAGACTCAGTTAGATTTACTGGAGTTTGCGTTGTTTCACTCCCTTAGAGCCTTTGGCACTAGTCTTCCCGTTGAAGAGCTAGGCAGCTCAGCTTTCTTTGGTGCATTGGGATCATTGTCTCGGTCTTCATCCCTCTTCATTCTCAACTCATCCTCCTTGCATCCGGTGATCTCCCCCTGAGCTACCTTGCACTTCAACTGATAGAGGAGGATCTCATTGTCGTGAACAATCTCTTCTAATTTTTCATTTCGCTCCACTAATCGTTGATTGAGATCCGTTAAATTCTTAACACGGATCTCTTGACTTGCAAAAACAGTAGTCAAGGAGGCGACCATATCCGCTAAACTCGTGATCCGGCCCTCAAGATATATAAATTTGTCCGGATTAGAGAGACGGGCAGCCGGATTTGAGACAGACGGTGCAGGTTGAGCTTGAGGTGGAGTGGTAACTTATGGTGGTGTGACGGTTGTTGATGGTGTAGTGGTTTATGGAGTTGTTGTCTGTGTGGTGATTGGTGGTTGTACGGTAGAAGTAGCGGCGGGTGGTGGTGTGGGAGTTATGGTTTGTGGAGGTTCACCACCCTCTTCGATAACCAAACCTGAAGGGCGTTGTCTCTTACGAGCCCTAAGTATAAATCTTTCATTTCTGGAGTCTTCATCATCATCTCCCCTTGGAACATAGTCCTAATCTTCATCCTCTTGGACTTTCCTTTTCCCTTTATCCTTTTTCGAGTCTGCTCCGGGTTTAAGCATAATAACTCGTGACCCTTGAACCTCTAAAGTGGGACGGTCCTCATCATCATCATCATCATCCGAGTCAGTCTCGGTCTCTTCAGAATTTTGGGCCGTGCTTTGCCCAGGCTCATCAGTAGGCTGAGACGCTTCTTCAGGCTCGACAAGATATGTATCGATGTCCCTGAATACAGCATTAAGGTCGAGCTGTGAACCAGTTACTTGCGCATCCACATTTAATGCGACACTTGAGCCAGCACCGCCCTGAAGAACTTCTCACCACAGATTCAGCAATATTTGCGTCAACGCGCTCGCCCTCGGCGGGGTGCTCGATCTGATGTAAAATTTCTTCAACAACCTCTTGTTGTGGCACATCAGCAGCCACTGGAGGAGGTATATACGCAGGCGCAGGAGGTTGGACTTCAGCAGCAGCTTGGGGCGGTTCTACATCCCACCACCCATCATTTGGTGGTGCCCGATAATCAGCATTGATTACCACCCCAAAAAGAGATACTGCTTGTGGCCTGTCAACAACAACGTGACGACTACTGTGACTTAAGCAATGTCCAAAAATCTTTTTGTTGACAGACACCAAATGTACAACTGGGTCAACAGTTGGAAGATTTGGAATCAACCCGTTAAGAATCATCATTATGAATCTTGGGTATAGAATGAATCTATCTTTCACACTTCCCTTAATCTGCTGCACCATCTCATTGAAAAAGAATTGAGAGAAACAGTACGGCTTGTTATACACCAATGAGACCATGCCAGACTGCATCTTATGGTTCATTGTGTCAAACCCAGCCTTCTTTGGTCTAAAGGAGACCAACAAAATGTGCATCAGATACCTCCACTATCCGTAGAGGAAGCTCTTAGTGTACTGGGTGTGAGTTACATCACCAACGTAACCCATTCGTTGAAAAGCCCCAACATGTAGCTCAAGTGGGAAAGAGCTCGGGCCATTTTCTTGTTTCTCGGTGCCCAAATGCAATGCCAGACTAAGATAAGCGGTGGTAAACTCAATGTTTACCCCGTTGACAGTAGCACGAATGACTGAAGGGTTAGGCGACAATCATTTTCGGCAGTTGCCCAAAACTGACTGAGATATTCAAACCTCAAGGTCGGTGAATGAGTTAGTGCATAAAAGACTCTCGACTAAATCAAAAAGTCCAACATTCCTCGGAAAAGTACAGTGTTTGGCTCAGCCAGATCAAATGAGATAGCCAGGTTATGCTTGTTGTAGAATTGACATTGATCAGCCATATTTATATTCGTATGATTGAGTAGATGATATGTATCGGAGTAAAATAGTCTAATACGGATTAGATTTCAATTTTAAATTCGAAGAAGGTGGCAACAGTAAGTTCGAATGTAAGTTCGAAGGCTTCAGTAAGTTCGTACGAATGATAAGTTCGAAGGCTTTGAAAGTGTAAAGGGTTTGACCCGGTCAGACCCTTATATACTAATTAGTCTATGTTCGTATTAACTTAGACATTCAAACATGGTTCATAAGTTCGTACGAACTTTAAAATACTTAGTCAAAACTTTGAGGTTTCAAACTGAAAATCATTTTGCGATAACCAACATACTTAGATGTTTAATAGAGCAAGATTTGAGCGATTAATCTAACTAAATGTAGAAAATTCCCGGAAAGTAAGAACTTTTATAAAAAATCATAAAATAACTTAGAATTTAAAATGCGAATATGAAATTTTTCATATTTTGAAACGTTCAATCTTTTTGAGAGTGTCACTGATACAAAGATCGAATTAGCCATGATGAGCACAATACACAATTAGGAATTATAATTTATCCCTTTGTTATTATTGATGTAAATTATAGAACACTACGATTTTCATTATTGTGGTCCACTTAAACATTCGACATGTAGAATTCTCAAGTACATATTTGATTATTTTTCACGATTTGCTATGTATCTCACATTTGATATACCCTTAGAATCCAGAAAGTCTAGAATATCATGTATCGGATATTTTTGATTTTATGTCATGTTTAAAGTCAAGTCATTTTGTAATTCAATCAATGTACATAGGTACATGTTTCAGCTGATAAGACAAGACTAGTGTTAGAAGCAAGCAAATCTAAAATCAAACCAGAGGTGACAGCTTTGTACTTTCATACAACAGAGTGACATAAATTTGACTAGAGACCTTGAAAATGATATTCTTGTTTCGCGGTAGAGTTTGTTCTAGTTGTAGGATACACTGACTGAGTCTAGGTCAGCATGTTTCAAGATGTAGTAGAAGAAACTGTCAGTGAACCCCTAGATGATTTATTTTTATCATTTATCCAATAGCATGTATTCAGGTACAATCTATTTCCTAAGAATTAAGACATAAGTCGTACATCAAAATAAAGATTGCACAAAAAAAATCGTATTATTTATTATAGATTAAGTACTTGAAAACCGTTATGTCTAATGCCTACCAATACATCGCATTGTGAAGCTATCACAAAACTTGTGAACAACAACTGCCAGCTGCCACATACTCATCCTCACAGGTTGAGATGGCGACCGAGGTCTGTTTCTTACATTGCCATGAGACAATGCGACCACCTAACAATTGACAACCACCAGCGGTTGATTTGCTGTTCAAGTTACATCCTTCGTAATTCGAGTCGATATAGGCTACAAAGTCAAAATTGCCTCCGGAGGGATACCAAAGACCTAACTTAGGTTTTCCCTTCATATATCGCAAAATTCTCTTCGCAGCTTTCATGTGTGACTCTTTAGGATTAGCTTGAAAACGAGCACACAAGTAGAGTGCAAACATTATGTCAGGTCTTGAAGCGGTTAAATACATGAGAGAACCAATAATGGCCCGATATTGAGTCGGATCCACATCTTCAATACTCACCGGATCTGGTCCAAGATTGTGATTATGTGGAACCGGAGTGCCAAAAGACGAACTATCTTCCATCATGAAACGAGTGAGCAGATCATGCACATACTTCGTCTGATGTGTAAAGAATCCGTCCTTCTTTTGATCAACTTGTAATCTTAAGAAGAAATTTAACTCCCCCATGGCACTCATCTCAAACCTTCGTTTCAATACTTGTTCAAAGTCTTTGCACATGTTCTCGTTAGATGACCCAAAAATGATGTCATCGATGTACACTTGTACAAGTAAGAAATCATCCTTTTTCTACTTAATGAATAATGTACTATCTATTTCTCCTCTGTTGAACCCATTTTCCAAGAGATAGGTAGATAGCATCTCATACCAAGCTCTGGGTGCTTGATGCAGTCCATACAGAGCCTTATCCAATTTATACACTATGTCTGGATAATCTGGATCACTGAACCTTGGAGCTTGTTGGACAAAAACCAGTTCCTGAACTTTATCATATAGGAAGGCACTCTTTACATCGAGTTGATAGACTTTAAATCTTTTATGTGCAGCGTATGGCAGAAACAATCGAATTGCTTCTAACCTTGCCACTGGTGCGAACACCTAAGTATAGTCTATCCCTTCCTGCTGATTAAATCCTTGAACTACTAGCGTTGCTTTGTTCCGTGTTACTATTCCTCTATCTCCCTTTGGTAGATCGACTAGCTCCCAAACTTTGAGCTTCTCGAATTGTGCAAGCTCCTCTTGCATTGCTTCTAGCCAGGAGTTCTCTTTAAGAGCCATTTGGAGATTTTTCGGCTCTACTTGTGAAATAAAACAGTTGTACAAGCATTTATGCATTATCCCAGTATCTTGGATTGACACATAGAGACTTGTGCTGTTAAATAATTCTCTACGAGTTTTCACTCTTGAACTTGGATCACCAATTATGTTCTCAATTGGATGATACTTGTTTACTCTAGTCGAAATCGTAGAATCAACCGGTAGGTCAGATCCTAGATTTGATCCAATCTCCCCTTCAGGTGGTACTTCGTCTTCAGCAATTTCTTGCACAAAATCAGTAACTTCTGAAGAGGATGGGATGTCATGTAAACTTGGATCACTATCCGCAATAGGATCGGCAACAATTTCTTTCCCTTTACCAATTGAATCTTCTGAACCGGGAACACTAGATCTTGGTGCAAAACCATTGTTCTCACCATCATCCAGTATTACGTGTTCTAATCCTAAAATGTCAACGTCACTTAGGATAGGAAGATTAAAAGATTTGAAGATAGCGTCAAAATCAAATAACCAATCTGGTCCTGTTTGTATTGCTGGAGTATAAGATGTGACTTGAATGTTATATACAATCTCAACTCTACCAGATGTCTTATTGAAGACCCTTTTGTTTGGAGAGCCGACTTCATAACCTAGGAAAAATCCTTCGTCAGCCTTTTCACCAAATTTTGGTTGATTTTTGGTCTTTAATAAGGTACAATGAATGCCAAAAGGTTCAAAACCAGTTAGGTTTGGTTTTCTACCGTTTAGAAGCCTATAACACGTTTTGTTATGCCTTTTGACGGTTAAAACTCGGTTTAGCACATGACACACTATAATCACTGCTTACCCCCAGAAAATGACAGGAAGCCTTGAATCAGCCAGCATTGTCCTTGCTGCTTCAATTAATGTTCTGTTCTTTCTTTCTGCGACTCCATTTGTTGTGGCTCATAAGGTGCTCTAAACTGATGTTGAATTCCTTTGCTTAGGCAAAAGACGTTCATCACTGAGATTTTGAAATCTAGGCCATTGTCGCTTCTTATTTTCTTGACTCCTCGACCATATTGATGTTCAACTTAGGTAAAGAATGTCATCAGCATTTCAGCTGTCTCATCCTTGGAACCCAAGAAGAATACCCATGTGAATCGCGAGTAATCATCAGTTACTACCAAACAGTAATGTTTACCACCTATACTCCTTGCATTCACCTGACCGAACAAATCCATGTGAAGGAGTTCAAATGTTGAGGCAATGGAATTTTGAGTTTTGGATTTATGAGGTTTCTTGTGCTGTTTTCCTTTCTGACACGGCAGACACCTATCCTCTAGTCCAAATCTCTGCAATGTACACCTTGCACTAGTCCATTTTTTACTATGAAATTCATCTTTCTAAAGTGCAAGTGGGTCATTTTCCTATGCCACAATTGTGAGTCATTTTCAGACGCTTTGGATATTAAACATGTCGACTCCTAAGAAGATTCAGCGACACTCATGTCCATCACATAAGTGTCATTCTTCCTAGGTGCCCTCATGAGTATCCACTCCTCTGGTATGACAAACCCCAGTTTCAGAATTAATGTCTCTCTATTTGTGAAATGGACGGGATGTCCTTTGTCACAGATCTGAGATACACTCATGAGATTATGTTTCAGCTCCTCAACATAGTTGACTTGCTCTAACATAATTTTCCCATTCGTGACATTACCTAATCCCGTGATTTGTCCACCTTTAGCTCCTGCAAAGTTAACATATCCTCCTTTCTTGTGCACAAAATCCACAAGATTCTGCCTTTCCCCCGTCATGTGCCTTGAGCAAACGCTATCAACATACCACCAGTTAATAGCTCTTCTGGTTAACTTTTGCACATAAATTGAAAACAGTTAGTCAGTAAGGGGGACCCAAGCCACCACGGTCTTGGGTCGGCCATTCTCTACAAATGTAAACTCCTTCAAGTATCCGTCTTTCTTGTCGAGAGATGTTGATGCTTTGGGAGTTGCATTCATTGAGGAATGGGAGGAGTAACCACTAGGCTTTCTCTCAGGAGACTTTTGGAAGAGTCTCAGATTTACTAGCCTAGGGTTTGAAGTAGACCTAACCCTAGATGGATAGTTATAATTTGAATTATTATAATTCCTATTATTACTATTCTTGTTAGTAAACCGATTATTGGTAGTTTGAAAACGTTGTGGAGTCTTTGATCTGGATGACTGTCCATGAGAGCTTCATGAAACAGGAGTAGTGCTCCTAGAACCGTCACTGGTCGTGAACTTCACAGATTTTGGAAGGGGTTGTGTTCTCTGAGAACTTGAAGTTCTCTTAAATCCCAACCCATTTCTCCCGAAATTGCCCGCATTTTCATTTTCCTTCATTTTAACTTCTTTAGTGAAAATGCTAGCCATTCTCTGATTTATGCTAGTCGTCTCAAGTGTAGGAATTTTCTTTTCCTGAGACGAATTAGTGTTCACAAGTGATTGATGTTTCTTCACCTATGATTTTCCACTCTTGCCCTTGGTTGGACAAATACTTGCTACGTGTCCCTTTTGAGGGCACACAAAGCAATAACGTTTCACTGAGGCCTATTTGGGGGAATTTTGATTCGTTTGAATGTCCAGACTAGACAAACTTTGAGAGGAGACGGTTACAACTTGTTTACCCTTATCGATGTTAGTATTTACAATTTCATTGTCAGATTGGGGTGAAACAAATTTAATAGATTTATTTAACTTCTCCTTGACACATTCTTTTTCCATCACACCCTGTTTTTCAAAATTTACTTTCTTATCAGGAATGGGTGTCTTGGATGTTTCAGATGATGTTGATTCTAGTTCAATTACTATCTCAGCTCTCGCAGGTCTAACAAATTGTATTAACCCAGGGACTGCTGATTGTTTGACAGAATCATCTATGTTTAACATCTCAGCATCATCAGACATGAATGTGTAATTGTGATTAAAGGGAGGAGGGCTTTCTGTGTAACCCATCCCCCTGTGATCACCCGGTTGTTTCTGAATACTTAGCATATTATTTAAGGTTTCGATTGAAAATTTCCTTAATTCTAATTTTCTATTAAGGTCCGCAGTCCTAACCTTAGCATCAGCTAACTCCTTTTCTTTATCAACAGACAATTTGGTTAATTCTAAAATATGTTCGTGAGCTAAGTCATTTATTTGACTCTGCTCATTCACCGTGTCTTTTAAAAATTTCAAGTCTGCTTTCTCAGATTTTGATTTGTTTAAAAGTTCTGAGTTTCCAATTTTCAAGATAGTGTTCTCTTCCTTTAGAGAATTTAGCTAAGATGTTATCATGTCAGATGATTCTACCAGCTTCTCAGCTTGTTGTACAAAGAACACATGTTTTAACTACCAAATCTAGATTGAGTAATACCTTTTGCTTTTCAGCATCCAGATTTGCCATGTATGCTATGAAGTCCTGTGAGTTCATATCCTCAGTTGACTTCAGTTGCTTGATTCTTGTTTCTGTAGCCGGTCCTTCAATCTCCATTTTTGTTGTTGTGTTCTTTCCTGAATCAGATTCAGCGTTGCTTTCCTCATTCTCTTCTTCGATGGAGGCTATGAACTATTGAGGTTCATCAGTCTTAAAGCTCCAATCACATGCTCCTTCCTGCGACTAAACCACCAGAGCACTGGAAGTCTGATTACTTGTAGATCCCTAGGAAGATCTTTTAACCAAATCGTTCAATAACCCACGTGCGGAAATCGTAGGATGGTAACTTACACAAATATAAAGCTTAAACAAATGAGAACAATTCAAGAATCACTTTATATTTCCTTTACAAATACTCTCTAATCAGATTACAGCAGCTAAAAATCGCAGAGAATAAGTGTGTGAAAAGTCCCACCCTAAAATTCTGTAATTTGGGTATTTATACTAAACAAACTGGCCGACTTATGCGACATAAGCTTTATGTCGCAGAGATCACTATTGCGACACAACCCTTATGTCGCAACTACAACTAATGCGACACAAGCCTTGTGTCGCATAACACAGAAAATGTAATTCTAACTAAGTCAATTACATTAACTAACACGTTACAGACTCGACCAACTGACAGACACACTAAGATGTATCAACATTACTTCCGGAGTTGTGGTTGTTGCTAGAGGAACCTTGGTTGAAGTGTCTCTGCCCATTCTGACTAGGGGTTTGTTCCCTTTTAGGTTGTTGACATTCCCTAGCAAAATGCCCAAAACCGTTACTGTTATAGCATTTTACTTTGGTTTTATCAAACCCCAACTTGCTACTCACAAACTTCCTCCCAGTCCAGCTCATGAATCGTTGAGCCCTTCTTGCAATCATGGCCATTTGCCATTGCAAGTCGATTTCTTCCAAATCATCATGGTCCAGTTGATCATAATCCTCATTTATCTATTCAGGATCCATGATCTTGCCCTTGATGAAGTTCTCTCATGAAGCTATGAAAGATGCAAGAAAGGCAACTTCCTCTTCAGCGGATTTAATGCTCATGGGCATTGACTTGAAACCACTAGTTGTCCCAGTTTGAGGTTTCCTGTCTTTCCCTGAGTCTACCGATGAGGCAGTGTAACAGGCATTGCTACCAGAGTTTCTGACAGCTGAGTCTGTTACAGCATCACCAGTGTAGAAAGCTGTAACTATTACTTGTCGAAGCAACCGAATCAGACCGTTTACAATGGTAAATGCTAGGATCCTGAACCTTATCGGATCACGTCTCTTTCCGTTGCATGTTCAAGTCGTAGATACGCAACTTTCCAATCACTTCATCAGGCGTGAGAGCTTTATAATCATTACTCTCCTTAATCATCAAAGTGTAAATATCCCACTTTCACGGTAACGCCTCTAGAAGTTTGTTGTTCTTCATTGTATCAGTAAAATTTAGGCCAATACTTTCCATTTCAGTCATCAGGTGATAGTATCGGGTGATAATATCCTCTAATGTTTCATTTTTCAAATGCTTAAAAACGTAGAACTGTTTTGTAAGCAAGTCTGCTCAGCCTTCCTTGATCTGTTCATTTCCTTCAAACCTCTTCTCCAAAGCTAATCAAAGCTCCCTAGAAAGGTCGTATTTTTTGAATGTATATTAGATCTCCTGAGGTAAACACATAGTGAGAGCAGATAACGCTTTGTTTTCTGCTTCATACATTTTTCTTTCTTCCCCCTTCAATGACAGAGGGAAAAACCTTGGAGAAGGAAAAAAGAGTACAGCTCTCAGAAGGATCTCCCATCTTGAACCATCCAAGCACAGATCTCTAACATTGAACTTCATCATGAACAAGTAATTTAGGTAATTTCCACTTCTCAAACAGAAACGTAACATTCTTTGACTTCTTATAGCGAAACGACATAAGTTTAAGACGGACCGTCGAAAAAAGGACTGCACACACCTGCTCTGTGGACCGCTTCGTCTTTTGAAAAAGCCGAAGATTACGCTCCTGCCAAATAAAATAAACCGCAGCAGCGAACACTAACTTAGGGAGAACACCTTTAGTCGCCCGACAGTTAGCTTTAGGAATAAGCCAAGTAAGAATATCATTTAAAATAGGGGATAACGACTCCATGCCAGCCAAGGACCGAACCATCTTCCACACTTGAGACGAAAACCTGAACTCAAAAAACAGATGCTCATGCGAGTCCGGCTGCAACTCACATAAAGGGGATTGAAATAGCTCTAGTTTCTTGCGTCTTGATCTTGATTCTTAATTAAGCTTAGTTTTCTTCCTGCCCACAAACCTCTTTCTACACAAACTTTAACCACTTTCTGATATCTTCGGCCTTCGTGTCTCCAAGTATCTCCGTAGAGAATCTTGTTGACATGTAGCTTCATCAGATCATCTTTAAACAAGTTTACCAGATACAAACTGTCATACACTCTCAACAACTCATTCCCATCAACATCTTCCATTACCACTTCTGATGTCTTGTTATCAACGTACCACCATTTAAGCTCAGTTAGAATATTATGTGGCATCTTCTTCAAATGAACTTTCTTCAAACAGTTAACCAGTTTATAATCATCTTCATCCATGGCTTGTTTGTAATTTGATCTATCCTTGTCAAATTTGGAACTCTTTTCCCTGCTTTCGGCTTTAAATCAACAAACTTGTTGGAACATCCTTCACGCTTAACTATTTTTCCATGGTTCTTTAAGTTCAATCTTTGGCAATGAGCTAAAAAACTTTTTTTTCCAAGTATTGAATTCCATCATTTCTCTTTATAATGAACAACTTCAGGTCGCTGTCATAAAACCAGCTTATGATGCCTCTCTTCAGCTCTCCCGATCCTTTGACTTTGATAGTTTCTTTAAATTTCAGTTCTGGTTCCTTTTTGATCTTTTTAAACCACAGATTTCTCAACTCTTCTCTTGATGGCTCATTATCAGACTCTGAATCATCGTCAAGAATATTATCATCTTCTTACTCTTATCCCTCACGATCTATCACATTTTCTCCAACTGTATCTTCTCTGACAACTTCAGTTACTGGTTGCTTTGTCATGATGTGTTCATCTATATCAACATCAGTGTCTGGTATAATCTCATCGTCTAACCTCCATTCTGCAACTTCTTTGGCCTAAAATTCTCCTTCCTTTAACTCAGACTCACTAATATCATACATAGATTAAGAAGTGTTTCGATAGTGTCTGTGGCCGTCAGATTTACTGGAGTTTCCTGATAGTCACTTACACCTTGTTTTCGACTAGACTCACCCTGAGCTTGTACCACTAGTCTTCCAGTTGAAGAGCTGGGCAGCTCACCTTGCTCGGTGCACTGGGATCATTGTCTCTGTCTTTATCAGATTTCTTTCTCAACTCATCACCCCTACACCCTGTCATCTCCCCTGAGCTAGCTCGTGCTTCATCAGTCGAAAGATTAGCATCTCGTTGCGCAAGACCTGCTCTTCTAATCGTTCATTGATAACCGTCAAGTTATTGACACGGAGCTCTTGATTTGCAACAACGGCAGTAAAACAGTAATCATATCCATTAAGCTCGTGATCCGGCCCTCAAGATATAGAATTTTGTCCGGATCAAAAAAATTTGGCGGCGGGATGCGATACAGGTGGTATAGTTGGAGTTGGAGGCGAAGTGGTGGCTGGTGTAACTAGTGGTGGAGTTGGTGTCGATGTGGGAGTGGGTGTTGGTGTCGGTGGTGCGGTGGTAACCGGTGGTGTAGGAATACTGGTGGTAGGTGGTGGAACAACAACCTGCTCACGAATGAACACCCTAGTAGGATGTTTTCTTTTGGGTGCCCTAACTAGTGGTGGGGTGTCATCATTATCCGAATCATCATAAGCGTCATCCCGAAGCACAAAATCCTCGTCTTTAGTCAGCTTTCATTTACCCATGCTTTTGGTGGAGAGAGCACCAAAGCGTGGGCCAAGGATCACGCGTGAACTATAAGTAGCCAGCAGTGGACAATCATCACTGTCCTGATCACTCTCGTTCTCTTCCGGATCCCTTTCCAGACTTCTCACAACATCACCTACAGATCTCAATTCTTCCTCAACATCAGCCATATATTGATCAATCTGTACCAAATATGTCTGAATGTCTGCATGTGGACTAGTTTCAAACGCATCCACATCAGCCAAGACATCAATGTTGCGTGCCCCCTGAAGAACATCACGGACCACAACTTCAGCAATATCAGTAACAATCTGATCTCCCTCCTGGGGGTGCTCTAGCTGACACAAAATTTCATCAACCACCTTGTGCTCTTGAGCAGTCGGAGGTGGTGTAGGAACACGTTCTTCAGCTTCTGCCTAGGGCGTATCCCACCAACCATCGTTTGGTGGTGCAACATAGTCAGCATCCAATACTGCCCTAAACAGTGGAGTTACCTGAGGTCGTTAAGCTGCTAGACGTCTGCTGCTGTGACTTGGACAATGAACAAAATTCTTTTTATCAACCGTTGACAAGTATACAACAGAATTGACTGCCGACAAATTCGGTGCTAACCCATTTATAATCATCATGACGAATCGTGGGTACAAAAGAAACTGGTCTTTAATGCTGCCCCTGATCCGTTGAACCATTTCATCGAAGAAAAACTGCAAAAAGCAGTAAGGCTTGTTATAAACCAAGGAGACCATGCCGGATTGCATCTTGTGATTCATTGTGTTAATACCCACTTTCTTTGGGCCAAAAGAGACGAGCAGTACATGCATAAGATACCGCCACTGCCCAAAGAGATAGCTCTTTGTAAATTGACTGTGGGTGACATCTCCAACATAACCCATTCTTTGGAAAGCTCCAGCCCTAAGATCCAAGGAGTACGAAGTTGGGCCTTTTTCCCGCTGAAAACACGATATCCACATTAGCAACCCTAGTCCTGATGACCGGGGGATTGGGCTCACAGTCATAGGCCACATTCGCCCAGAATTTACGGAGATTCGAGATCCTCAACGTCGGCGAATGGGAGAGAGCATAATGTACCCTGATAACGCTTAAAAAGTCACGTTTTTACTCACGTTATCTTACCCATATTAATTAACTAATTAACATTTCTACCCAAATATTGCATTTATTTTTTTTATTGTGTTAATTAGGAAATTACGAAGACGATGCTGTAAAATCACCAAAAACGGGCGAAAAAGGAGTAAAATGGAGCAGAGTCAACAATAGACGATTCGCTCGCGTTCTAATCATCTTTTTGATAATTTTATGGAAATTATCATTGATCAAGCTTAAGTTATAGATCATGAGATTACGATCACGTTGACATAAGAATCGCTAAAAACGGATAAGAAACGAAGAAGTTAGAGCCAAAACAAGCAAACGAATAATTACGATCCCGCACACGCGACCTACGTCCCCGTAAATCCGGGCCTACCCAACCGTATACGGCTCGTTTGGCAAAATGAACCGTATATCGCTCAAACGAACCTTATACGGTTCGCTCGACCTGTATATGTTTAAAAATCATGTCTTGATACGGTTCGCGTGATACGGTTCGTTTTTGGCTTGGTCAAATCCGGGTCGTTTGGTCAAAATACAGTTCGGGGATCCTCTATAAATACCAACATCCTCATCCAACATTCACACACCTCACACTTCAATTTTTTTTCTTTCTTTCTAGTTAATTGTTTCTCTCTCTACTTTCTCTGTCTAGATTAATTTAATTAATCTAGGGGGAGGTAAGTACGAGAATGTATTAATATTTGAAAGAAATACAAGTGGTTATTCTGCTCGCAATATTTACGGGTAATATTTATCATTTTCTTTTATTAATTAGTCATAATGTTCTTGTTTGATGTTTGTGATTTATTAATATTTGAAATGTTAATTTCCATGATCTGTGAGTAGTTGCTTGTATGTTTGCCATGATTTAGATAATTATAGTTATGAATGGTGTTTAAATAATCGTTAAACGGACCGTTATGAAGCAACGTAAATATTGTAAAACGTCTGAGTCCGTGGTATAGCAATGGAAACACCACTAGGTGTAGTACAACTGTGGAAGCCACGAAAAAGTCGTCGGTATAATTCTTTGTGAATTATGAGTTCGTCGTTTTAAATTCGCTTTCTATCTATGAATTTAAACCTCACTATCAATTCCGTCTTTCCACCAATAAACGTGATTAAACCTATTTAAGAGGTAATTAATTATCTGTGTCAAAACTATGGTCTAAGTGGGAAGCCGTGGAAATACTGTTAAGTATTAGAGTACACTGTGAATTACTATAGGACTCTTTTGAACATGGTCAAGGTCTGAAGCTGTGGAAACACATAAGTGTAGTACATTGTGGATTACCAAAGGATTTATTGGGTAGTCTTAAGCAAGGGCTGGTTTAAATCATAAATGGAATTTCAACGTGCTAAAATACAAACTTAGTTTATGAATCTAAAAAGGAAGACGAAGAATCATTAAGTGTTCTAGTTTGTCTATCACCTTTAGATTCTATCAAAGCCATTCATAGAAAGCTATTCAAAACACGATTATAAAATGAAGACTATTATTTGCACTTAGGAGAATGAAAGATAAACTCATGTGTTAAGAAAGGCCAGATTCTAGTAGGGTTGCTACTCATGCACCTCAGGGAATCTACATGTTCCAAGATAGCTCTGCAACTCTATTCATGCACCTAAGGGAATCTACATATTCCAAAGAAGGTCACTAGTGCCATAATAGGACAGTGTTGAGAGTTGAGCATGATCACTTCTGACATGCCAATTTATATATGCTAAATTGGTAAGGTTCTAGTGTTTACACCAAGGTATATCTGTCTATTAGTCTAAGGAATGTGTTCATAATAAACAACAGTCAGTTTACACCAAGGTATATCTGTCTATTAGTCTAAACCATGGCGAACCACGTCCTCTCTATCCTTAGTTGTTCCTTGCATGCTAGCTAGTTTATTTTATTTTATTGTTTTAATAGTTTAAATAAGACAAAAATCAAATCCAACTATCTAAACCTTATCTCGAATACTGAATTATCCAAACATGTTCCGTTTCAAATTCGACCGTCATAGAGACGACCCTGATCATCCTTACCACGTACTAGTATCTAGTAGGTAGTACGGAGGTTTAGGCCCCAACAAACATAAATTATAAAACAACTCACTGATAGCTCATCATTCGGTCACCGTCCAGCGACCTCAACCCACGACGATAACGCCGTGACAAAACCGACCGTTCGGCGCGACATCATACCCTCGAGCGCATAAAAAATGTGAGAATGCCTAGATAATGTTCGGTCGCCGGATCCTCTAGATCAAAGGAAATGGCTAGATTATGCTTGTTGTGGAATTGTCTAACCTGATCAGCCATACCTGTAAGAAGGATACGCAAACAAACCAAACACTGGCAATAATAAAGTTAAATATATAGGTTAATCATTCTAAGAACCACTTGTGCGGATCAGACTATGACAAACAAGATATATTAATTTTATTTAAAAATTTCATTTTTCAAAACTACATAGGTTCGTACGAACTTGACCAAGGGCAAGCTAGGTTCGTATGAACTTGCAACAGTTGATAGGTTCGTACGAACTTAGACAAGTTGATACGGACTTACAACAGTTACCTAGGTTCGTCGGAACTTAGACAAGTTCGTACGAACTTTTATGTTCGAACGATGATCCTGCTTTTTCCAATTTCAAAATTTTGTTAACTAAAAAGACAATCCGTTGATTGGAAAATGTGCGCCTAGGTGCGGTTGATACAAAACAGTAAGTAAGTTCAATTTTAATCCACAATCTCATTTTGTATTTAGATTTTTGTGTTGTTTTTCCCAAAAACCAAAAATACCTAAATTAAGATAGTGTTTACGGATGGATTATCGAAATATTGACTTACTTAAATGCGCAATATGAATCTGGTGATGTTTAACGAATTCAAAGATCCAAAACGGATCAAAATCAAGTATTTGGAATGGAAGAAGGCAATAGTGATGTAAGTTCGAAGAGTGTGTGTAAGTTCGCAGGTCTGCAAGTTCGTAAATTTTGAAATGGTAAGGGTTTTGACTTGGTCAAACCCTTTTATACTCATCCGGTCCAAGTTCGTACGAACTTGGGCCTTCGAACTTGGGTCACAAGTTCGTACGAACTTGTAAACTTAGACCCTTTTTTGAACTTTATTTTGCGAACGTATAAGTTTCTAGCACGACACTAAGTAATACTCGAGGCTTGTGATTTATCCAGTGTTGGAAACCAAACATTTATTTTTGTATCTCCTGCATAAACCTAACTTGAGGACGAAAAAAGTAAAAGAAATAATCTAACATGCAAATATGAAATTATTCATATTAGAATTCACATTCTTTTTGGTAGAGTCACTGATACAAAGATCGTATTAGCCATAATGCGTACAATACACCGTTTAGGAATGCAGTATTCCGAGCTGATTATTTGTGTGACCTAATACTTCAAGACGATTATTGATATTGCTATCTACTTAAACAGACAACACGCAGAGTTTATCAAGTACAAGTATCAGTTATTATTCATAATTATCTATGGGTCCCTCATGTGTGACATACTCTTAGGATCAAGATATGTCCATAATTCCAAGTATTGGATATCCTTAATTTACTTCATTTTTAAAGCCAAGGCTTTAATATATAATAAGTGTACAGTTTGTACACGTAAAGTAACTAGACTTGACTAAGGTTACAAACAATCAAATCTAAAATTAAACTAGAGGTGACAGGTCTGTACAGCCGCACAACAAAGCGAGTTAGTTTAACTAGAGACCTTGAATGCGGTATTCTTGTTTCGCGGTCAAGTTTGTTCTATATTAAGATCTACTGACTGCGACTAGGTTAACATATTTTTAGATGTAGCAGAAGTAACAGTCAGCAAATCCCCCAGCTGAATTGATTAGATCAATCCAATACCGTGTATTATGGTACTATCTATTACCTAAGAATTAAGACTTGATGTCATACATCAAACAAGAGTTATCATAGAAGAATCACCTTATTAAATTTTGTATTTTTAAGTACTTGAGAACCATTATGTTGTATGCCTACCGATACATCATATGATGAATGTATTAGACACGTTATATGTTAAGGTACATTAGACTGTGTATGAACCACATCTTAAAGCCACACATATAATAATGTTCTAGGCATGGGTCAGGTTTTCATCATTTCTTTGCTTTATCACAGTGACTCGTACATTTTGTATAAATGTTCTAACTGACTAAAAATAGAAATTTTACTAAATATAGAAAGTTACTACAAATAGAAAGCTACTAAAAATAGAAAGTCACTAAAAATTGAGACTAACGAACAGATAGATAAAAGGTCATGCAGGAGATGTTTTATGAGGGATTGATCATCCCATTTAGTTGTACTAACAACTCAAAACGGGATCTATCAAAAGCCTTAGTATATAAGTTGGCTAGATTATCGTTTGTGGGAACTTTAACTAACTTAATCAACTGTTTTTCGGCACAGTCACGAATAAAATGATGGCGTATATCTATATGTTTCGTTTTACTATGCTTAACAGGATTATTAGTTATTGAGATTGTGGATTGTTGTCTATCATCATGGGGATGTTACCAAGGTTTATACGATAGTCACGCAGCTGTTGTTATATCCACAAAATTTGTAAACAACAACTACCGGCTGCTACATATTCAGCCTAACAGGTTGAGATAGAGAATGAGGTATATTTCTTGTTGGTGCATCGAAACTAGAGCTATTGTCAAGGGGGAGTCTGTTGGTGCACGTTTGGTGACAACAGCTTCTAGTTTGTAATAGTTAGGTTTAGAAGTCATTTTGTTAATCATTGTAATCGTTAACTTAAGTTTTGTCTTTGTATTTTGTAGATTCGTACGAACTTGTAGGTTCGTACGAACTTAGATGTTCGTACGAACTTGGTAGGTTCGTACGAACTTAGAAGCAGCTAAGTTCGTACGAACTTAGTTGCCTATAAATACACAAGTCCGAAAAAGTGGTTTTAAAAAAGGAGTTAGGAACTGGGTGTTTCCAGCTAGGTTCGAATACTCTGTGTAACTTCGAATGTAACCTCGTTTACATTCAATAAAAGTGATATTTATACTCGTTTGTTATCGTTTATGTTTATGTGAGGATTCCGCACTCATATAAACGTTATTACCCCGTAGATTCAAGCCCGGAGGGGACTTACAAGTGGTATCAGAGCCATTAAACATTTGGTTTTTGGTTCGGGGTAAAGAAACCTTAAAGAAACGAGAGAATACAAGAGATTTGGAAGTTAGATTGTTGTTTTTAGCTTCCAAAGTAGTGTATTATCACTTTGGGTGGAGTGGATTCGAATTTGCAGGTTGAAACGAACCCAGATCTGAAAGTTTCAGATCTGAGTTTTTCAACAGCAGATCGTACGAACCTAGAAAGGTACGTACGAACTTACCCAGAATAGCCATACGAACTTACAGTTGTAAGTTCGTTCGAACCTACCCTTCGAACATACTAAGTTCGTACGAACCTATAAGTTCGAAAAATTTCTAACTTCGTACGAACATCTAACCTTCCATAAGTTCGTAAAAAAAAAAAATAAATAAATAAAATAAATAAATAAATAAATAATTTTTGCAGGAAATCTCCGGAAAATTTTCTTTGACCGAAATTTGAATTTAGGCTTACCATTGTTTAACTTTGGTTTGAGAAAATTTAAATTTTACTCGGAAAATATTCGCGAAATTTTGGAGGGAAATTTGTGTTTTGAGTAAACTTGACATTAGTTGACTCTCTACTACAAACTTACCTCAAATCCGTATATACTCTTTTTTCGATGTCAAACGTGAACAAGCTGATAGAATTGAATCATTCTGCACCACCAAAGCTTTTAGCTGAAGATTACTTTGGGTGGAGAGATAGATTCGAATCTTATGTCAAATTCAATGACATCAATATGTGGATCTGTATAAGTGAAGGGTATGATTTACCTTCTTATGAATTCGAAGGGAAACGTGTGTTTCGTTCGTATTCAACGATGAAGGAGGCAGACAGAAAGATGCATGATGCAGAGAACAAGGCATTGTCTGCTATCATCATGTGTCTTCCTGATGATATTAGATATACCTTCAAACAACGTTGCCACTTTTCTAGAGAGCTCTGGGTAGCTTTGGAGAAAAGATTTGACGGTGGTAAACAGATCAAAGAGAGTAGGGCTGACTCACATCAAGGGACGTCTTCTAATGACCAATACTCAGGGAATAGTACATATTCTAGAGCATTGGTTACTGAAACACGGGACAGTTCATATGATTGGAGTACACCTGTTAAAGGGCCTCAGGAATTGGTGACCACAATTGATGAGGCAGATCAACAGGATACTAGTGAGAAGAAGACTGAGAGAGAGTTACCTGCTTCAGAGACCAGGGTTATAAGGATGGAGTCTACTGGTACTATGAGTACAAAAGACTTCATTGCATATATGGCCAACATGGATGCTGAGAAGAATAAGGTTATTCTAAACTTAGACTCTGTAGTTAATGCGTGTGTTTTATGTACTAACTTAGCAGAGCAGGCTGAGAAATTGATTGAATCATCTAATATGATGACGGCTCAGCTAAATGCTTTAAAAGAAGAAAACACAATTTTAAAACTGAGAAACTCTGAGTTAGTTAATAAAGCTAACTTTGATAAAGAGGATTTAAAAGTTTTAAAAGACAAAGTGAACGAGCAGAGTCAAATAATTGATTTAGCTCGTGAACGTGTTTTAGATTTAACTAAACAGTCTTCAAATAAAGAAAAATAACTAGCAGACACTAAGGTTAGGATTGCAGATCTTATTAGAAAACTAGAACTAAGAAGATTTTCAATCGAAACTTTAGATAATCTATTAAGTGTTCGGAAACAGCCCAGTGATTACAGGGGAATGGGTTACACTGAAACCCCTCCTCCATTTAATCATAATTATAATTCTACATCAGATGAAACTGAGCTGTCAACTGTCAATGACTCTTTCAATCAACCAGCAGTCTCTGACATGGTAGACATCATCGAGTCGACTAAGTCAGAGAGAGCTGTGTCAACGACCAATGAGGAGTCAAAAACTAAAATTGAGTTTGTTAGACCTACAATAGAAGATGTTGAGAACAAAAATGAAAAAGGTAAACAAACAGAATCTGAATTGGAACACCAAGCGATTCTCAGGGCTCAAAAGAAAGCCTGGGAGAAGCGTTCGTGTTTCACGTGTCATCAAAAAGGACATGTAGCAAGTGTGTGTCCGTATAAGAAATCAAAAGTTTCGACAATTGATAGTCCAAGGAGCACTTCTCCTGAAATAGGAAGCTTAAGTAGAGAATCAATTCGGTCGAAACCGTCAAAAGGTATTAACAACCCCTACAAAACTTTTTCTAACCAGAGTAGTAGTAACTATAAGTCTAGGGTTAGATATTCTTCAAACCTAAGGCCGGTCAATCAGAGACTTTTTCAAAAATCTCCGGATAGAAGGGCTAGTGGTAGTTCCTCCCATTCTCCAACAACTGAGAATTCCAGAGTATCCAAGTCACCTGAAAGGCGAGACGGATATCTGAAGGAATTTACTTTTGTTGATGACAATGGTCGATCCAAGTCAGTGGTGGCTTGGGTCCCCCTTTGTAACTAATGATTTTTATCTAGTGTGCAGGAACACAAACTTCATAGGCTACAAGTTCAGCAGAAGACGTAGCGATGGAGGGGGAGATAAGATCAAATATGAGATGATAATCTAGCTGATTTTGTTGGTAAGGCTTTTGATAAATCAAGTTTTGAGTTGTTAGTCCACATCGTTGGTATAACAAATCATGAGTGACATATCTCCTTTAAGAACTTTTATCTATCTTTATTTCTTAGGATTTTTAGTGAGTTTGGAAAAACTATAAAAATATGAGTGTCACTGTAATGACGCGAAGAAATGACGAAAACATTACCCATGCCTAGAACATTTTTTTTATGTGTGACTTTTAGATGTAGTATATACACAGTAAAAAGTACTTCAAATATAAACGTAACTAATAGCTTCATCATACGATGTATTGGTAGGCATACGACATAATGGCTTTCAAGTACCCAATCAATATTAAATAATACGGTTATTCTATGCAATCTCTATTTTGATGTATGACATTAATTCTTAATTCTTAGGAGATAGATTGTACCTGAATACATGTTTTTGGATAAATAAAAAAAAACCAATTCATCTGGGGGGGTTCACTGACTGTTTCTTCTGTAACATCTTGAAACATGCTGACCTAGACTCAGTCAGTGTATCCTAAAAATAGAGCAAACTCGACCGCGAAACAAGAATACCGTTTTCAAGGTCTCTAGTCAAACTATGTCGCTTTGTTGTACGAAAGTACAGAACTGTCACCTCTGGCTTGATTTTAGATTTGTTAAGCTCTAACCCTAGTCTAGTCTCTTCACATGTACAAAAGTACATTGCTCTTAATATAAAGGACTTGACTTTAGAGATGAAATTTAATTCAAAAAACATCCATTACATGGAATTCTGGACTTTCTTGATTCTTAGGGTATATCAAATGTGAGATACATAGTTAATCGTGTACAATAACTAAATGTGTACTTGAAAATTCTGAGTGTTGACTGCTTAAGTTGACAACAATACCAATAATCGTCGTGAACTATAAATTACATACATAATAATCAAGGAATAACTTAAAATTCCTATCTGTGTATCGTACGCATTATGGCTAATATGATCTTCGTAACAGTGACTCTCCCAAAAAGAATGTGCTTTTTAGTTATTTTTTCATTTTTTAATTTGTACAAATTTAAGTTCTTACTAAATGGAGAGATAATCACTTTTGACTGTTTTTCTATATGATTGGAGAAACAACTCGAATGAGATTAATTCAAAGCCTAGGTATGACCAAGCGTTGAAGTTAGAAGATCTAAATTCGAGGAGGGTATAGGGGGTTTGCGTGTAAACAGAGCGAAAGTGATGATGAAAGTGATGATGACGATGATATTCCACAGAGTTGGATGCATCTAGATCTAATACAACTTGGATCTCACTAAGGGTCTTGTTTTACTACGGACAAAGGCAAATATAAGTAAAATGAAGACGATGATTATCCATTGCAAGATGACGATGTTGATTCTGATAATGATACCTCGTTTTTCACTAGAAGGTCCAACAAGAAGACATCTAGTGGGGTTATCATTAGTGAGCCGACTGCCTAATCCACAACCATCACCACCTATACATTACAACAACATTCCAACCAAGCCTATTACAACTATTTCACCATAGCTTAGGCGGAGATCCCTTGTTGAAGAGCACAACAGCTCAGGGGGAGAAGCCTGGCAGGGGGTGAAGACTGGTTGTTAAGAGGATGTGTTGAGACATACGATGATCTCAGTGACCAAACAATTTGAGCTGCCGAACTCTTCAACTGGAAGATTTGGTATGCTTGAATAGGTTAAGGGTGAGTCTGTCAAACTAACAGGGAGAGATACTATTGAACTGACAAGTTCAATAGTGATAAATCCGAGTTAGAGGATACCTACAGAAGTTTAGTTCAGAAATGAAGAAATATCTGAAGGTAAATTGTAGTGATAGACCAAGAGGAGTTAATATATGAAAAAGATGAAATTCCTAAAGGTGACTCGGAAGCTACAAGAGTTGTTGAGAAGTGTATGACATGATTCGATGAAGATGTCAGAAGCTAGAGATAGTTAGAGACATGAAGATTGAAGATGTCAGAGAGTGTTGAAGACTTTGTGGAAAAGGTGTTCTATACAAGAAGACAAAAGAGCTTAACAGAATCAAGATCGAAGACTACTCGGGTGACAACATCTCCGGTGGAGCCAGAGCTATTGTCAAGGGGGAGTCTGTTGGTGCATCGAAACTAGAGCTATTGTCAAGGGGGAGTCTGTTGGTGCACGTTTGGTGACAACAGCTTCTAGTTTGTAATAGTTAGGTTTAGAAGACATTTTGTTAATCGTTGTAATCGTTAACTTAAGTTTTGTCTGTGTATTTTGTAGATTCGTACGAACTTGTAGGTTCGTACGAACTTAGATGTTCGTACGAACTTGGTAGGTTCGTACGAACTTAAAAGCAGCTAAGTTCGTACGAACTTAGTTGCCTATAAATACACAAGTCCGAAAAAGTGGTTTTAAAAAAGGAGTTAGGAACTGGGTTTTTCCAGCTAGGTTCGAATACTCTGTGTAACTTCGAATGTAACCTCGTTTACATTCAATAAAAGTGATATTTATACTCGTTTGTTATCGTTTATGTTTATGTGAGGATTCCGCACTCATATAAACGTTATTACCCCGTAGATTCAACCCCGGAGGGGACTTACATTTCTTGTATCGCCAAGATACAATGCGACCTCCTAATAATTGACAACCTCCAGAGGTTGATTTGAAAAGATCAATGAAGTTTGAAAAGATTAAGCCAAGAGTCGGAAAGACGATCAAATTAAAGGAACGAAGTCAGAGAACTGGCCGAAGATTAAGGAAGAAAACTTATCCAGCTGTCAAGTGCATACAGCAGATACCACTGAAGACAATGCCACAGAATATTCTGGGAAATCTTCTGAACTGGCACGTGGACTCAGAGACTGGTGAAGCTGTCATGGTTGAAGCTGATGATGAAGTCGAAGGAGGAGAAAGAGTAATTCTAACAGTCTATGACCATCGACACCTGATGAATCTGTCGAGGAAGGACCTGTTGAAGTTAAACGAAAACAGGATCCTAACGACTGAAGCATGGGGTGATCTAGCAAGAGATTATCAATTAATGGTGAAGACTTGTATTAGAATGAAGATTCATATGGGCAGTAGTATTTACAAGTAAAGACCAAAGACAAAGTTGAAGATAACGACACTAGAGCTATTGTCAAGGTTGATTTCTGTTGGGACATGTTATTGTGACAATAGATCTAGCTTGTAATAGGACTAGTGTATTTATTATCAATCTTGTATAAATTGGTTTAGACTTCTAAATATATGATATTAACTTGTTATTAGTATTTGTTAAATGTTATTAGACAAATATCGATTTTAAGTTAAAGACTGAACCGCGAATTGAGAAGTCAACTCGCAGGTCAACAGACTTGCGAGTTGAGATCTCAACTCGCAGTCCAATCTGGACTCGCAGCTCTCAGCTGCGAGTTGAGTTTTGGGCTCGCAGCTATCTCGATTCGCAGGACCTACCTGCGAGCTGAGATGTGGGCTCGCAGTCCATCTGGACTCGCAGGCCCATGGGCTGCGAGTTGAGTCAACTCGCAAGGCCCATGGCCTGCGAGTTGAACCAGATATAAATATTTTAAATGCTGCTCATTATTAGATCAAGAAATCCGTGCCATTATTACACACACCAAATATTTAAATATTCTCTCCTCGAAATCTGTGCAGATATAAAAGCATTTATTGAATAGGCTCGGTTTTGATTGTTTAACACTAGTTAATATCAAAACGAAGCTTGTTAATTAATTGCAAAGTTATATAAGCAATAAACCGTAAGTATTGAGGGATTCCGCACCTTAATACCTAAAAGATAATCCGTTATCGAACCAAGATCTAGCAACCTTACAATTGGTATCAGAGCTTTCGGGCTTAGAAACGTTGTGGTTACAAGGTTTTTGGTTATATAACATCTTTAGGGTCGTTTTTCGAACGAAATCTACGGATTTATTCGTAAAAATACCAAAAAGTTCAGTTCCCAGATTTCGAGGCGCCGTTTTGCGAGTTGAGATTAGGGTTACTGTTATCTGCGAGTTGAGATTAGGGTTTCTGCGAGTTGAGTTTCTGCGAACCGAGTTCCCCTGCGAACTGAGTTCCCCTGCGAACTGAGTTCCTTTGCGAGTTGAGAATCAGCTGCGAACCGAGTTGAGTTTCTGCGAGCTGAGATTCTCTGCGAGTTGAGATTGCTGCAAACCGAGTTCCATTGCGAACTGAGTTCCTGCGAGCTGAGATTCTCTGCGAGTTGAGATTGACTTGCGAACTGAGATTCTCTGCGAGCCGAATCTTACTTGCGAACTGAGATTTTTGCGAGCTGAGACTTCTGCGAACTGACATTTCCTGCGAACTGAGTTTAGTTGCGAGTTGAGATTATTGAATTCGCAATATAACTTAAGTTTTCACTTTAAAATGTCTGATTTAAGCCGAATGATCGAGATGGAACACGAGGTTGGAAAATCTAATGTTCCACCGAAGCTACTTAGACTTGAGGACTATTATGGGTGGAAAGACAGATTTGAAAGTTACTGTAGATTCCACGACATAACTATCTGGCTGTGTATTAAAAACGGATATGTTGCACCTACTGCTGAGGTAGGGAACGCAACAGTGATTGTGACTTATGATCGAATGAATGACCATCAGAAGAAAGTATTCACCATCGATAATAAAGCACATTCTTCAATTAAGATGAGCCTTCCTAAGGAGATCAACCATCAGTTGAAGTCCTTTCACACAGCTAAAGAGCTGTGGGACGCTCTAGAAAAGAGATGTGAGGGGAGCCCTCAGGTGAAAGCTGGTAAATGTAATCTTCTAAAAAAGCAGTTTATGGTATTTAAGGCTTTTAGAGAAGAAGATCTTGAGGCTTACACCACCCGTTTCTATCATCTATTAAGTGAGCTTGACGACCATGCTATCTTTTATAATGACAAGGAGAAAACCGACAAGTTTATTGAGGGTTTACCTTGTAAATGGGAGATGTACGGTATCATGCTGAAAGATAATGATGAAAGATATGCAACCATGACCCTAGAGAAAGCGATTGATAAACTAAGGGGTTATGATTTCTCTAAGAGAACGAGAGATACGGATTCTGATCATCTATAGAATCCTGGTCTGTACCATGGAAAGACTAGTATCTCTAATTCCTCATCCAATTTGACCACGGCTTTGTTTGCGGGTAAAATTGATGAGATTGGAGAAAAATTGACTGAGGATCTCTGTTTCATTGCTTCGGATAGCGGTGAAAAACGAAACAGGAACACCACCTCAGATAAATCCACTCAAGGGCATCATAAGATGCCGATGAGTGTGAAATCAGCCGAACAACAACTTTCTGTGTTGGCATCGTTCGTTGCTTCCTATGAAAACTATATTCAAGGGAAGATAAACGATCCGGCACAATTTGATGAAGATTATGATCAGGTTGACCCTGATGACTTAGAGGAAATGGACCTCCAGTGGCAACTGGCTATGGTGTCAAGGAGAGTAAAGAATTTCCTAAAGCGTACGGGTAAGAGAGTGGTTGGAAATCGACCAGGTTTTGACAAGTCCAAGGTCAAGTGTTATAATTGTCAAGGTTACGGACACTTTGCCAGGGAATGCCAAAGACCAAAGGTTGATGCTGGAACTTCAAAACAAGATTCGGGAAGTAATCTAACTTCCAAAGTTTTAGTGGTTCAGCAAATAGACGGATCTTATGATTGGTCTACACCATCAGAGCAAGCTCTCATGGCTGAGATTGACGATCAAGAGAAACAAATTGAATCCACTTCCTACATGCCGACTACTGAAGAACTTCAAGCTAATGTGCCACACACAGAAGTTAAGGGGATTGAGGAAGATGTTCTCTACATCAACTCGACAGAAGAAATGAGTCCCAATGATTTTGTGGCATATATGGCTGATATTCAATCCGAAAAGAAAAAGGTATGTCTAGATCTCCTTACTCTCACTGATGTATGCTATTTAGTTACTGATCTTCAAACACAGGTTAGTGTCTTTGCAGAATCTAACAAAACCTTGACCTCAGAATTAGACTTAGCTAAGTCTGATGTTCGTCGGTTAGGTGAAGATAAATTAGCACTGAACGAGAAGATTAAGAGTGATGCTCTAGATAAGACCAGTCTAATTGACATTATAAATGAACAATGTATTAAAATAGACGGGTTATATCTAAACCTTAATGAGCTTAATAGAAATATAGCTATTAGGGATAAGGAGTTATCAGAGTCAAATATGAAACTGGTAGAGCTGAATAGAAAATTTGAAGGTTATAGAACTTCTTCTTTGACCTTAGATAGAATCATTGGCTCTCAACGTAGTGTAAAGGATGTTACTGGCCTAGGATACTCAGATGTCCCTCCGCCTTTTAATGCCAATTACACTGCTTCCACTTCTGTTGACTTAGAAATGACAGATGTTAATCCTGAGACTGAGGATTTGGAAAATCAACAGTCTATTGCATCTGAGATCCAAAAAGAGACTGTCAATGATTCATCATTAACCAAGAGTACAGTCAAATCTCTCACTAAAGTACAATTCGTATCAAGTAGGATGATTGGAAGTACTGATGGAAATAATGAGGTCATTAAGAAACATAAGGAGTTACCTTCAGTGTCTTTTGATCAGATAAAGAAGGAGTCTGCTAAGACTGCTAAGTCACGAAAGCAGATGTCATGCTTCAAATGTCATCAACGAGGACATGTCTCTTCTTGTTGTCCCAATAAGAAGAATGAAGCTGCTCCTAAGCGTGAGGCCAGTGATAATTCTAAAAATATCTCTAGCACAGACAGGTTAGGTACCAGACCTGGTATTGGTATTAAACATGTGACTGCTCTGAAAAGAGATGCGTCTCACAGTGTCTCGCCACCAAAACCTAAACGGCATGAAAACTTTGCTAAGGATCAAGTGCCGTCGAGGTTTATGACTCCGAGAAGGAACCAAAGTCACTTTGAGATTGGATCTACATCTCGTTCACAAGGAGTTTACCAAGGGTCCTATAATAATCGTAACCAAGGGCAGAAATTCCAGGGTTATGTATTGGGGAGAGTTGGAAGTCAGTCAACTCATAGACCCAGGACCACTAATCATCAGCAAGCTGATGCTCCTTCAAAAGTGACCAAAGCTCCTAATGGGAAGGATGGTTACTTTAAAGAGCTACAGTTTGTCGATGATAAGGGACAAACCAAGACCGTAATGGCTTGGGTCCCTCTTGATAACTGATTGTTTATAACTTGTATGTGCAGGAGCAGACTGGGAACAATGATAATTGGTGGTATGTTGACAGTGGATGCTCTAGGCACATGACAGGAACCAGAAGTCTACTGACAGACTTCAGTGGTGGACTGAGACAAGGAGTGCACTTCGCCGGTGATAAAGGAGGAGTAATTACTGGGAAAGGAACAGTTTCTAATGGAACTTTGACTCTAGAGGATGTGAATTATGTTGAAGAACTAACGCACAACCTAGTGAGTGTTTCCCAAGTCTGTGATAAAGGTCATCCTGTTCTCTTCACTGAGAAAGAGGCCTTGATCCTGAAGCCGGGTTTTATCATTCCCGAAAAATGGATACTGATGAAAGCTCCAAGGAAGAAGGACATTTATGCTATCAACATGAATGCTCCTATTACTTCAATGGTGTCTACCTGTCTGTTATCCAAGGCTTCAGAATCAGACTCTCTCCTATGGCATAGGAAAATGGCACACTTAAACTTTCAAAAAATGAACTATATAACTAAACATGGGTTAGTTCTGGGTGTACCACCGAAGAGTTTTGCATTTGAAGACAAGTGTATATCCTGCTTGAAAGGAAAACAGCATAAGAAACCACACAAGTCTAAAAATGTGAACTCTATTTCCTCGCCTTTTGAGTTGCTACATATGGATCTCTTTGGCCCAATAAGCAAGAGAAGCATAGGTGGCAAATGGTACTGTCTGGTTGTCACAGACGATTTCTCTAGATTCTCTTGGGTATTCTTTTTGGGATCTAAGGATGAAACTCCGGGAATTCTTATGGAGTTTCTAGATCTAATAGAGAACATCTATAGAAAAAGAGTTAAGAGAATTCGTAGTGACAATGGGACCGAGTTCAAGAATTCTACATTGAATGTATATTGCTTAAGCAAAGGCATTCAACATCAATTCAGTGCACCTTATGAACCTCAACAAAATGGTGTTGCTGAAAGGAAGAATAGAACTCTAATTGAGGCAGCGAGAACAATGCTTGCAGATTCAAGGCTTCCAGTCATATTTTGGGCAGAAGCAGTGAATACAGCATGTCATGTTCTCAATCGGGTTCTTACGGTTAAAAAGCAGAACAAGACATGTTATGAGCTTTTAAACAAAAAGAAACCGAACTTAAAAGGGTTTGAACCCTTTGGAGTTTCATGTACGTTGTTGAAAACAAGTCATCAACCTAAATTTGGTGAGAAGGCTGACGAAGGATACTTCCTAGGTTACATGCCTAACTCACCAAACAAAAGGGCCTTCAATAAAAATTCGGGACGTGTTGAAATAGTTTATAACATCGAAGTTACGAGCTATACACATGACTCACATAAGGGATTGGATTGGCAGTTTGACTATTCAGATCTTTTCAAGTCATTTAAAGTCCCTATCAGTGACTATGTCAGTAACTCAGACATTCCTGAGCATTTATTGTCGGGAGATGAGGATCCCACTCCTTCTCCAACATCGAGTGCTCAAACGTCTGATGCTAGGAATATTGTCGATACTGATGTTGTCCCCCCTATCGAGTCACAACTACCTCAAGATGATATACCTCTAGAGAGTGAAGATCCTGAAATTGCTTCTCAAAGGATTATGGATGATGTTCTTACTCCTCTGAGACAATTAAGGATATCAACTACTAATGAAGGTATACCACCTTTGGAGGAAATTGGTGCCAACTTACAGGATGATATTCCAGTTGAACCTGTTACTTCAACAAGAATTAATAGGATTCATCCAATTGATAATATCATCGGTGATCTAAATTCTCCTGTTCTGACTCGAAATCAATCTAAAGCTAGTACATCTACTCATTCAAGCTTGTATGCTGAAATGAACGAGACAGGGATTTCTAATCTATGTCTATATTCATGCTTTATCTCACAAATTGAACCTAAAAATGTTCAGATAGCTTTGAAGGAAAATTCGTGGGTCGAGGCAATGCAGGAAGAACTGTCTCAGTTCACAAAATTGCAAGTTTGGGAGTTGGTTGACCTACCTGTTGGAGGATATCCAATTGGAACTAGATGGGTATTTAAGTGCAAGAAAGACGATCGAGGAATCGTAATTCGCAATAAAGCTCGTCTAGTTGTCCAAGGTTTTAATCAACAAGAGGGGATTGATTACAATGAAGTGTTTGCGCCTGTGGCTAGGCTTGAAGCAATTAGGTTATTCTTAGCATTTGCAGCCTCAAAGAAAATAAAAGTATTTCAGCTGGATGTTAAAAGTGCCTTTTTGTATGGCAAAGTCAAAGAAACGGTGTATGTTTCTCAACCACCGGGATTTACTGATCCAAAGTATCCAGATAGAGTATATCGTCTCGATAAGGCTCTATATGGATTACATCAAGCTCCGAGAGCGTGGTATGAGACACTGTCCACTTATCTTCTTGAGAATGGATTCACAAGAGGAAGAATTGACAGTACACTCTTTGTGAAATGGAAAAGAAGAGACTTTCTACTTGTTCAAGTATATGTTGACGATATCATCTTTGGGTCATCTGACGAAAGGATGTGTAGTGAATTTGAAAAGGTTATGAAGAACAAGTTTGAGATGTCAGCAATGGGTGAATTGACATTTTTCTTAGGATTGCAAGTCGATCAAAAGAAAGATGGATATTTCATTCATCAGACTAAGTATACTAATGAGCTTCTAGAACGATTCAAGATGGAAGAATCAAGAATTTTTCATACTCCTATTCCGGAAGCCCATGGTATTAGTCCAGATACATCGAGTGATAGAGACGTGGATCCTACTCTTTACAGGGCCATGATTGGATCACTAATGTATCTTACAGCATCAAGGCCTGATATAATGTTTGCAGTATGTGTCTGCGCAAGATATCAAGCTACTCCTAAAGAATCTCACATGCAAGCAGTAAAACGGATTCTTCGTTACCTCAAAGGGAAACCGAAGCTGGGACTTTGGTATCCGACTGATGGAGACTTAGATTTTGTGGCTTACACTGATTCTGATTACGGAGGATGCAATCAGAATAGAAAGTCTACAACCGGTGGATGTCAATTCCTAGGAGGTAGACTTGTCTCTTGGCAATGCAAGAAGCAAACCTCAGTAGCCATTTCTACATGTGAAGCTGAGTATGTTGCAGCTGGCAGCTGTTGTTCCCAAGTTCTGTGGATACAACAACAATTGCTTGATTATGGGTTGAGTATAACAAATACTCCTATGATGATTGATAATGAATCAACGATCTCAATAACCAATAATCCGGTCAAGCACAGCAAAACTAAACATATTGATATTCGACATCACTTTATTAGAGACTGTGCTGAGAAAAACCTGATAAAGTTAGCTAAGGTTCCATATGTGGATAATTTAGCAGACTTATACACCAAAGCGTTCGACAGAGCTCGATTCGAGAAATTGGTGCAACTAAATGGAATGAGAAATCCAGAGGATTAGTCTTCCATAGAGTTATTTTGTAATAATTAGCTGGTCTTATTTATTAATTTATGCCTATTTTTTTTTAAAAAAAATAATAATAATAAGGGAAAAGGGGGTTAGGCGTATGGCATTCATTTGCTTGTTACCGTTGGGGAATCGCCTCCGATAAAGGTTAAGTCTTTATCAACTGGGAAATGATAGTAAATTAGAGGATTTGGCTTAATAAATGTAGGTAAAAGTCTTAAGTTAGATGTGTTAGTAGATTCAAATTTGTTACATGAACTTTACATCTTTAAAACCAGGCCTTCACTTATCTTTATTTTAGTATACTCCTCTCTCCACACGATATAATTTGCTTGAAAAACTTTAGATCTAGACAGCTTCATTATATGATGTACTGGTAGGCAATTTCTGCTTTGATTTCTGAGCATATAATAAGCTATAAATCTTCTGTGTGGTATCTCGTGTGATTTACTATATGACGTATGACATAAGTCTTAATTGATGAAAGATAGTCTGACCATACACTGTTATCAAGAATCTATGAAAATATGTCAAGACAAATAATAAGAATTATGGCTGTTAGTGAAATTACTGGTGTCTTTATTGTACTAAGTACAAACCTGACTCCTTTAGTTTTGCCAATAGTTTCAAGCTTGGTTTGTCTATACTAAGGGATCTTCTGTTGTACTAAGTACAGAACTAGAACCACTAGTATCTACAAAACAAGTTTGATATTTGTCACATTTTAAATTTACTCTAGAGTATGTCATATGCTTCGCAAAGAACATTATTTAGTGACCTCTACCTTGAAAGAGAAAGATACGGTGTTATGTGTTATCCTTGATTTCTCAGTATGTCATTTTTGAATCACATTAGGTAATACACATACAAACAATAAAAGGTTTGCTTGGAACTCAGTGTAGACTTTGTTTATATGGATTATAATACCGGTAATCATCTTGAACTGTCTATGATATTTAAATCACTTCATTTTGATGTGAATATTATATATTGTGGAAATAGGTAACCAAGTTATACTCTTATAAATGTAAGTTGATAAATGGTTAAGTTGTGAGTTCTTATGTAACTTATTGTGAATTTCATAAGGTATGCATACTAACAATCTTCTTAGACTTTTTACTCATAAATTGGCTCAGCTGTTTCTTTCTAATCTGATCCCGCTTTCAATAAATTCTTGTCGCCCTTGATTAGGATATTTTAATTTATTTTATTTTATTGTATTTTATTTTTTTCGTCTTGTTGTTTCATTAATACAAGGGTACTTGATACCAATGTTTATTATGAATCACTGTCGTTCCATTTTATTTCTAAGCATTAAAATTCGTATTTTTCTTTTTATGCTTTAATTTCGTTACAAGACAAGTGAAAAATATTATTTATTTTAGACTTGTATGTGCACGATATTCTCTGAAAGACAAGTGAAAAATATTAATTATTTTAGACTTGTTTTAATTTTTGGACTTAAAAATGACGTTTTATAATTAAAATGTATTTTCTAGACAAAAATTGCGAGTTGGGAATAGTCCTGCGAACTGACTTGGTCTTGCGAGTTGAACTCAACTCTGCGAGTTGAGTTCTGCGAGCTGAGTGCCAAGGTATAAATGGTAGCGAGCCCGCATAACAAACACACAGTCCTGCGAGCCCAAACTATTTCCTTGCGAACCCAGATTTGAACTCGCAAATCTTGTGACTTTCATTTTGAAGTAAAGAGATTTTGATCTTCTGATTTTTATATACCTTTACTTTGTGATCATTTCAAGGTAAAAACCAAGTAAATCCACCGTGTATTTCATTCACAATCGGCATTTTATAAAAATGAGGGTTTTGAAATTTCAATTACAAAAATCATTTAAATAATGCTTAGATTATACAAGAAACCTTGGGGTTTATGGTAATTAAAGTATTATGGACCTAATTACATCACCTGATTGCACAAAGCTCGCCAAAATAAATTTAAATGATGATGTCATCTTGGCAGTTCATGCTGCGAGTTGAGATCCAGACTCAACTCGCAGCCCGCTTATGCGAGTCCAACTTGCGAGTTGACTTGCGAGTCCAACTTGCGAGTTGACTTGCGAGTCCAACTTGCGAGTTGACTTGCGAGTCCAACTTGCGAGTTGACTTGCGAGTCCAACTTGCGAGTTGACTTGCGAGTCCAACTTGCGAGTTGACTTGCGAGTTGACTCTGCGAGTTGAACTTGCGAGTTGACTTTTGTGGACTCTGCGAGTTGAACTTGCGAGTTGAGCTTGCGAGTTGACTTTTGTGGACCTTGCGAGTTGAGCTTGCGAGTTGAGCTTGCGAGTTGAGCTTGCGAGTTGACTTCTGTTGACCTGCGAGTTGAACTTGCGAGTTGACTTTTTGAAACTTTTGATTTCTAATTTTAATTTACGATCTCTCGATTAGTTAACTAATTCAGCGTTTATAAGTTAAAATAGTCTACGGTTAGATGTGTCGACTTAAATGTAAACACGTAAAACTGTATACTCTATATATAAGACTTATGACTTTCTGTAATAAGTAATATATTTGTGTAGCAGGTTAATTTGAAAGTTAGACTTATTGATTCTATATATGTTGAACAACTATAATTGATAATTAAGTTTCACGACTTAATAGTTCAATTATGAGTTGTAGATCATATAAGTTTATCAATATTTGTTAAACTGTTTGTCTAACATTAGTGTGATATGTTGTTGTTATTACAGAAATGGTTCGACAATTTGCTGCTCAGCACAATGTGCTCGTCGATCTGGATATCAATGCACGAGGTGCATCCAGGATAGCTCGGATTCTTACTTTTCTGAGTCGATCAAGGATTCAATTTGCAATCACCGATTCACCTGCTTTGTCTCATGATATACTTACCCAATTTTGGGCAAATATTGTATATGATACATCGGTGAATCCTCCGGTCATCCAGACAAGGATAAATGATCGTCCGGTTATCTTTTCTGCTTCAGATCTTAGGAACATTTTACAGTTGGGAACTGTGGAGCAGGAAGATGGACCAACTGAGTTTCCGTCGGACTTTATCGAGGGAGCTTTAGGACGTATGGGGTATGTTGGACCCAAGAGAGGCCGTCAGTTTCTGAAAGCCCTCGTGTTCGGAGAATGGAGATTTTTACTCCATGTCTTGGTCACGATCTTTGGGCCAAAGAAAGGAGGATATGATGAGCTTAGCTCTTCTCTATTATCGGCTGCACTGTCACTGGTTTACAATAAACCATACAGTTTTTCAGACTATGTTTTTGGAGAATTTGTTAGAAAAATCTTGGGAGGTGTCAGGTCTCAGTTTATGCTATATCCCAGATTTTGTATGCTTATCATTCGGGCTTCGATTCCTGACTTGCCAGACTTTCAAGCCGATTTAAAAGTTGATACCATCGGGCTGAGGGCTTACAATGCCATGTTTATGCACACCTCAAGGAGGTTTGAGATGCAACCACAGCCGACAGAGTTGTTTGGATTTTTGGTTAATCCCGAGTATATTTCGCCACCAAACAATGGTTGGATTGATGTTGATGTGGCTGCAGCTGTGCCTGCACCACAAGAGCTGATAGAGGAGGTTCTAAATCAGGCAAATCAGCAAGAGCCACAAGTTAATGCTGAAGTTGCTGCTGAAGTAGTGCAACAAGTTTTGGCTGAAAATGATGATGCAAATGATCCTATCTTGCAGGATGTGGATCAATATATTGCTGAGCCACCACGAGTTGAAGAGGACACTGATCAGGTCTTTAAAGATATAGATCAATTTTTGGCTGCAGGTCCGAGTACCTCTGGTACACCTCTACCTACTGAGGCATCTGATGCTGTTGGGCCATTGGGCAGAGATGGAGAAGCTGCTTCGGCTTCTGAATCTGAGTCTGATGATGATGATGAGACTGGACCACCAGGGTTTGTCTCCGGTATCCCTGAAGGGATGATTCGTCAAGGATCAAAATTGATTATGGATCCGGCATTGAAGTTAAAAAGGAAAGCCGTTGATCAGGATCCTGATTTTGTTCTTGTCGAAGAAGATGAGGATGAAGATGAAGAGGAGGAGGTGCTTATTACTCGACCTCGCAAGCTGCTCAGACAAACAGCTTCAACCTCTGCAGCTCATCTACAATCAAGTTCTACGCCCTCAGAGGCTGAAATGATTGCTGCTTTGGTTCGCCCGTCTTCGCACCCAACCACCAAATCTAGCAGGGTTGCGGCGCGTTTATTAACCGATGTTGCTACCGAGATAGCGAAGAAAATGCAACCGCCTGCTCCCACACCACCAACAACAACTTCTGATGCTCCATCCACCTCACCTATGACTGATGCTGAACGCATTACACAATTGGAGTCTAGGGTTAGAGAATTGCAAGTAGTGGCTAACACTTTTGCTAATCAGCTTCTACAACTGTCCGACAATGTCACTACACAGAACAATGCTTACTCATTGCTACTCAAGACCAACAGCACTCTGGTAGATGACGTGGCTGAAAAGCAACGACAACTTGATCATCTCTCTCGTCGTATTACATACTTAGAACAGAACTAGCCATCTCAAGGGGAGAAAGCTGCAATTGAGAAGGCTGCATTTGAAGAAGTTTGTAAAGAGGATGAGCTGGCTAAGAAGAGCCGAGATGATGAAGACGATGATCCCGCAGCTGGAAAAGAAAGTGAGCTGGCTGGTCCTTCAACGACTGGTCAGCAGACTACATTTCAGGGGGAGTCTGCTGAAGCAAGTGGTAGTGGAGCTGGTGCTGGTACTGCGAAGGGTGGAGCTGAAGAAGGTGACACTTGTATTAATATAGACTGATTGTAATTATTAATACATTGTAACTTTGAATTATTTTGTAATATAATTCTGTAATTAAGATGTTTAAACTTGAATATTTAAAATGTTATAATTATGAATGTTCGTATATTATAAGCCTTTTGTAATTCTAGATTGACTATGATCGATAAAAGAGTTATAGGATCATATAATATATGATGTTCGCATATTATAAGACTTATTCAAATTTTAGATCGATTATCATAATCGATGAAAGATTTGAATAAGTATATATATATAATATATTTCAAATACACAAAGGGATTAATAAGAAAAATCTTAGATTGATTCAGGGAAATCAATGAAAGAACTTATGATATTAATCTATTTGTGTATGTATTTCTATAGGTCATGAAATGTTGAACTTATCAGATTCTGAAGGCGACATGCCAGATGAATTAGATGAGGACATTGACTTTGACCTTGAAGAAGGAGAGTTTGTACCTCCTGAAGATTGGACTTTCATTGTTAATGATGGGGCAGACGAATGTGTAGATCTTGACGCTGATGTTGTTGAACACATTGTAAACCCATCTACAACTAAAGTGGTCATCCAGGAAGAAGATGGAGAAAGGGTTGTTGAGTTAGATGAAAGTCTAGATGACTCAACCAGTTCTGAATCAGAAGATGACCTTCCAGAAAAACTCAGAAATAATCCCATGTTTAGACCTCTGAAAAGGAGAAAGCAAAAGGTTGGGATGTCTGAAGTAGATATAACTGGAAAGAAAGCTCCAAGGAAGGGGATCATCGGCTGGTATTTTGATTCTGACTTGAAACTTTTCGCTATCAAAAGATTTGACGGAGTTCAATATTTCGATAAGAAGCTTAAAGTATTCAATTCGCTTCCTCGATTTGAAATTCGAGACTTGGCACGCTTAGAACTGATAAATCCCAGTAATGATCCCTACGCAACGTATGTTGAGAGAATCATTCGGACTGAGGGTAGATCAATGAAGTTTGAAAAGATTAAGCCAAGAGTCGGAAAGACGATCAAATTAAAGGAACGAAGTCAGAGAACTGGCCGAAGATTAAGGAAGAAAACTTATCCAGCTGTCAAGTGCATACAGCAGATACCACTGAAGACAATGCCACAGAATATTCTGGGAAATCTTCTGAACTGGCACGTGGACTCAGAGACTGGTGAAGCTGTCATGGTTGAAGCTGATGATGAAGTCGAAGGAGGAGAAAGAGTAATTCTAACAGTCTATGACCATCGACACCTGATGAATCTGTCGAGGAAGGACCTGTTGAAGTTAAACGAAAACAGGATCCTAACGACTGAAGCATGGGGTGATCTAGCAAGAGATTATCAATTAATGGTGAAGACTTGTATTAGAATGAAGATTCATATGGGCAGTAGTATTTACAAGTAAAGACCAAAGACAAAGTTGAAGATAACGACACTAGAGCTATTGTCAAGGTTGATTTCTGTTGGGACATGTTATTGTGACAATAGATCTAGCTTGTAATAGGACTAGTGTATTTATTATCAATCTTGTATAAATTGGTTTAGACTTCTAAATATATGATATTAACTTGTTATTAGTATTTGTTAAATGTTATTAGACAAATATCGATTTTAAGTTAAAGACTGAACCGCGAATTGAGAAGTCAACTCGCAGGTCAACAGACTTGCGAGTTGAGATCTCAACTCGCAGTCCAATCTGGACTCGCAGCTCTCAGCTGCGAGTTGAGTTTTGGGCTCGCAGCTATCTCGATTCGCAGGACCTACCTGCGAGCTGAGATGTGGGCTCGCAGTCCATCTGGACTCGCAGGCCCATGGGCTGCGAGTTGAGTCAACTCGCAAGGCCCATGGCCTGCGAGTTGAACCAGATATAAATATTTTAAATGCTGCTCATTATTAGATCAAGAAATCCGTGCCATTATTACACACACCAAATATTTAAATATTCTCTCCTCGAAATCTGTGCAGATATAAAAGCATTTATTGAATAGGCTCGGTTTTGATTGTTTAACACTAGTTAATATCAAAACGAAGCTTGTTAATTAATTGCAAAGTTATATAAGCAATAAACCTTAAGTATTGAGGGATTCCACACCTTAATACCTAAAAGATAATCCGTTATCGAACCAAGATCTAGCGACCTTACAATTTCCTCTTCTGGATACATCCGCCATAGTCTGAATCAGTATAGGCCAAGAGGTTAAAGTCGCCTCCGGAGGGATACCAAAGACCTAATTTTGGTTTTCCCTTCAGATAACGTAATATCCTTTTTACGGCCTTCATATGAGATTCCTTCGGATTAGCCTGAAACCTAGCACATAAACAAACAGCAAACATTATGTCAGGTCAACAAGCGGTTAGATACATAAGAGAACCAATAATGGCCCGATATTGTGTCGGGTCGACATCTTCGGAAGTCTCTAAGTCTAGCCGGAGATTGTGATTTTGAGGGACGGGTGTGCTGAATGGCAAACTGTCTTCCATATTAAACCGTGCAAACATTTCACGCACGTATTTGGTTTGATGGATAAAGAATCCATCCTTCTTTTGATCAACCTGCAACCATTAGAAGAAAGTCAGCTCCCCCATAGCACTCATCTCAAACTTGCGCTTCATAACTTGTTCAAAATCTCTGCACATGCTCTCATCAGATGACCCAAATATTATGTCATCCACGTAAATCTGTACTAGTAGAAAATCCTTCCTTTGCCACTTTACGAACAGTGTATTGTATATATGTCCTCTCTTGAACCCATTTTCCAAGAGATAGGTAGACAAAGTCTCGTACCATGCCTTGGGTTCTTGATGCAAACCATACAGAGCCTTGTCTAATTTGTAGACACGATCTGGATAGTCTGGATCAGTAAACCCTGGCGGTTTTTTGACATACACCAGTTCTTGTACTTTCCCATACAAAAACGCACTACTAACATCCAGTTGATAGACTTTAAACTTCTTGAACGCAGCATATGCTAGAAACAATCAGATTGACTCCAGCCTTGCTACTAGTGCAAAAACCTCTGTGTAGTCTATCCCTTCCTGCTGATTGAATCCTTTTACGACGAGTCTAGCTTTCTTTCTAGTGACAATTCCTCGATCATCGCGTTTACACTTAAACATCCATTTTGTGCCTATTGCAAACTCTCTCTTGGGTAGATCCATTAGCATCCAAAACTTGGAGCTTCTCGAACTTCGCGAGCTCCTCTTGCATCGCTTCAACCCATGATTTGTACTTAAGAGCCATTATACAAACATTTATGTATTATCCTAGTGTCTTGAATCGATACATAAAGGCTAGTGCTTTCAACGATTCCTTTACGTGTCTTTACACTTGAACTAGGATCACCAATGATATTATCAATTGGATGATCCTTGTTAACCCGGGTCAAGACAGTAGTGTTAACAGGTATATCAGACCCAAGATTCAATCCAATTTCCCCCTCAGTCGATACATTTTCTTCAACAATTTCTTGCCCTGAACCTGTAGCCTCTGAAGAGTGAATTTGTTCACTTGAACCATGATCAACTTCTTCTGGCTGATCTATAATTATTTCCTTTCCTTTACCCGTTGAACTTTCTAAACTTGGAACACTGGATCTTGGTACAAAGCCATTATCTTCACCATCATCCAATACCGCATTTTCCAACCCTGAACGTTCCCCATGAGTGCCAGTATCACTCGATAGAGGAGCATTAAAGGTCTTGAAAACAGCGTCGAAGTCAAATAACCAGTCAGGACCTATTTAAACTGCTGGTGAATGAAGACGTGATTTGAATGTTGAATACAATCTCCACTCGACTAGAAGTCTTATTAAAGACTCGTTTGTTTGGTGAACCAACATCATAACCCAGGAAGAATCCTTCGTCAGCCCTTTCACCAAATTTTGGTTGATTCCTTGTTTTGAGTAATGTCAAGGAACACCAAAAAGTTCAAACCCTGTTAAATTAGGTTTTCAATTGTGTAAAATCTCGTAACACATTTTGTTAAGCCTTTTAACGGTTAGTACTGTGGATCCCAATCTTGAATCTTTTAATCAAATCGCATGGAGGAGACAATCACTAGAATATAAAGTTTAGACAATGAAGAACAAAAGGAATAAAACTTTATATTTCTATACTCAAGGTATTCTCTCAAAGATGTAGCAGCCAAAATACAGAGAATAATATGTGTGTGAAAGTCTTTTTCTAAAAATCTCTAACTTTGATATTTATACTAAACAAACTGGCCGTTCTGCGACACATTTGTGTCGCAGAGATCACTAATGTGACACAGGCACTGTGTCGCAACTACAACTAATGCGACACAAGCCTTGTGTCGCAGTACACAGAAAATGTAATTTTCACTAAGTCTATTTCATTTACAGACACAGTACAGACTAGACCAACTGACAGACACTCTAAGATGCATCAACAAACTCCCCCGTGTCTTCAGCTTGGTCTTCAAGATCTTCGTTCAAACCCAGCCTGCTGGAAATACACCGCCAGCGTGTATTCCATGTGTCACACACACATTGACAATCCTCTGAAATTGAAGTGCGAACTTCTTGTTCATCACGTTCTTCTCATTGAAGCGAATCGGATTGTCAAATAGTTTTCTCAGATCTTTCTTAGAGAAATTTATTAAGCTCATCGGATCAAAAACTCTGAATTGAGTTTTCTTCAAGTTATAAAGTGAGCTCTTCTCTGGTCGCTCGGTTTCAGGCACAAATATCAAAACTGCCTCACCAGTATGAGCATCCAGTTCCCAGTAATGAAGTCTTCTTAGAAAGTCCAAGGGAACTGTCTCCAGAGGTATCTTCTTCAAGCACTCAGCCGGAGGATAACGCATTTTGATCAATGGCTGTTTGGTGACAGGATCTAACCGTTTCTTATATATAATTCTTGTTCCCAATGTCGGTTTGATGAAACTGTACCGTTTAGTGCGAATTTCACGTTGAAGCGTAGATTGAATGAAGTTGGCACGATCGTCTTTCGAAGGATTAATCAAAGCAAGCTGAGCGAGACGATTGATTTCTCCTTTTGGCAAGGTGCTCAGCTTTGAGAATGATCTTTTGAAATATTGGATACCATCAAGCCTTTTGATCATAAACAATCCATTTGAGATCTTCCAACTCTTTATCAGTCCAGTATACACTCCAGTGACCTTGTATGATTTGCAGGTGACCGGCACTTGTTTTCTATCTTTTCCGTGCGGCCACCATCTAGCAAGTCTTTCAGCCTTCGTCTCAATCGGTTCATCATCAGGAATAGGAGTCTCCGATGTTCCTTCATCTTGAGTCTCAGAAGTATTTTCAGTTTCGTCTTCAGAAGAATCTAACTCAATAATTGGAGCATCATCATAGAAATCATCATCATTAAGTTCTTCCTCCTCAACCTCAAAATCAACATCTTCTTCAAAATTGTCACTATCATTATCCGAATTGACTTCGTTTATCATGCGTTGAATAAACGAGAGGTCTGCACAAGAATAATCAACCGCCAACGGTCTCGGTTGGCCTGGAATCCGATGCACAGGAAAGTACTCTAAAGAAGGTATTTCATTAGAAGGTTCAATTAGTACATCATCAGATACAGACTCGGACCCCGGTCCTATTGGTTCTATTGTTGGACCGGCGGGAACAGACTCCCCCGGACCAATAGACCGGGTCTCAAACTCCCTAAACCTATCCTCTAGTGTTGTGATTCTAGACGTTTGAGCTTCAATTAGGGCGGCTTGTGACTGAATTAGATTCACTTGATCGTGCACAGTCTTTTGCATCTCCTCCATCCGACCCAAAAGTTGCTTTATAATATCAGGATGAGGATGCACGGGAGTCTGAACCTCCGAAGGCCCAGCAGTTGAAGAAGTGCGCGGTCGACTGGATGTAGGTATGTCGTCTGAGACAATGTAAGTGACATCCTCATGTGGCCTTTTGCCCATCGACCTGGGAGGAGAGGGGCATATGTCATCAATATCCCTCATGAGATCTTCAAATTGAGGATCGGAAACCACGAAAATTCGAGTATTCATCGGTGTCGGGCGAAATTGGTGCTGTGGGGCCACCGGTAAACCCGGGAGCAAATGATTTATCAATAATTGGACAAATCGTGGGTACAAAGCCCACTGTCCCTCCCCAGCCTGTGCATTGTCTACCATAATCCGAAAAATATACCCCGAGAAGTTGTAGGGCTTGTTGTAGACCAGTGCGAGCATAGCGGATGCAGTAGACAAGCTCATCCCATCAAAACCGGCTTTCCTGCCAGAGAGGCAGACGATCAAAATGTGCATCAGATATCGCCAGACCTTACTGAGATAGGCCTTACGATATTGATCACGAGGAATAGTCGGATAGCCGAGGAGAGCCATTCCCCCGGCAATAAAAGCATGAGAATAAGCCACCGGCATCTCAGAGTCATCCAGAAGCTGAAAGAAATCCCGAATGATCTGCTCAGAAAGTATAATCTCGCGATCTTGAATCCGAGAGATGATCCGAGTGAACTCAAGATCCGAGTTGACACCTGCATTAGCCCAGAATTCGAAGACGTGATCGCGATAGATGGTGGTGGTGGCTATGATTGCAGTATATATTCTCGAGCGTCTAAGAAACGCAATCATCGGGCGGTACGGCGCCGCTGATTCCTTGTCATCGTCTAAAAATGCGGTGACATTGTGACGTGGTTCCCAAAATAGAGCATTCACATTTATATCTGCCATATCTGTAAGAACATGAGAAACTTGGAAGCCGTTAGTTTCAACAAATAACATTGACATTTTTGAATTAAAAATGTCTTGCGACACAAGCCTTGTGTCGCAGGAATAGGAGCGACATAACTCGTTATGTCGCAGTTTTGCAATTAAATCAATTTAATGATTAATCAGCGACATAAGGCTTGTGTCGCACAATTACTATGGCGACATAGCCGTTGTGTCGCATAGAATCTAGCGTCATAAGGCGGCGACACAACAATTGTGTCGCAGACATGAGCAGCGTCATAGACAGCTTGTGTCGCAGCAATGAGCAGCGTCATAAGAGCACAGCCTGCGACACAATGCTTGTGTCGCATCTTGTGTCGCAAAGATGAACACTATGAAACCCAGATTTTCAGATGAACATATTTTGGGTTTATTGAGTTTCAATCAAGTCAAAACGTTCATCAACAACACAGGAACACTATTCAACATCAATTACAGGCATTTAAACAATTTAAGATGCATAATTTTGCAAAACAAAGAACACCCTAAAAACCGAATGTTCAAAATTAAATGCAGGATTGAATACGCAATGAAAGTTGTTAAATAAGGTACCTATGAGTGCGAATGAGTGAGGTGAACACGATTCAAGCAATGAAACGAACAGAAAACTCCAAATAATCACAGAAAAGTCGAAATTGAAGTCGGGTTGCTTGTGTCGCAGGATCCGCTTGTGTCGCTGGTTTCGAAATATTGTGTCGCTGTAATTAGATACTAATTACAGCGACACGAGGGTATATATACCCCTGACACAAGGCAGCGCAAAATAGGCGACATAATAGTGCGACACAATGATTGTGTCGCTTGGCCACAGAGAATGCGACACAAGTCTTGTGTCGCAGGATTGGCAACACAACTATGCGACACAAACCTTGTGTCGCAGAAGTCAATTAAGGGTTCACGTTTTTAAGATATTTTGAATTTGTGACACTTAGTGAACAAAGAAAATAAACCAAATATCATAATAACAAATAAACAGCAAAGAAACGCTTTGAGAAGTGTCGATTTAGGGATCATATTAGGAAGACAGATCCGCAAGACAATATCAAATTTTAATTCGATTATCAGTATATTTGTCCAAATTTAAATTTATCAAGCAAAGTTAACAATATTTGTTGAGGTAAAGCCATGGTAATTGCAGAATATGTTTTTCGTTCAGTATCGAAGGCCTTACGTTCTTCAGGAGTCATTGATTTAATGGACTTTTCAGGAATAGGTCCATTAAATATACCAGTTCGAACAGGGCGTTCATATCGTTCCTCTAAATAGATCAGCATCAGCATCGTTGAACGATACAAACGCTTCAAACCGTTGACGCCAGTCTAAATAGTTCATACCAGTAGTGTACATCGGTGGTTTGTTCGTAGAACCCACCTCACTATTGTGCTTTAACATTGCCCCAACCTGTTGAAGTGATGTTGATGTAGAAGCAGACATGGTAATGGGCTCGAGAGACTTTTCAAAAATTCTGAAAACTGAATAATGCGACACTAATGTTGTGTTGCAGAGGTTATGTCGCAAGAACTATGTCGCAGGATTAAGGTCGCAAGAACCTTATGTCGCAACACTATGTCGCTGGATTAAGGTCGCTGAAACCCTATAGCGACACAATATTATGTCGCAACCTTGTGTCGCAGAAACAGCGCTGTCAGTGCGAAAAACCTCAAAAACGAAAATTTTCGAAACCTAAATGTTTTTTATCGAAAAATCTTGTACAAACAGAGATTATTAGGTTCAAAAACACCAAAACTTCAGCTCCAAAATACCTACAATGAAGATCTAACACCAAAACAAATATTAAATAATCAAAATAAGTATTTAATACTTACCCAAATGATTTGATACCACCAATAATCAAAGATTGTGGCTCTGATACCAATTGTGGATCCCAATCTTGAATCTTTTAATCAAATCGCATGGAGGAGACAATCACAAGAATATAAAGTTTAGACAATGAAGAACAAAAGGAATAAAACTTTATATTTATATACTCAAGGTATTCTCTCAAAGATGTAGCAGCCAAAATACAGAGAATAATATGTGTGTGAAAGTCTTTTTCTAAAAATCTCTAACTTTGATATTTATACTAAACAAACTGGCCGTTCTGCGACACAAGCCTTGTGTCGCAGAGATCACTAATGCGACACAGGCACTGTGTCGCAACTACAACTAATGCGACACAAGCCTTGTGTCGCAGTACACAGAAAATGTAATTTTCACTAAGTCTATTTCATTTACAGACACAGTACAGACTAGACCAACTGACAGACACTCTAAGATGCATCAACAAGTACCCTATTCAACAGTGATAGGCTTCACCCCAGAAGATGACGAGAAGCTTTGAATCAGTCAGCATGGTCCTACTACCTCAATTAATGTCCCGTTTTTCCGTTCTGCGACTCCATTTTGTTGTGGTTCATAAGGTGCACTAAATTGATGCTAAATTCCTTTGCTTAAGCAGTAGACGTTTAACACTGCATTCTTGAACTCTATACCATTGTCGCTACGAATTTTCTTGACTCCTCGACCAAATTGGTGTTGGACAAGAGTAAAGAATTTCATCAGCATATATGTTGTCTCATCCTTAGAACTCATGAAGAACACCGAAGAAAATCTCGAGTAGTCGTCGGAAACTACTAAGCAGTAATGTTTCCCGCCTATACTCCTTGCATTCCCTTGACCGAATAGATCCATATGAAGGAGTTCAAAGGTTATGACAATGGAGTTTTGAGTCTTTGACTTGTGAGGTTTCTTGTGCTGTTTCCCTTTTTAACACGGCACACATTTATCCTCTAGCCCGAAACTCTATATTGGGACACCCTGCACTAATTCATTCCGGGCTATAAAATTCATTTTTCGGAAGTGCAGGTGTGCCATCCTCCTATGCCATAACTGAGATTATGTTTCTGACGCCTTGGATAGCAGACATGTTAACGCCGATGAAAATTCAGCAACACTCATGTCCATCACATAAGTGTCACTCCTCTCGGGATGACAAACCCTGCTTTCAGGATCAGTTCCTCTCTATCTGTGAAATGAACAGGATATCCCTTATTACAAATCTGAGAAATACTCATGAGATTATACTTGAGCTCCTCAACATAGTTGACTTGCTCTAGCGTTATCTTCCCATTAGTTACATTTCCTGAACCAACTTCATTAGTATAGATCTGTAGCCCGTTCTGGGTCTTTAACCGAAACTGGGACTAGGCATGGAAAAGCTCGATCAACGTCCTATCAGGAGCGAAGCCCTTCATCTTTCTCTTTTTGCTCAATAGCTAAATAAAGATAAACCAAACCGGAATGAAAGCTTCAAATCGAGTTCTCTCTAGTAAAGAAGTGGATATAAAAGTACAGAGGTCTTGCGAGGCGGTCGTTGGGATCGAATCTTCCTGGCAGCGGGCGAGAAGACCTCAGTTGGAGAAACCCCCATCGGGGAGTGAAATAGAACATGAAACCGTTCCATTAGCATGGTGGACTATAGACCGGCTTTCACGTTCACTCTATAGGAAGGGGACTTAGATTAATCGATTCAATGGGCGAACTGCTTTCCTTTAAAGGTAGCGCTAGCTAACAAGTAAACGAGTGAATCTTGCGTAAGTGAACGGAATGCTGTTGGCATGTTCGAGCTAAGCAAGTAAACTACTTCTCTTCGTTGCGTAGGCGAAGTGAGTTGGCTGTTTCGAGCTAGTGCTACGTAGGTCTAAGGTAATTCACAGTGCTAGCAGATCAGAAGTACGGAAGTGGGCCCTCACCCTTCTCTAATAGGGGCAGTGCTACCTATAGAACGGGAATGTTCATCCTCTCTTAAAGTACGTTATGGATTTCAAGTCGGGAATAGAGCTGTGGCAACTAGCGAGCAATCTTACTCAATAGGGGCTTTCCATCTTAAAAGCCTTCCTTCTTGCTTGCGAGAAGGCTTTCTTGCGTTCTTGCTTAGCTTATTTCAAAGGGGAGGCAGTGGACCAATAAGCTAGCTGTCCCAACCAAGACAGGAGCTAGCCTCTTATCTTAAAGGCTATCGATTTCCTCCTTGAGGAGCACCCGTGATTTGCCCTCCTTTAGCTCCAGCAAAATTAACATGCCCCCTTTCTTTTTAACGAAATCCACCATGATTTGCCTCTCCCCTGTCATGTGCCTGGAGCAACCGTTATCTACGTACCACCAGTTAATGGCACGTCTAGTCAACTCCTTCACTCACAAAATAAACGTTAGTTATCGAGGGGGACCCAAGCCATGACGGTCTTGGGTCAGCCATTCTCAACAAATGTGTTCAAATACCCATCTCTCTTAGCTTGAGACTTGGATACTGAGGCATTCACACGTGTTGGTGAATGGTGGGTCTTTCCCCTAGGCCTTCTTTCAGGAGACTTTTGAAACAGTCTCTGATTGACATGCCTTGGGTTAGATATAGATCTAACCTCAATTAGAAAATTATAATGTGAATTATGATAATTCTGATTAATATTATCCTGATTAGAAGTATTTCGTTTAGGGCTCTAAAAACACTATGGAGTCTTTGACCTGATGGATTTTGCCAGTGGAGCACCCTGTGAAAGGAGTAGTGCTCCTTGGTCTATCATCCATCGAAAACTGCACTGGTTGGAAACGAGGTTGAGATCGTTGAAATTTAGGCGTTTGTGTATGACCTACCCCATTTCTAACCACGTTTTTAGCACTCTCTCTAAATGTAAGTTCATTACGGAAAATGCTTACCATTTTTTGATTAACACTAGTTATCTCAGGCGTTTTGAGTATTTTTGCATGAAAACTACTAGTTTTAACAGGTGATTGGTCTTTCTTCACTTGTGTTGGTTTGACTTCTGTACTTTTATTTGAGCAAAGACTTGCCACGTGTCCCTTTTGATGACACACGAAGCACGAACGTTTTACCAAAACTTTCTTAGGGGCTTTGATATTGGTTTGGTTTTCCAAATCGCTAGAAGTTAGAGAGGAGACCTGTTCTATTTGTTTACCCTTATCATTTTTATCTATTTCAGTTTTAGGATCAACAAATTCAACTTTAACTTTAGACTCCTCATTTTCGGAGTTTACTTCCATTACACCCAGACTCTCAAAAGATACTTTCTTTTTCAGATTTGGTTTGGGTGTCGTGGAAGTCTCAATTAATATTGACTCTTTTTTATTATTAATGGTCTCAGCTCTCTCTGACTTTGTCGAATCAGTACTAGTTACCAAGTCAGAGGCTGCTAAAGAAATCATAGAGTCAACACTATTTGACAGCTCAGGTGCAGTTGTTAAGTATTTGTAATTATGATTATAAGGTGGTGGGACTTCATTATATCCCATGCCACGATGATCACCTAGTTGTTTACCTACAGTTAGCAAAGTGTCTAACATTTCAACCGAAAATCTTCTTAGTTCAACTTTTATATTCAGATCTGCAATTCGAACCCTAGCATCTGCTAATTCTTTTTCTTTATCTGAAGTTTTTCTAGTCAAGTCTGATACATGTTCTCGAGCCAAATCAATTATTTGACTCTACTCGTTAACATTATCTCTTAATTTTTTAATATCTTCATTATCAGATTTAGACTTAACTATTAGTTCAAAATTTCTTTGTTTTAATGATGCATTTTTTTCTTTTAACTGTTTAAGCTGAGCTGTAATCAAGTTAGATGAGTCTATTAATTTCTCAGCTTCCCCTGCAAGGTTAGTAAATAATACGCAGACATTAACTACAGAGTCAAAATTTAATAGTACCTTGTGCTTCTCAGCATCCAGATTTGCCATATACGCGATAAAGTCCTTTGTACTCATTGTATCAGCCGTTTCCAACCTTAACATCTTGGTCTCTGAAGCAGGTACTACACTTTCATCCTTCTGCTCTTCTTCATCCTCTGTATCAGTTGCGACTTGTCCATCCCTCTTATCTCCATCTATTGAGGCCATGAACACTTAAGATTCTTCAGCATGAGTATTCCAGTATATGAACCATCTAGAGATTGAACGACCAAAGCTCTGGAGTTTGAATTATTTCCAGAGTTTGGATCTCTACTAGAGGTTCCTTGATAGGAATAACTCGGTCGCCCGTGGTTTGTAGCTTGTTCCTTCTTTGGTCTCTGACATTCCTTGGTCTCTGACATTCCCTTGCAAAGTGTCCGAACCGTCACAGTTATAACACTTCACCTTGGTCTTGTCATAACCGACCTTGCTTCCCACAAACTTTCTACCAGTGTGATTCATAAACATTTGTACCCGCCTAGCAACCATAGTCATTTGCCATTGCAGATCCATCTCCTATAAATCACAAGGATCGAGTTGATCATAATCCTCTTTTACCATAGCAGGATCCGTGACATTACCCTGAATGAAATCTTCCTGAGAAGCAACAAATGACGCTAGCATTGCTACTTGTTCCTCTGCTGACTTCACACTCATTGACATAGACTTAAACCGTTTTGTAATACCCAATGGCGAGTTCCCGTCCTTGCCCGAATCTCCAGATGAAGCAATATAGCAAACCTTGTTTCCGGAATTTCCCAAAGCATCGTCTGTCTCGGCTTCCCTAGTGAAGAACACTATGACATACACTTTGATCTTGAACTTGATCAGATCTAGTCCCTTTCTTTTGCACATTCAGATCGTAGACTCTCAGCTTCCCTACTACTTCATCAAGCGTTAAGGTCTTATACTCTCTGCTTTCTTTTATCATCAAAGCGAATATATCCCATTTAGGAGGTACCACCTCTAGTAGTTTGTTATTCTTCACGGTATCTGTATACGTAAGCCCAATATTGTCCATTTTTGTCATCACATGATAGTATCGAGTGATAATATCCTCTAATGACTCATTCTTCAAATGCTTAAAAATATAGAATTGTTTAGTAAGCAAGTCAGCACGGCTCTCTTTGATCTGCTCATTTCCTTCAAACCTCTTCTCCAAAGCTAACCAAAGCTCTCTAGAAGAATTCTATTTCTTGAAGGTGTGTTTAATTTCTTGCGATATACACATAGTGAGAGTAGATAACGCTTTGTTTTCTGCCTCATACATTTTCCAATCTTCCTCCTTCATAGTCGAAAACGAATAGACTTTTAATTTCCCTTCGAATTCATATGTTGGAGGATCATATCCGTCGCTAATACAAATCCACATTTTAACGTCATTACACTTAGCAAATGACTCAAACTAATCTTTCCACTAAAAATAATCTTCGGCCTTCAGTAATTTTAGCGGTGAAGCAGATTTCCCCACTTTGTGATCCATTTCTATCATTTTGCTTAAACTAGACATTATGTAGTAGAGGTGTACGAACTTGACTTGTAAGTTCGTAGACGAGAAGCAAACAGGTAACTTCGTACGAACTTGACTAAGTTCGAAGATAATTAAGTTCGTACGAAATAAGTTAAATGAACTTGGCTAAGTTCGAAGAGAAGGTCAACGAACTTGAGCTAAGTTCGAAGAAGTCAGGTTCGTACGAACTTACAGAATGTAAGTTGGTAGGAAACTGTATAGGTTCCTATGATACTTAACAAGTTCGTACGATCTTTCTAATCAACCCTAATTCGCGAAATCCAAATCTGGGTTCTTTTAAAATTGAAACACAATGATCTTCAACACCTTGAACGTAAAAATCTATGATTAAACGTCCAAGTCTTCCGTATTCTCTTGTTCTTTATTGTTTAAAACCCTGAACCGTAAACAAATCAATGTTTATTGCTCTGATACCACTTGAAGGTTCCCAAACCTGGATCCACGAGGTAATCACGTTTGTAGAGTTCGGATCCTCAAACAAACGTAACAATAATAACAAGTAACACGAATATAGTAAAGAACACTTTTATTGAACGTAAATATTGATTACATTTAACCTAAGACAAAACACTAACAAGTTATTCGAACTTGCTTCTACTAAGCCTTACAAAACACAAAACAATTGATTATCTTCGAACATGTGAAGATATCATTATATAGAACCTAAGTTCGTACGGACTGAACCCTACGAACTTGACTGTCCTGAGGCCCATACAAACTTAGCCAAGTTCGTATGACTCTAAGTTCATACCTACCTAAGTTCGTACGAACTTACAAACTAAGCATATAAAAGTAAACTATTACAAAAGACTTATAAAACTAACTATTACAAACTAGAAGCTCGTTATCACACAATATGTGAACAGTTTGGTTGCAGCCAAATTAGCAAGAGCAACGTAAATTCATTGATCAACCGTTGGAGATGAGTGCATAACATATTTTGTCTACAAAGGCAATTGAAATCGCCAATTTAGGGTTTAGATTACTCTCACAGATGATATTGCTCGACTATGAGGAGAGAGGGGAGAATTCAAGTGTTTTATCAAAAGTCAATTTAAAATATCCATTAAAGGTGGGTCCTAAAAATATCTTTTTCAGAAATAAACTTGAGTGTTACAATTTGATGGTTCACTCTCAGTGTGTATAATATGTTCGATTTGAGTGTCTGTGGCATGATTTGGGTTCTTATGATTTCTATAAAAATGAGTGTTATTGTAGTATATGTAGGTTACCTAAACCTGGATCCACGATGTTAATACGTTTATCAAGTGCGGAATCCTTAAACAAACGTAACACTAATCAACAAGTAAAACGAAGATAGTAAAGAACACTTTTATTGAACATAGGTATCGATTACATTCAACGTAGGACTAAACTCTAGCTTAGTATATGAAATAGCTTCAGTTAAGCCTTACAAAACAAATAAACAGCTGATTACATTCAAACTAGCATGTAATCTATATAAAGGACCTAAGTTCGTACGGGCAGGACCCTACAAACTTGTATGGTCACAGGCCCATACGAACTTGTCTAAGTTCATCTGATCCTAAGTTTGTACCTACCTAAGTTCGTACGAACTTACATACAAAGTATAAAAGTAAACTTATTACAAAAAGACTTATCAAACTAACTATTACAAACTAGAAAGTTGTTGTCACTAAATATGTACTAATAGACTCCCCCTCGACAATAGCTCTAGTTTCTTGAGTCTTGATCTTGATTCTTCATTCAGCTCAATTGACTTCCAGCCCATAATCCTCTTTCTACACAAACTCTGACCACCTTCTGATATCTTTTGCCTTTATGTCTCCAACTATCTCTAAAGAGAATCTTGTTCACATGTAGCTTAATCAGATCTTCTTTTGACAAGTTTACCAGATGTAAACTATCATACACTCTCAACAGCTCATTCCCATCAATATCTTCCATTACAGCTTATGTTGTCTTGTTGTCAACATACCACCATTTCAGCTCAGTTGGAATATTATGTGGCATCTTCTTCAAAGGAACTCTTTTCAAACACTTAACCAGTTTATAAATCATCTTCATCCACGATTTGTTTGTAATCGGATCTATCTTAGTCAAATCTGGAACTCTTTTCCCTGCCTTCGACTTTAAATCAACAAATTTGTTTGATCTTCCTTCACACTTAACAATTCGTTCCATAGTTCTAGTGTAAGGATCTTCTCCTGGATTTATCAAATCTAGCCATGCCAATTCTTTAAGGTCAATCTTCAGTAGTGAACTGAAAATTTTCAACTTATTTTCTAAGTATTGAATTCCATCATATCTTTTTATTATGAACAACTTTAGGTCGCTGTCATAAAACCAGCTTATGATGCCTTTCTTCAGCTCTCCCAATCCTTTGACTTTGATAATCTCTTTGAATTTCAATTCAGGTTCCTTTTTGATCTTTTTAAACCACATATTTCTTAACTCTGCTCGAGATGGTTCTTTATCAGCTCCTGAATTATCATCAAGAATATTATCATCTTCTGACTCTAATCTTTGACGATCTATCACATTTTCACTAGTTGTATCATCCCTAACAACTTCAGTTACCGGTTGCTTTGTCACAACATGTTCCTCTATATCAGCATCAGTATCTGGTACAGTCTCATCGTCGGACCTCCATTCAGAAACTTACTTAGGCAAAAATTCTCCTTCCTCTAACTCAGACTCACTACTATCATACACATCTAGATTAAGAAGTCTGTCTCCGTCAGATTTACTGGAGTTTCTTCAATACCACTCACTCCTTGTTGTTGACTAGACTCCCCCTGAGCATGTGTTGCTAGTTTTCCAGTCGAAGAGCTAGGCAGGTCACCTTCTTTTAGCGCACTGGGATCACCAATGATATTATCAATTGGATGATACTTGTTCACACGAGTCGAAATCGTAGTATCAACCGGTAGGTCAGATCCTAGATTTGATCCAATCTCCCCCTCAGGTGTTACTTCTTCTTCAGCAATTTCTTGCACATAATCTGTAACCTCAGATGAAGACGGGATATCGATTAAAATTGGATCTAAGACTACAATCGGTTCGTTAATCACTTCTTTGCCTTTACCATTTGAATCTTCTGAACTTGGAACACTAGATCTTGGTGCGAACGCATTATCCTCATCATCATCTAGTATAACATGTTCTAATCCTACAGTGTCAACTTTACTTAGGATAGGAAGATCAAATGATTTGAAAACAGCGTCATAATCAAATAACCACTCTGGTCCTGTTTGTACAGCTGGAGTATAAGATGTGACTTATATGTTGTAAACAATCTCAACTCTACCAGCTGTCTTATTAAAGACCCTTTTGTTTGGAGATCCGGCTTCATAACCTAGGAAAAATCTTTCGTCAGCCTTTTCACCAAATTTTGGTTGATTTTTGGTCTTTAATAGTGTACAATGAACACTGAAGGGTTCAAGACCAGTAAGGTTTGGTTTTCGACCGTTTAGAAGCTCATAACACGTTTTGTTATGTTTTTTGATGGATAAAACCCTATTAAGCACATGACAGGTTGTGTTCACTGCTTCTCCTGGATTATAAAATTTGATATCCTTAGGTTTATTTAAGAAAATGGGTTGAAGAATTTGACCACCTTTCAACAAAGTATCTTGAAATTCTTTGATTTTGCTTAACAATGATTCTTTTTCTTTAATTGCAAAATTATATCTTTGTTGAACAAAACCTGCATGTTCTCTTAATACTTTGCATTCAGAAAAGATACCAAGAACTTCTTGATTCAAAGAAATATTTTATTTTTCATATTTTTCAGAACTAGTTTTACAACCTTCCATGTGATTTTGTAAAACCAATTTATCCCGAGTCAAAGTTTTTATCACATCAAGGTTATTTGCTAAGTCATTTTGCTGTTTATTGACCTTTTCTTTTTCTGAGTTTAATTTGTTCTGACACTCAGTTATAACTTTAGAATGTACCTCAGATTGTGTCTCAATTTGAGTTTCAAGAAGCTTGACTTAATGCAAGGCATTGGACTTTTCAGCTGACAGCTTAATGACTTGAGCATGTTCTTCCCTATATTTCTCTTCCCAATTTACCATAACCGCTTTCTCAGCTTCCTCTTTATGTGCAATGAGCATCTTTTTCTCATAATATTCAGACCTTTTCTGAATACTTGTTGTGTTGCACTCTCATTCTGTTGCAAAGATATTCTTGATTTAGAATTCACTTATCTAAATGCATAATTCTTGTAATACGTTTCATCTCTCTCATAAGTGCTTTGTATTCTTCATCCGAGTCGTTCTCAAATTCGTCTCTTGACATCATAAAAATTGTTGCTTGAATGGATCTTTTAAAGATTAAACATTTTGAATTGTTTAAAAAAATCCTTTTCTTTAAGAAAATATTGATCGAAAATTTCAAATTTGTCCGAACGAACTTTCCCTCCAAAATTTGTCGAAAAATTTCTCGAGTAAAATGAAACTTTTCTTAAACCAAAATTAGTCTAAGATAAGCTTAAATTCAAATTTTGGTAATCGACAATTTTTCCCTCCAAAATTAGTCTAAGTCAAATTTTTTTTTTTAAGTATTGAAATTAAGTTCACAAGTTAAACTGAGTGCGACATTAATGATAAGTTTGCAATCATAAGGTCGCAGAGGCAAGTTCGCAGAAATAATATCTTAGAAGCAGATATGCGATATTACTAATAAGTTCTCATAGATAAAGTCGCAGAACCTGATAGTGTCGTAGTGTCGCAGGTACTGTTCGTCTTCTTCACCAAGAACACCAAATCTGAGATCGATCAAATGATGAAATTAACTCCTAAACTTGATTTCTGATTGATCCATAGCACTAATACAACACTTAGATCGGTGGAATTTCATTTATACAAGCTTAATCAATACAAATCAAACTTAAACCGCCATTTTTATGTTTGAATCAAACTTGAGAATTTGAATGAATTGACCGTGAATTCTTCAATCTATCTTTTGTATATCACTTCCTGAACCTTCGTTGATCCTTAACTTGATCAGACATAGAAGATTTAATCGATTTTGATCACTAATCCGAATCTAACACTTAGAATACGCATTTTGACTTTTCTTCAAATTAGATGATCTTTAGCTATAATTTGATGAAATTGATACTTGATAGTTGTTCCTTGATCATTAGTCTTCAATTCTAACGGATTACTTTCACCATAACACAATCAAATCTCCGAATTTGATCTTTAAAGTCACGAATTTGACATTTTGTTGACTTTTTCTTTGATGAATTCTTGATGTTTCAATCTGATTTTCCTTCAAATCTTCAATCACACAAGCTCTGATACCAATTGTTAAACATATTCAAGCAATATTATGATGAATGATTGAGTATGATGAATGATTGAGAGAGTTTTACTTAGAATGATTTTCACAAAATGATTTTACAAGGTAAGTGTTACATAAATGAGAGCTTAGCACCCTATTTATACTAAATGTGATAAACACATGATGTTGGTGCACATTTTGTGACAACGGCTCTTATTTTGTAATAGTTAGTTTTGTAATTACTTTTATAGTTAAATTGTAATTTGTTTAATTAACTTAGCCTTTTTGTAAGTTGTATTGTAAGTTCGTATGAACCTAGGACCAGCTAAGTTCGTACGAACTTGCTGGGTATAAATACTAACTTGTAATGTTTTATTTGGATGCTTTTTGAAACTGATATATTCGAATATACAGAGCTATCTTCGAATACATACGAACATATACATAAACACTTGCATTTCACTTGTTTTGTTGTTGTTTCTTGTGTATTATACCATTCCACAAACTAATACACATTGCAATCTCGTTTGGATCCGTTCAAAGGGACTTTCAATTGGTATCAGAGCTTCAACAAGTCTTTGTTGGGTTTGGGATTGCTTAAAACACAAAGAAAACAAGATTTAGAGTGTTTTGGAAGATAAAAGTTGTACTTTCGGCTTCCTTGAGTGTTTGTGAGACATATTCCTTAAGTTTTATTCGATTTCATCGGTTGAATCTTTCTAGATCTGAGTTTTTGCTCAGATTTGAGTTTGAACAGCAAGTTCGTACGTTTCAGAAAGTGTCGTACGAACCTACCCAAAATAGCCTTCGAACCTAGCCAGCTGTAAGTTCGTACGAACATAGAGCTTTGAACCTACCTAAGTTCGAACGTTTGAAAATTTGAAAAGTTTGACCGGAAGTTTGACTTATACGAACCTAGATAGTCTTCGAACCTGTAAGTTCGAATTAATCTAAGTTCGTACGAACCTAGTGCTGTTGACTTCAGTTGACTTTTCAGTTTGACCTATTTGACTTTTAGTGCTCTTACTATGTGTTTGCCTCAAGAAATCAAGCACATGTTTAAAAAATATGACCTATCTAGAGAGCTATGGTTAGCTCTAGAGAAGAGGTTTGTGGGTAATGAGCAGATTAAGGAAGGTCGTGCCGAGCTGCTCACAAAACAATTCTATGTATTTAAACACATGAAGGATGAGACATTAGAAGAGATTATCACAAGATATTATCATCTAATGACGGAAATGGAAGGCACTGGCCTTAAATTTTCACAGACCATGAAGAATAATAAACTTCTCAAAGCTTTACCTACTAAGTGGGACATCTACACTTTAATGGTAAGGGAGAGTAAAGACTATAAGACTCTCTCGCTTGATGACGTAATTGGTAAACTTCGTGTGTATGACCTTAGTATGCAAAGGAAGGAAACTGGATCCGATCAGGTTTAGGATCCAAGTGTTTACCATGGTAAACGATCTGATTCAATTGCATCTACTAGCAATGGTGTCACAGCATTCTTCACTGGAAATGCTGAAACAGACTCGGCTGTCAGAAATTCTAGCAGCAATGTTTGTTAGAAAGCATCATCTGATTTCTCTAACAAGACAGGAATCCACATCAATCTGGGACAACAAGTGGATTCAAATCAATGCCTATGAGTATGAAATCAGCTGAAGAGGAAGTAGCCCTACTTGCCTCTTTCATAGCTTATCGTGAGAACTTCATCAAGGGCAAGATCACGGATCCCGAATTAATAAATGAGGATTATGATCAACTTGATCAAGATGACTTAGAAGAGATGGACTTGCAATGGCAAATGGCTATGATCGCAAGAAGAGCCCAATGATTTATGAATAGAACTGGGAGAAAATTTATGAGCAGCAAATTGGGTTTCGATAAGTCCAAGGTGAAGTGTTATAACTGTGATAGTTTTGGGCACTTTGCTCTAGAATGTCAGAGACCTAAAAGAGATCAAGCTCCTGGTCAAAACGGGCAGAGAAACTTCAATCAAGGCTCCTCAGGTAACAACCAGAACTCGGGAAGTCATCAGACTTCAAGAGCTCTGGTAGTTTAGTCACTAGAGGGAGCATATGATTGGAACACAAAAGCTGAGGAACTGCAAGCATTTATGGCCTCTATTACTGAAGAGAAAGAGGAAAACACTGCGAGGTCTGATTCAGAGAAGGAACTTAAGGGAGATGTCAAGTCTGACTCAGATGCAGGAGAAAGCTCAGAGGACAAGATGGAGATTGATGTTCCCGCTTCAGAGACTAGAATCGTACAACTGAAGTCAACGGAAAACATGAGCTCGCAAGACTTCATAGCCTACATGGCCAATCTAGATGCTGAGAAGCACAAGGTATTTCTTGATTTAGACTTAGTAGTTAAAGCATGCGTTTTGTGTACTAACTTTCAGGTACAGGCTGAGAAATTGATCGAGGCATCTAACTCGATCACGGCTCAGTTAAACTCTTTAAAAGAAGAAAATGCATTTTTAAAACTAAGAAATTCTGAGCTTGTAAATAAGGTTAAGTCTGACAAAGAAGACTTAAGAGTTTTAAAAGAAAAAGTTAATGAGCAGAGTCATATTATTAACTTAGCTCATGAACATGTTTTTGATATAACAAAAAAATCTTCCGAAAAGGAAAAAGAGCTAGCAGACGCTAAAGTTAGGATTGCGGATTTAAACAGAAAATTGGAATTACGAAAACTCTCAATCGAAACTTTGGACAATATGCTTAGCTTACAAAAACAGCCAGGAGACCATCGGGGGATGGGTTATACTGAAACCCCTCCTCCATTTAATCAAAACTACACCTCTACATCTGATGAACCTGAGCTGTTACCTGTTAGTGATCCTGTCATTCATTCAGCTGTTCCTGAGTTTATACAGTTTGTCAGACCTGAGAAAGCTGAGACAAATGATAAGATTAAATCAAAAATTTATGAAACTTCCAAGGCATCTTCATCCATTCTTAAAAAGAAAATAACTTTTGTCAAAGGTGTTGGTACATCTTGTGTAACAACAGCTTCTAGTTTTGTAATTAGTCATTTTGTTTATCTTTGTAATTGTAAATGTTTAAGTTTGTCTAAGTAGGTATATAAGTTCGTACGAACTTAAAGTAGGTACGAACTTAGATACATACGAACTTAGGACATACAAACTTAGACATACGAACTTGTCTAAGTTCGTACGAACTTACCTAAGTTCGTATGGGCCTGGACATGGGCTAAGTTCGTAGGGCCCAGCCCGTACAAACTTGAGCTCAATATATGTCCATGTTCGTACGAATTTAATAAAAAGTTTTGAGAGCAGATTTTCAGTTGTCTTGAGAGAGAGAGAAAACGTTTGTATTGAGGGTTTAGTCTTGATTGAATGTAAAGATTGGTTATATTCAATAAAGACGTGTTTATTAGTGTTCTTTACGTATTCGTGTATAATCGTTGATTATCGTTAGGTATATTCAAGGATTCCGCACTTGTTTATACTTGAATATCTCGTAGATCCAGACCCCAGGAACCTACAAAAGGTGATATGGAAGATAAAACCGGTATGAGGAGCCAAGTAAACCGATTAAACCAGTTTTACCTAACTCTGAAAATGTAAATGAAAATCTAAATGAAAATCTAAAAAGAGATAAGGGTAAAAAAGTAGAAATGATCTCCTCTACACCTTTACTTGTGTTGGACAATCCAACGGATCACAAGGCACCTAAAAAGGCCTCGGTGAAACGTTCATGCTTCGTGTGTCACCAAAAGGGACACGTGGCAAGTTTTTGCCCAAAAACAGGAAAAGGTGGTAAACCTACTCAGTTGAATAAAGACAAATCACCTGTTAAAATTGGATCGTCTCAGGATAAGAAAATTGTGATGCCTGAGAAACCAAGTGTACATCAAAGAATTACACATGTTTCAAATGAATCAAGAGAACATGTTGTTAATTCTAGAAGAAACGGGTTAGGATTTAAGAGAACTTTGAGCTCTCAAATATCCCAACCGATTTCTAAAACTGGGAAGCTCACGACTGGTGAGTGTTCAAGGAATGCTTCTCTCGCAAGAGGGTACTATCATGGACAATCATCTAGGTTGAAAACCCCCCAACATTTTCAAACACAAAATCGAAATTTCTCTAACCAACACAATAATAATCAGAATTATCAAAATTCTAGTTATAACTATCCTACTTCGGCTAGACCTACTTCAAACCCAAGGCCTGTAAATCCTAGACTTTTTCAGAAGTCTCCAAACAGAAAGCCTAGTAGTAGCTCCACCCATGCTCAGATAAGTGTGACTCCCAAAGCATCCAGCTCTACAGAAAAGAGTAATGGATACTTGAAGGAGTTTACATTTGTTGATGAGAATGGCCGACCCAAGACCATCGTGGCTTGGGTCCCCCTAGACAACTAATTATTTTCATTTAATGTGCTGGAGTTAATCAGACGTGCCACAAACTGGTGGTATGTTGATAGCGGTTGCTCAAGGCACATGACGGGGGAAAGACATCTTCTTGTGGACTTCATACACAAAAAGGGAGGGTATGTCAACTTTGCTGGAGCAAAAGGTGGTCAAATTACTGGATTGGGAAATGTAACAAATGGTAAACTTATGCTAGAGCAAGTCAACTATGTTGAGGAGCTGAAGCACAATCTTATAAGTGTATCTCATATCTGTAATAAAGGACATCCTTTCCATTTCACGGATAGAGAAGCACTTATATTAAAACCTGGATTTGTCATTCCAGAAGAATGGATAATGATGAGGGCTCCTAGAAAGAATAACACTTATGTTATGGATATGAGTGTTACTGAATCTATTCAAGAGTCGACATGTCTTCTATCCAAGGTATCTGAGAATGATTCACAGTTGTGGCACCGGAAAATGGCGCACCTGCACTTTAGAAAGATGAATTATATTGTAAGAAACGGACTAGTGTTAGGTGTACCAGTACAAAAGTTTGGGTTTGAGGACAAATGTGTACCTTGTCAGAAAGGAAAACAACACAAGAAACCTCATAAGTCAAAATCTCAAAATTCACATGGATCTATTTGGTCCTATGAATGCAAGGAGTATAGGCGGTAAACACTACTGCTTAGTTATCACTGATGACTTCTCGCGCTTCTCTTGGGTATTCTTTTTGGGAAGAAAAGATGAGACAGCAGAAATGCTGATGACATTCTTTACCCAAATTGAACATCAATATGGGCAAGGAGTCAGGAAAATAAGAAGCGACAATGGCCTAGAGTTCAAGAACTCGGTAAAGAATGTCTTCTGCTTAAGCAAAGGAATTCAACACCAGTTCAGTGCACCCTATGAGCCACAACAAAATGGTGTCGCCGAAAGGAAAAATAGAACCTTGATTGAAGCAGCAAGAACAATGCTGGCTGATTCAAAGCTTCCCGTCATATTCTTGGGAGAAGCAGTGAATACAGCCTGTCATGTACTCAATAGGGTTTTAACCGTTAAGAAGCATAACAAAACGTGTTATGAGATTTTAAATGGTCGAAACCAAACCTGACTGGTCTTGAACCCTTCGGTGTTCATTGTACCTTATTGAAGACCAAACATCAATCTAAATTTGGTGAAAAGGCTGACGAAGGATTTTTCCTAGGTTATGAAGCCGGATCTCCAAACAAAAGGGTCTATAATAAGACATCTAGAAGAGTTGAGATTGTATATAACATACAAGTCACATCTTATACTCCAGTTGTACAAACTGGACCAGAATGGTTATTTAATTATGACGCTGTTTTCAAGTCATTTAATCTTCCGATCCTAAGTGAAGTTGACACTCTAGGATTAGAACATGTTATACTAGATGATGGTGAAGATAATATATTTGCACCAAGATCTAGTGTTCCAAGTTCAGAAGATGCAAATGATAAAGGTAAAGAAGTCATTGCTGAACAGATTGTAGATTTAGACCCCACATCAATCGATATCCCATCTTCATCTGAGGTTACCGATTCTGTGCAAGAAACTGCTGCAGGAGAAGCAACACCAGTAAGAGAGATTGGATCAAATCTAGGGTCTGACCTACCGGTTGATTCTACGATCTCGACTCGTGTGAACAAGTATCATCCAATTGATAATATCATTGGTGATCCGAGTTCTGGAGTAAAGACTCGTAGAGAGATATCTGACAGCACCAGTCTATATGTATCGATCCAAGATACTGGGATCATGCATAAGTGCCTGTATAGCTGTTTTATATCTCAAATAGAGCCGAAAAATGTTCAAATGGCTCTCAAGGATAACTCCTGGGTAGAGACTATGCAAGAAGAGCTTGCTCAATTCAAAAAGCTCAAACTATGGGAGCTAGTTGACCTACCCAAGGGAGAATATGCAATAGGCACCAAATGGGTGTTGAAGTGCAAACATGATGATAAGGGAATTGTAACTCGCAACAAGGCAAGCCTAGTAGTTCAAGGATTTAACCAACAAGAAGGGATTGATTATACAGAGGTGTTCGCACCTGTAGCAAGGCTAGAAGCAATTCGACTGTTTCTGGCATATGCTGCACATAAGAAGATTAAAGTATATCAACTCGATGTTAAGAGTGCCTTTCTTTATGGTAAAGTTCAAGAACTGGTATTTGTCCAACAAGCTCCGGGGTTCAGTGATCCAGAATTTCCAGACCGAGTCTATAAATTAGACAAGGCTCTGTATGGACTACATCAAGCTCCCAGAGCTTGGTATGAGACACTATCTACTTATCTCTTGGAAAATGGGTTCAAGAGAGGATAGATAGATAGCACATTGTTCATCATGTGGCAAAAGGAGGATTTCCTACTCGTACAAGTCTATGTTGATGATATCATTTTTGGATCCTCTGACGAGAAAATGTGCAGAGATTTTGAGCAAGTTATGAAGCGGAGATTTGAGATGAGTGCAATGGGTGAATTGAACTTCTTCTTAGGATTACAAGTTGATCAAAAGAAGGATGGATTTTTCATTCATCAGACGAAATATGTTCATGAAATGCTCACGCGTTTCAATATGACAGACAGTTCGTCATATGGCACTCCGATTCAACTGAATCATAATCTCGGACCAGATACTGAGAGCACTGAAGATGTGGATCCGACTCAATATCGGGCCATTATCGGCTCTCTCATATATCTAACTGCTTCTAGACCAGACATAACATTTGTAGTCTGTTTGTGTGCTCGCTTTCAAGCTAATCCAAAGGAATCACACATGAAAGCAGCAAAGAGAATCTTGCATTACCTTAAGGGAAAACCTAAGTTAGGTTTTTGGTATCCCTCCGGTGGCAATTTTGACTTTGTTGCTTACACTGACTCAGACTATGGAGGTTGTAACTTGAATAGGAAATCCACCTCGGGTGGTTGTCAGTTGCTAGGTGGTCGCATTGTCTCATGGCAATGTAAGAAGCAAACATAGGTTGCAATCTCAACCTGTGAGGCTGAGTATGTAGCAGCCGGTAGTTGTTGTTCACAAGTTTTGTGGATACAACAACAGACGCGTGACTATGGTTTGAACTTTACAAGTACCCCTATTATGATTGATAACCAATCTACAATGTCCATAACTAATAATCCGGTTAGGCATAGTAAAACGAAGCACATTGACATTAGACATCATTTTATTCGTGACTGTGCTGAAAAACATCTGATTAAATTAGTTAAGGTGATAACTGATGACAATCTTGCCGACCTTTATACCAAGGCATTTGATAGGTCTCGGTTTGAGCTTTTAATCCAACTAAATGGGATGAGATGAGAAATCCTGAGTAAGTTTTTCCCACAAAAGAACTTAGTGTATTTTATTTCTTAGTTTATTTAACTTTTTGTCTTTGCAAAAATAATACAAAAAAAAAAAATTGAGGGTCACGGTATTAATTGCAAAGAAATGATGAAATCATTACCCATGCCTAGAACATTTTATATGTGTGGCTTTTAGATGCAGGTCATACACAGTAAATGTACCTAAAATTGCAACGTATTTGATAGCTTCACATGATGATGTATTGGTAGGCATTAGGCATAATGGTCTTCAAGTACTAAATCTATAATAAATAATACGATCTTTTCTGTGAACTCTTTAATTTGATGTACGACTTAAATCTTAATTCTTAAGAGATAGATCGTACATGAATGCCTGATATTGGATATAAAATAAAAATAAATCATCTGGGGGGTTCACTGACTGTTTCTTCTACTAGATCTAGAAATATGCTGACCTAGATTCAGTCAGTGTTTCCTTACACTAGAACAAACTTGACCGCGAAACAAGAATAACGTGTTCAAGGTTTCTAGTCAAACTATGTCGCTCTGTTGTACGAAAGTACAGACCTGTCACCTCTAGTTTGATTTTAGATTTGTTTACTTCTAACCTTAGTCTTGTCTGATAGTTGAAACATGTACTTATGTACATTGATTTTAAAGCAAAATGACTTGACTTTAAAGATAACATAAATATGAAAAATATCCAATACATGCTATTCTTGACTGTCTAGATCTTAAGGGTATATCAAATATAAGATACACAAGAAATCGTGAACAATAATCTAATCTGTACTTGAGAATTCTGAATGTCGAATGTTTAAGTGGACAACAATACCTCAGCCACCGGTGATATGGGCTACCGTGAATGGTGTCGATATCGAATTTTCTGCTGAGTTTCTGAGGCAGGTCTTGCAGTTGGGGACTGAAGAATAGGAAGACGGCCCAACTACCTTTCCTCTTGAGATGTGTGCTGGCGCGTTTCAACGCATGGGTTATGTGGGAGACGTTACTCACACCCAATACACCAAGAGTCTGGTGTACGGCCAGTGGCGCTATCTAATGCACATTCTGCTAGTGTCATTCGGGCCGAAAAAGGCAGGGTTCGACACTATGAACCACAAGCTGCAGTCAAGGGGAGTGTGAAGGAGCATTTTATTCTATACCCTTGTATACAACAAACCCTACTGCTTCTCTCAGTACTTTTTCGATGAGATGGTTCAGCAAATCAAGGGGAGTGTGAAGGAACATTTTATTCTATACCCTCGGTTTGTCATGATGGTGATCAATGCCTTGCTTCCAAATCTTCCAGTTATTAACCCGGTTGTTCATCTTATGCCGGTAGATAAGAAAATTTTCGGCCATTGCCTCAGTCACAACAAAAGGAGAGTTGTTGCTGATAGACCTCAGGCTGTGCCATTGTTTGGGGCAATGATCAATGGTCCAGCTCTAGTGGCAGATCATGTGGAAGTTGTTGCTGAGCAACCGCAGGAGGTTGTTGAAGACATTCTACATCAAGTAGAGCACCCTATTGAGGGAGAACATATTGATGTTGCTATTGTTGAAGACTTGGTAAGAGATGTTCTGCAGGGCAGCGCTGGTCCAAGTGTTGCGGCCACGGGCTCTCAACGCCAATCTGTTGAGGAGGAACTGAGAGATGTTGACAAGTATTTCTCTAAAGGCGTTGATGCTGCCGAGCCAAGTAAAGCTGATAAGGATGCAACTCATGATTCTGAGGCCACTGAGACTGATGTTGAAGATGATAATAATGATGATGATGATGGGGATGACGATGATGATTCAGGTCAACCTATGATCATTTTCCAGGGTTCTAAGGGGGTGTTGCGTGACCCCAAGGCTGCCAGGGAAAAGGAGAAGGGAAAGAGAAAGGTCCAGGAGGACGATGACTATGTTCCCGTGGACTCCGATGTCGAATTTGAACCAGACCGGTTCCGGGTGCAAGCATATAAGCGCCCGCGTTCCTCTGGTATTGCTATTGGAGAGGGTGGTCAAGCTCCACAAATCACATCTCATTCACCACCACCCGTCGTTCCACCGACTGTACAATCACCACCAGTTACATCCACAACTACATCACCCACACTTCCATCGATTACACCTACTACTGCCCCACCTACGACTCAACCCACCCAATATGTTCCCAACCCGGCTGCTCTTCTCTCAGATCTGGATAAGCCAGGAAGTACGAGTCACAAATTTGACGGCAACGAGCGCTTAGAAAAGAGCCTTGAAAAGTTAGAAGATCAAGTGCGGCTCAATGAGGTTACTATCTTCCAAATGAAGCGCCAGTCGCTCAGGGGGAGTCAAACAACAGGGTGCAGGGAAGATAAGCTGAGATTTAAAGCTGATAATGACCATGACGATGATCCAAGCGCACCCAAAGAAGGTGAGCTGCCTGGCTCTTCATCTAGAGTGCAAGGTGCAGTAATAGCTCAGGGGGAGTCTGGTCAAGGTACTAGTGTGAGCAGATCTGGACAAGGTGCAACAAAGCCTCAATAAGAGATTGAACCATCTGGAGGGTGGAACAAAGAGTCCAGTGAAGCACCAGCAGAAGGGTCAGACTGGAGCAAGAAAATCGAAGAAAAAACGGATCAGAAAGGTGGTTGGGGGGCAGAATCAGGGTCTAGTGATGGTGCAGCGGCAGATGGTGGTGGCATCCAGAAAACAGGGATTGAATCTGAGCAGCTTCCAATTAATCTAACAGAGTCTGATACTATAGAAACGTTGCTTGGTTTGGACGATTCTGATAGCGAGGGATCTGAGTTAGAGGAAGGAGAAATCTTGGATAAGGAGGTTGCAGACTGGAAATCAGACGATGAGATCATTCCAGATGACGATGCTGATATTGATGAACATACAGTGTCCAAGCAACCGGTAACTGAAGTAGTGATTGAAGATGAAGCTGGTGAGAAAGTGATCAGCTTGGAGTAGGACTTAGCTCCTGAAGTTGATTCAGATTCTTAAGAAGTTAAACCAACTCGAGAGGAGTTAAAGAAGTTATGGTTCAAGAAGGTAGAAAAGGAACCGAAAATCAAATATAAAGGTGATATCAGGGTCAGAGGATCGGGCAAGCTGAAGCGAGGTATCATAACTTGGTTCTATGACAGCGATCTGAAGTTGTTCATACTAAAAAGATATGATGGAATTCAGTACTTGAAGAACAGGCTGAAGACCTTTAGCTCGTTGCCGAAAATTGAACTGAAGGAGCTAGCCTGGCTAGACTTAGTGAATATTGGTGATGATCCTTATGCTCGCGCCTTAGAAAGAATCTTAAATCGTGAAGGAAGATCTAATCAGTTTAAAAGTCTAAAGCCAAAGCCGGGGAAGAGAGTTCCTGATCTGACCAGGATTGACCCACTTACTAACAAGCCGTGGATGAAGATGGTCTACAGACCGGTCAAATGCTTGGAGAGGGTTCCGCTGAAAAGAATGCCACAGAACATTCTTGAAAATCTGAAGCAGTAATGGAAGATTGTGAAGGAAAGGAGCTGCTGAGAGTTTATGACAGTTTACATCTGGTAAACTTGTCAAACGACGATCTGATGAAACTTTATGTAAACAAGATCTTGTATAGAGACAGTTGGAGACATGAAGGACAAAGGTATCAGAAGGTTGTGAAGGTGTGCGTAGAAAAAGGCTTATGGGCTGAGAGTCGACAGAGTTGATCGAGAATCAAGATTCGACAGAGCCAGAAGACTGAAGACAGATAGAGCTATTGTCAAGGGGGAGTCTGTTGGTGCACATTTTGTGACAACAGCTCTTATTTTGTAATAGTTAGTTTTGTAATTAGTTTTATAGTTAATTTGTAGTTTGTTTAATTAACAAAGCCTTTTTGTAAGTTGTATTGTAAGTTCGTACGAACATGTAAGTTCGTACGAACTTAGGACCAGCTAAGTTCGTACGAACTTGCTGGGTATAAATACTAACTTGTAATGTTTTATTTGGACGCTTTTTGAAACTGATATATTCGAATATACAGAGCTATCTTCGAATACATACGAACATATACATAAACACTTGCATTTCACTTGTTTTGTTGTTGTTTCTTGTGTATTATACCATTCCGCAAACTAATACACATTGCAATCTCGTTTGGATCCGTTCAAAGGGACTTTCACATGATTAAGCACTAAACAAGGTTTACAATCTATATTTTAATATCTAACATAGTTAAGTTAGAACAAAAGTCAAACTTGGTCGATACGAACTTGAGATAAGTTCGAAAGCCTGGTCAACGAACTTGAGGTAAGTTCGTAGGTCAAGTTCGTACGAACTTACAGCTTGTAGGTTCGTAGGATACTGTATAGGTTCGTACGATACTTAATAGGTTCGTACGATCGATCTGATCAACCCTAATTCGTAAAAAACTGAATCTGAGCTCTTCTAAAATCGAATTCTAAGTGATCTTTAACACCTTGAATGTAAAAACCAATGATTAAACGTCCAAATCTTCCGTATTCTCTCGTTCTTTAGTGTTTGAAACCTCGAACCTTAAACAAATCAATGTTTATCGCTCTGATACCACTTGTAGGTTCCCTAAACCTGGATCCACGAGGTCAATACATTTATCAAGTGCGGAATCCTTAAACAAACGTAACACTAATCAATAAGTAAAACGAATATAGTAAAGAACACTTTTATTGAACGTAAGTATTGATTACATTCAACGTAGGACTAAACTCTAGCTTAGTATATGAAATAGCTTCAGTTAAGCCTTACAAAACTGTCACACCCCACTAAAGCGGAAACACGAGATGTAATAGTACAATGATTTCATAATCGAAAATTACAAAAGATCACCGTTCAACGGTCTATAATTAATACATTACATAAAGTATTATAAGCGTTTACAGCACAAAAGTAAATATCCTAAACATGCTATTACATCCCAAAAGATACGAATTCCGTACGCTAGTGTTGGCATAGATCAAATAGCCGGATTAGCTTCGATTGACAAATTATGACTAATTCCTGAAAAGCATGTAAAATACAGGTCAACTATGAAATATAGTTGGTGAGTACCCAGGTTTTGTGTAATGATAGACCCTCTTTAAAAGTTTATGAAGTTTGGTTTAAAGGTTACACATTATACGTAATTAGTTTACAAGGATAATTTGTTTAGTGCCGAGCTCATAGGAAGAAGATAATTATCCGAAACTTAAGTAAAATCAATTCTTGATGACAGACAAAGGCTATCGCAAGGGTAATTATAAAAGTGATTTGATAACATAAGACTCATTTAAGAGCGATATTTATTTGAAGGTTAGCCCTATTCATGAACCGGTATTTTATTTGCAAAAGAAGTTTATTTAAAAACGAGACTCGTTTAGAAGTGATTCCTTTTGGGAATTCAATTATAGGTCGTAATTGCATTTATAACGCCATACTCGTATTTTAAAAGAAACGTCCAAATCATGTTTATAAAACTCCAGATTTAGCGTTTACTAATTTCAAGTACGAATATAAGACTCATTTTTCGACATTTAATAAGTTCAAGTCAAGTTCATAGAGATGGTGAATTTATATTAATATCAAGACGTTCATATTTTAGACGGGTTATTCTATCGAGTATCATGAGAAAAGAGGCGTTATTTTGAAACTACGTCTATAATTGTCAAGACCACAATGATTTATAATTTTAAAAGCTCCGGTTATGATTGAATGATTTCTAAAGAAGGAAGGTTTCAAATGACAATGTCAGGGTAAAGTTCAAATCGTAATGTTTATAGTTTTAGAGAAAAGTTATTTCAAATAACTACATCATTTCAGAGCTCGTATCACGGGTTTGTAGTTCCAAAGAAACGTCATTTTCGTATCAAACGTCATGCATTAATAGATGTTTATGAAATCACTATGCTATTACATTTTAGTTTATAAATTCGATGATTAATTTATGCTTGAGTCCACAACCAAACCTACAACCGATAAACCCTTGCCCCAAAATAGTGATGCCCTATCGTTGGCATTTAGGATGATGGAATGCACTCACGTGGCCGCGTGAGTGGGGAGGTGGTCTCGCTCCCAAATAGTACTATTCATATGCATCATTTGGCTCATATAGAGTTAATGGTCGTGTGAATATACCGGGGACTTTAGATACGATAGAAAACAAGCATATAATCATGTAACATCGATAAGCATTCACGACATCGTTTTGAAATTTAGCATAGCATAGCATAATACTCATATCACGGTATTTGTAGATTAAGTACATCATAAACATATCATTTTCAAGTAAATAAATCATTCACGTCATTCATGCATGTTTTTCACCCCAAAACATTTAAATAAAGCATTAAAAATAGGGCCTGAGTACTCACTATTGAGCGTGAGCGTACGGATGGATGTAATGCGCGTACCGAACGGGTTTTGACTCCTATTCAATTCCTAAGAACACAAGATTTCTAATTAGTTTCTCGACTAGTACGGTTTGTTAGGATTGCTTAGCTAGCTAATTAAATTACAAAGTGCCGTAAAAGTTTGAATTTCCATTTAATTTACGTTGTCGGTAATTGTTCGAGTTGTGAACAAAATAATGGAATATATGTATACATCTTCTAAAAATTACCAAACTTGGTATCAAACAGGAAATATAGTTCACAAATTTTCTGTGAAAATTTGGGGATTTTTAGAGATACAGATTATTTTTAATCAATTAATGTCTATAAAGTGTGATAAATATGGGAAAAATAGTAATTATTGATGAAAAATTCTGAAATTTTTACTAGATCAGTTTTAACTCATTTTTAGGTTTGTGTAAAATTTTCAAATCGTTTTGAGCACTGGAACTTTGGTTCCCAACTTTATGTGTTTAAACAAGACGTAAATCGGAAAATGTATCAAATCACTTCCAATGTGTGTCAAATTTTGAGGATAATGTCATTTTCAGTGGAAAATGACACGGGAATTTTCCCATATTTTTCTAATGTCAAAAAGTATTTTTCATGAATATTATTCCTCTTTATAGACTTTATTTGTATTAAACTAGGAAAAATACTTATGGTTTTCTAAAAATTCACATTTTTATTTTCAAAGTTCTTTTCATGATATAGTTAATGAGAAAAACCATCCCCAAATTTTTAACATGTTTTATCTAATATTTTTGTATTTTTGATTAATCACAACACAATTATTCGCATTCTACAAGGATAAAATAATGCATGATGTTCATGCATTTTCTAAAAATACTTACTCATCAAGATAAATTTCTACCTTTTTATTCTACTGATATTTACATGTTAGGAGTCTAAAATAATTTTTCTTAGATTTATAGAACACTTTAAGACCCATGAACAAGTATCACAACAAGGTGCTCACAGAAAAGTTACTGTTTGCGCATCAGTTTTGTGTAATACATTTGGAGATCGTAAAGTCAATGGATTTGAGTGAGACCAGTGGGGTTTTAAAGGTAAGACATTAAGCTAAATTCTAGAAGAAAAATCAAGATTTTTGGACCATTATTCACTGAGTTATGGTCGTTTCAAGTAGGGTCAAAATCTGGACAGATTACATGCATGACAAAGTGATCTTTTTGGTGTGATTTCACTACCAAACGATTTTTAGACCTCATCCAAATATTGAAGTCTTGTCTTTTATGCATGAACATGTGTTTTAAAGAAACATAAACATATTTTAACATTTTAACCATTTATTCTAGCAAGAACATGTAAATAAACTCTATAACATCAAAAAGTCGACTTTTTCGGTTTGATTCTTGGTTTGATCATAGGTTACCCTCCTTTTACACATGAATGTGTATAAGTTGTAACCTACAAACCATAAAACCTTATATGGAGATTTAAGCCATGAAAAGGCATGAAATCCATGAAATAAACATAGTAAAAGTAGGAAATGGAAGCTAGGAAGAGTGATTTTACCTCAAAGTTCTTGTATTTGTGTAAGAACACTTTTAAGAAGATGATTTAGGGATGAATGTTGGCTGAGATTTAGTGTGTGTTTAGAGAGAATTGTGTGTGTTTTTGAAAGTGGAAATGAGAGAAATGATTAGGGGAAAGAGTGTGGGAGTGTATAAGCTTTTGCATGGAATCAAAATAGAGTTAGTGGAGAAATTTGAGTGGAAAAAGGGGGGGGGGGTAGAGGTCCGGTTTTTGGGCATCAAAATGAGTTATTATTTTCATTTTTTTGTTAAAATATCATATATATTATTTGTGATATTTATTTGTATTAAAATCTCACAAATCTTGCACATTTCAAAGCTTTAAATTGTGTTGTTTTATGCTTAATATAAGGGTTATAAAAATTGATGTTTTAAATTTCTAAAATACTTCAAATTGTATTTTAGATTTTTTTATAATGGATATTCAAGTATTAGTTTGTCGGATTCGAGTTTCGTTTATTCGATTCGGGTCGCGTTTGCCGAGCTACGAAATTTCGGTTAATTTCCGATTTTTCGTGATGTTTTTGTTGGTTAAAGTGTGAGTCATAAAACTTTATTTTATAAGTTTATAACATTCATCAAAATGTATTTGATTCGATCACGATTGACATTCACAAGTTAATAAACCGATTTCCAGTCGTGTTACCGAGTTACGGAATTTCCAGTTAAATTCCGATTTTTGTGATATGATAAATATTTTGTGATGACATATGAAATTTAATTTCATTTGTTTTCTTTGGCACTTTGTAACCTAATTTAATGTTCCTCACGGTCTTAAAGTCCGCTAAGCAATCTTCTAAGACGTCACACGATTTCGGTAACTTACGGTTTCGGTACTTAAGGAGTCGTAACCTAGACTTTTCACCAGGATTTTAGAGTGTTGTAAACGTAATTAAAAGTACTAGGGATTCTAGTGCGATGTTGACCTGAGATTTTTGACGGTTGTCACAAAAACACATAAACAACTAATTACATTCGAACTAGCATGTAATCTATATAAAGGACCTAAGTTCGTACGGGTTGGACCCTACGAACTTGTCTGGTCACCGGCCCATACGAACTGTCTAAGTTCGTATGATCCTAAGTTCGTACCTACCTAAGTTCGTACGTACTTACATACAAAGTATAAAAGTAAAAGTATTACAAAAAGACTTATCAAACTAACTATTACAAACTAGAAAGCTGTTGTCACTAAATATGTACCAACAATATACAAAATTATTACAAATTTATCTCATTCTATGATGTTCTGTGAGTTTGAGTCTCTACGACGCCACACACACTCAGATCGAACATATTATACAGACTGAGAGTGAATCACTTAGATTCATCTTTTTGTTTAGGGATTTATCATCCCTAATTAACCTAGCAGATATTAAAAATGATCTTCACTCAATGGTTTAGTGAAAATATCATGCCATATGTGTTGAACAACCACTATCCAAATACCATTTCTTTTCATTCTGCACTAGACAAACAAATATGTCAATTTAGCTTGGGTACCATTTCTTAAGTGGGTCCTTTGGAATGATTAATACTCTTCCTTTTTGAAGCTTTAACATTTTCTTATTTACCAGATTCAATGATTACTTTAGTTTTAAAGGCCCATTATAATTAAATTCTTTATAATATACAACCTCATGCCCTTTGCTACTACAATTGTAACTATTGGGAATAACAATAATCAAATCTAAGTTATTAATCTAAAGAGTCAAAATCTGAATTTGTATTATTTAACTAAGTGTTATTCTTAGTCTATGTAATCTAAGTCTGTGTGATGTACAGACTAAATGATCAGAGACTCACAACTCTACTGAGTGAAGATTATAGACTATGACCTTGACAGACTCAAGAACATACAAAGTGAAGTATACAGATTCAAGTCATACAGATTGAAGATAAGTTGACAGACTCAAACATACAGAGTCAAGACCATTGCAGATTCAGAAATTAATGCAGAAGTAGCCAAATCAAACAATATTTGAATTAGGATTATTCAAATTGATAATTGATTTAGTCCTCCTTAAATCAAGATGTAGCATTAACTAACGAGTTAGGCCAAATCTAATAATACTTTTGGCCTTAGAATCTAGAGTGTGCAATTGTTAATCTAAGTCTCTCCAAGTAGTCCTAGATGATTCAACAAACTTCCCAGGAGAAATTATATTGCCATCTCCACCTTTCATTGCTTCAACAATCTTTCCAGGAACAATAGGTCCTTTCCTAATCACCCTAAGCTTTTCATCATAAATGCTTGCTAAATGTCATTCTGCCTTGAGTTTCCAGTGAAAACGGGAATACCTTTTCCAACGATAACCACTGTTGCTGCCATTTGAATGATTTTAGAATTGAGTTGTTTAAATATTGATTTGATATTTGGATTTACGTTGATCGTTAAAGATTTTATATTAATAATCAAATCTTTCTTTGCTTTGATACCAGTTGTTAGGTCTTATAGTAGATCCCAATAACTTGATAATCAAATTAAATTAAGTGTTCAATGCTTAATAGCAAGTTATGAGCAAATCAAATGTTATTGTACTTAGTGGAATTAAGAACAATAAGAAAACATAGTTGACTTGAATACTATTTATCAATATTTCAATTTGTATAAACACATCTTTTACAGTATGTCATATATCTATGAAATGAGCGAATGAAGAGCAATTTTCAATGTATCGCACTACTCTTATTTATACTACAATTATAATGACGAAAGACAATCTCATATCGTATCTCTAACTGATAGAGTATACTACCTAACACCTCTGATATAATGGGATTGATATCAAATAAGATATTATCGAATATTTTGTATTTATCTCCAAAATCCTGAGAGTCTGTAGTAGTATGAGTTAGCATGGCTTGACTCTGTCTTTGCTTGAGTCTGCATGGCTTGACTCTGTCTTCTCTCAAGGTTGTCTTCATTTGAGTCGGTCTTTATTTAAGTCTGTATTTGTTTGAGTTTGTTACACAGACTCAGACTAAGCATACACACATTAAGAAAGATTTAGCCATTTAACAATAAGTTATCTAGACTCATGTTTTGACTCTTCAGATATTCAATTTAAGTTTAATCATTGTTTTTCCTAACAAACTTGAAATGATCCTAGTCCATAAAATGCTGGGAAATTAAGTGAAGACAAATAAAGAGTAAAAAAGGTTATAAATTTTTTTCCTTAAAATATCTTTGATCCAAACTTGATTACTATTAAAAAAACTTTAATTTTCTTTCGACCGGAAGTAATTGAAGTGAACTTAAATGTTGTCGGCAAGAGCTTAATCGTGTCAAATGCTTGTTAGGAGTTTTTGCAAAGTCGTGTCAAGTGTTTATACCAATTAATAGGAAATGATGCCACATTTTTTTGGCGAGGGGACAGAGTCAAACGTATACATATTTGATTCAACTTTTCAACCATGCTAAGTACTCATCATATGTCACCAAAGTGCAAAACTGTCGGCCCCTAAAGTTATCCCGAATACTATTTGGTGTGCTTTCTACCCGATCTAAATGTATACGTCACCCCGTAATTAGAACATAGCTAAAATTGTATCAAATACTATTTGTTTGCACATCTGGTAAGGTTTCCTCCCTGAATTCCCATTTTTCTAGTTATGGGCATCGATGATTTTTGGAAATGAAAAACATAGATGATTCCCCTTTTGTGTTTTCCCTTAGCAAGCAAGTTAAGGTAATCCTGATATTTCGAATTTGAACGAATTTGATTGACAAAGTAACAACATTTCGGGTGAAATAAATGGGCTAAGGTTGATGGGTTGAACTTTGAAATAACAAGGCTATTTCTAGCCCAAATATACTTTCTTGCTTGTTCATATTTCTTAAGTTCAACTTAAGATTAAATATTATTACATACCATTTATGTTGGTTAAATGCACTTTTGTGGCTATGCTTCTCATTTGTCCTACACAAATACACGGCCTTCATTTCCTCGTGTTTTTATGTGAACTCCTATTTCGATATCTCAAAAGTTTACATAACCTGTTATGGAATTGTTCAGTGTCCCTAAATCAAGATAATACCTATATAAGCTTTAATCGATTCTTCTTTTAAATGACATTTGTTAAACACTCTAATAAGGAGCTTGAAGCGAGAAACCAGTTACATTAGGTTAGAGCTGACGCCTAGCGGCACTTGGGTAATTTTCCTTAAAGAGGGGTATTTGTCCTACAATAAAGTAAATTGACTCGATCTAATGCTACGCTATTTAGTACTTATTGCAAATATTATATTACGGTATGATTTGAAAAACAGAGACTAACTTTGTGAGTTATCAAACGTAAGTGATTGATATTATTCAATGGATAAAGCATGGCTATATATAGCCTACAAAAAAAAAACTGAAAATTAAAGGAACAGAATGCATAAAGGCAGGAACAAACTCAAGACCTTTTATTTGCCTAAGTTCAAGACCTTTTATTTGCCAAGACTAATTCTTGCAACAATTAATACTTGAAAGTACCACTCCAATAAATTCCTCCCTTTAAACTGGAAATGTTTATCAAACATTCAGTTTAGTCTTCTTGTGGCTGTAACCCAAGTAGACCTCTGAGCTTAACGAATGTCTCCAATTTCACTGGCTTTGTCATGATGTCTGCAATTTGATCTTGAGTTCCACAAAATACCAACTTAACTACTTCTTGATTTGTAAGATCACATAAATAATGATACCTCACGTCGATGTGTTTTGTCCTCCTATGCATCACCGGATTTTTCGAGAGTTTAATAGTGGTACTATTATCACATAAAATGTCAAGGCGTTCATCTTGCATAAAATCCAGATCCTTTAGAAGTCCTTTCAACCATACACAGTGGTATGCACATGAAGTTGCAGCCACATACTCGGCTTCTGTTGATGATAAAGTGACTATAGCCTGTTTTCATGAACTCCAACATATTGCAGCTTTGCTCAGTAAAAATACATATCCGGAAGTGCACCTCCTATCTTCGATATCTCTCGCATAGTCACTATCAGTATATGCTTTTAACTTTGAGTCGGCATTTCTGTCATAGAAGAGACCAAGATCAAGTGTACCTTTTAAGTACCGGAAAACTCTTTTTGCTGCTTGCATGTGTTCCTCCCTTGGTTTAGCCATGAAACGAGATATTAGACACACTATACATCATGTCGGGTCGTGTGACTGTTAGATACATCAGGCTGCCGACCAATTGCTTGTACAAAGTATCATCAACTTCTTTTCCTTCACCTTCTTTTGCAAGAACAGTTCTAGGAACTATGGGATTCTTAACCGGATTGCAATTCCACATACCAAACCTTTCCAGTACTTCCTTAGCATACTTTCTTTGGCATAGATGGATTCCTTTCGAGCCTTGGTGTACTTCTATCCCAAGAAAGAAGCTCATCATGCCATGATTAATCATCTCGAATTCTTGCTGCATAGATTTTTAAACCTTTCACAAAGCAAAGCATCATTCCCGACATAAATTAGATCATCAACATACAAACATACAATAAGCAGCCTTTTTCCATCCTTTTTGGTGAACAGGGTGTGATCGTAGTTGCTTTTCTTGAACCCCTCTCTTACGAAATAGCCTTCGATCCTACTAAACCATGCTCTCGGCGCTTACTTGAGTCCATATAAAGCTTTCTTGAGACGATAAACTTTGGTTTCCTCACCTTTCTTGACAAAACCTTGAGGCTGGTCCACGTAAACAACTTCTTTCAATTCGCCATATAAGAAAACACTTTTTACGTCTAGTTGATACACGTTCCAGCCCCTTTGTGCAGCTACAGCTAACAAAATTCGAATTGTGTCCCATCGAGCTACTGGTGTAAAAACGTCGTCATAGTCAACCCCTTTCTTTTGAGCATAACCTTTCACTACCAATCGTGCCTTGTATTTATCGACCTCCCCATTTTCGTTTAACTTCATCTTAAATACCCATTTAACTCCAATCGTTTTGACTCCTTCTGGCCGAACAACGAGTTCCCATGTTTTATTCCTTTCAATAGCTTCCAGTTCACATTTCATTGCTTCCACCCATTTTTCTTCTTTAGCTGCTTCCTCCAAATTAATAGGGTCATCGTGAGAACTGAACATTGCAAAACCCACCTCATCATCTGATAGACCTTCTCCACTTTCGTAATCACCCATCCAAACTGGTTGTCTTCTATTTCTAACTTGTGATCAACCATATGTGTCACTTAAATTTTCAGGATCTGGTTGATACCCCATTCTTCATATTGTAGGTTGTTCAACTTCAACTTCTTCTTTTTCATCTTGTTTCACCTCAACTGTTGCTGATTCTTCACCCCAATCTAGATTTTCAAAACTTGATTCAGCTTCATTTGCTTTCCAATCCCACTTTTCTGCTTCGTCAAATATAACATCTCGACTAATGATTATTTTCTTTAAAACTGGATCATATAGTCGGTATGCTTTTGATTCTGTGCTAACTCCAAGTAGGATGCATTTATGACTTCTATTATCAAGTTTCGTTCTTACTTGCTTGGGTACGTGTATCAACACTAGGCTTAATTCCACTCCAACACTCTTCTGGCACCATATCATTCAAAGCATTAGTGAAGCATCTGTTTAGTACGTGACATGCCCATTTTGCAGCTTCTGGCCAAAAATACTTGGGCATTTCTTTCTCTGCTAGCAAACATCAAACCATGTTCATTATAGTGCGGTTTCTTCTTTCGGCCACTCCGTTTTGCTGTGGAGTATAAGCTGCTGTCAACTGCCTTTTAATTCCATGAGCTTCACAAAATTGATTGAAAGAGTTTGAAGTGTACTCTCCTCCCCTATCACTTCTCAAACAACGTATGTACTTCCCGACTTCCTTTTCAACAAGATTTTTGAAATTTTTAAACATTTCAAAAGTCTCATTTTTTTTTCTGATAGCAAATAAATCCATGTCTTACAAGAAAAATCATCAACAAATACCAATATATACCTTTTGCCGCTCTGAGATGTAGGAGATATAGGACCACATAAGTCCGTATGAATTAACTGAAGTTTCTCTGTTGCCCTCCATTCACTTTTCTTCTGTATGGCCTCCCGATGTTGTTTACCGATGTTGCATATTTCACACACCTTAGTTTGCCCTTTCACATGAGGCAACCCTTTCACCATTTGTTTGTGTTGCATGGTTCTAATGGCTTTGTTATTTAGATCCCCATATCATTTGTGCCAAACATCCGTTGTATCCACTTCCTCAACCTGCAGACATTTTTCCTAGACCGGTTTCATGTGAAAGGGTTTCATAATTGCAAGCACCTTGAACATCCGGTTAGGAGTGATCTCACTAGTTGTAATCAATCCTCTTTTTGGCTGATAAATTTTGCACAAGCCTCCTCCAATGACAAATGTTACCCCTTTTTCTTGTAATTTCCCAACACTCAACAAGTTGGTGGTTAGCTGAGGAACAAAAAACACATATGTTATTGTTTGAGTTATGCCATTGATCTCAAACCTTATGTCTCCTTTTCCCGAAACAACCAACTTTGAGTTATTCCCCAACTTCACGGTATGTTTGAAACTTTCATCTATTCGAACAAACCAAGACTTGGTGCCAGTCATGTGGTTTGAACAACCAAAGTCAAGATACCATGTTTGCTTAGTACTAGTTTCTTTCGAACGAAGTAAATTCTCCATGATCAACCTCCAATGATCATAGTCGCCATCAAACTTAGGCACACATGGTGTTTGGAAATTACTCGATTCAGTGGCCATCTCTCACACACTAGTGTATCTCTCTTTGATCTCTCAAGTGTTTGGATACTCACTAGACTCTGATACCAATTGAAAAACAGAGACTAACTTTTGTGAGTTATCAAATCGTAAGTGATTGATATTATTCAATGGATAAAGCATGCCTATATATAGCCTACAAAGAAAACTGAAAATTAAAGGAACAGAATGCATAAATGCAGGAACAAACTCAAGACCTTTTATTTGCCTAAGTTCAAGACCTTTTATTTGCCAAGAATAATTCTTGCAACAATTAGTACTTGAAAGTACCACTCCAATATGATTCAAAAGGTATGCTTTGCTGAAGTATTCGCATAATTTGGAATTATTGCAAATATTATATGATGGTATGACTCAGAAGCTCCCGTTTATTAATTTTTTGACTTTTTATTGTTTAGAATATCAACATACTTTTCAATTCGTCGATTAGTAGTCATATATGCAAGATAAAAGTACATTGTGTTTTAGAAAATTTTAGTCAATATATAATGGATTAGTATTGAATAATGTTACTCATTGTACTATCGTAGAGTAATACTCTCGTGTTACTCCATAACTCATGTAGAAAGTTGTACACATTGGTTTATTAATTGTACTATCCTTCACTTCTAGGATTGTCTCCCTTAAAAACATAAAAGAAGTAATCTTACTAACTAATTAAATTGAGTTGAATATCATGGATTTGGGTATGACCAATTTAACTGTGACACCGCTGAAACCTTTAATATTGGTCCTGGTGGTCCCTGTGTGTTTCGCTTGTACTTATTGATTTAGACTTTTTGATTCACCTCTGTGTTTAATATTCTTGACTTTAACTTGCTGCATCAAATTCTAACCGTCACCTTTAACTGTTTTTTCAAAATGAGGCGAGTTGAATGTAATAGTAGTTAATTTACGTTTTTCACTTCTATTTTTTTTTTTTCATGAAAGTAAGAATAGACTTGGTTAATTCAAACACAATTCAACTTTAGAGAATCAGATTTGTATTTCAAACTCTAGTTATCATCACATATTAGTTGTGAATACGTTACCCTCTATATGATATAAGGTAATTAACTTTATTTTTATCAGCAAAAGTGCTGATTAATGTTGGGTGTGGAGTCTGATGTAGCCATCTATGCAGAGGGGCACTACAGCAGAGATTTGTCTAGTTAGAGGAAGTTTGACATGTTCTAGACAGTCATAGTTCATGTAGAAGCAAGCATGGTTCTAGGCAGTTAGTTCGCATCGAGGAAAATCCGATGGGCTTCGCGTAGAATATTTGAGGCGATGGAATGTCGTCAGATATGAAAGGTTCGTTGTTGACAGCCGAAAGGCCATGGGCTTGGCCTATGACCAGAGAAACTATAATTTATTCTCTATAAATACATCTCATTTGTAGTTGTAAACCCCAAAATTTCACAAGAGCCTGTTTAGCCATAGCAAGATCAATATCTCTATTTCGGCCGTGGAATAGGCTTTGACCACATCAATCATTGCCCAACCACATTATATCACGTGTTCTTTTTTATTATCGCTTACTATTGTCTTGTTATTGCTTGATTTTATTCTGCTTGCATTTGCTTGGTAGATTCGTGAGGATTAGATTTAATGCTCCCAACAATTAAGGGGTTTCGTGAATTTTTGCCACTCAACTGAACAGTTAATTAATTTTTTCATCATATTTTAACAAAGTTGTATAATTTGTAGACTTTTTAAATTCAATAATTCTAACCATACAAGAACAAATTTGATTGAGATCACCGGAGTTTTATGTAAACTCGTAAGGTCCGTACTTTATTCTGAACAAAATCATAACATTATAGGATTCTAATATCAAGATCAAGATGTACAAATTTACAATCTTAGGTGGTGGTAATGGAGTAGACGGGTGGGTGTTGGTTTGAATTTTATGATCACTTATTGGTTGTAGCATTTAATTTTGCACCTATTTGTTTATGAAAACGAAATAAAATGATGATTTTTTGGGATTTAGGAATTATTAATGGTTTTTTGGTCGAAAAGCAATAATATTGGTCTTCTTTTCTTGTTTGTTTGTGTCTCACTTTCATACATACTGTGTGGGTCCTGGCTAAGTAACATGTGGTCATCAATGGCAACCGTGACCACCAGGTTAGATACAATTTAATTAGCCACCATAAATACGATATTATTAATTGAATGCTTTCATAAAAGATAGTATTGTAAATTTGGATTCTCATATAAATGAACGAAGTAACTCGATCCATATCTTATGCTTTTTGGCTTGGTTAGTAAAGGTGCTATTTTTTGGACTTAGTACATAATAGTGGTGGCATTTCACTAAATACTTCTTCATCTCTTTAATTTTAAAACATAAAATTGAGTGCATTATAAGTTAATGAATATAAACAAGTTTTATGGCTCAAATTATATTATAATCAGTATTGCATGCCGAATTAACTCTCTATAACTATCATCAAGGTAACCTACCGACAATGCATGCCGATGTACTCATAATACGTCTCAATTTCCAACCTTTCTTGATAAACATTTTTAACTACAGAGATACCCGTTTTAAATTGCGTATATATGAATTAAAAAATTTTCATTTTTCCCCAAACCTCAATAGAAAAAAATTTCTTCCGTTTACCTATTTATTATAAGTCGATCTCCATCAGATCTAATATTTAATTGTTAGTTAATTATCTTCATGAAAACCATATGAACGGTTCTATTTTGTTCAATTATGATTACATACTTAGTTGGATATGGTGATTAAAAAAATTAATCTGGAACATTCGAAGGTCTGATAGATCGAGCAGGTTTATTGTACAACGTCCTATATACTGTAAGTCTGATAGATATTGAAAAACATCGATCGATGAGGTGACTGACAATGTGAGTGGGTCGTGGTGTTATTTTCTATTTACGTTGAATTGACTAGTCTAATTTGTATGATGACGATCCATGATTAATGGCAAAATTTTCTACATTTGCCTATTTATTATTATTATTATTTAGTTCATCAAAATATAGAATTTTTTAAAGAATGAAAGTATCAATAAAAATGTGTCATCCGATAAAATCTCTCTTTTTTTTGTTTTTTTTTTTATTAAATATCTCAAAAATGATAAGTAAAAAAATACTAAAAATTACACCATAAAATTGTCCATTTTTTCACTTCGATTAGACATCCCACAAGGTATACTTTTGACGATTTTTCTTTTCATTTTTTTGTGGGTTAACACATGTGTTACGATTGACTAACAAAAGTGTTACCTGCGGTTATCACATGCGTTACCAATGATTATCACATGTGTTACAAGCGATAGTCGGTACTAACACATGTGTTATTTGTTTATAGCACATGTGTTACCATTTTCAAAACACACCAGAAAATGAAAAAAAAAAAAAAATATTCGTCGAAAGTATGTCATGTGAGATCTTAAATTGAAGAGGAAAAAACGCTGATTTTTATGGTGCAATTTTTATAATTTTTTGACTAACGGTTTTTGAGATATTAAATTTTTAAAAGTGTGGGGGTTTTGTTATTTTGATCAAGATGGACGGTTGAGATTTGTACTCCCGTAATTTCAAAAAATTCGATACTTGAATGAACTTTTGTCCCCAAATATATTGTACCTCACCAAATTTTTTGACAATTTAAAATAGTGGAGCAAGATTCATACACCCCTCATTAATGGGGTGTATGAATCTCAATTTAAGGTATCACGTCATACATTATCACATCATCATTATTTTATTATTAAGATTAATTTTAAACTTATTTGATTTTTCTCTTATATCTTTCAAAATATGACTTTTTATAAAAATTTCAAATATATCGTTGTGACGTGCTTATTTTTATTTACGTTTCGATGTAAATTTTATTCAAAACTGAGTCAGGTAAAAAATAATGTATTTTTTATAAAAATTAGTGTAATTTTTTTTAAACATATTTTGTTTTTATCTTATAACTTTTAAATTATTTTGTCTTGCGAACTGTTTTTCGAAAAGTCTCGTGAAAAGTCCTTTCGCATTGTGACATGCTTATTTTTATCTACGTTTTGATGTAAATTTATTCAAAACTGAGTTAGGTCAAAATATTTTAATTAATTTTGAATATAATTTGTTTTTCTCTTATATCTTTTAAAATATAACGTTTTGACCCGACTCAGTTTTGAATAAAATTTATATCGAAACGTAGATAAAAATAAGCACGTCACAATGCGAAATAACTTTTCACGAGACTTTTCGCAAAATAGTTCGCAAAAAAAAATATTTTAAAAGTTATAAGATAAAAACAAAATATGTTTAAAAAAATTATACTAATTTAAAAAAAAAATACATTATTTTTGACCTAACACAGTTTTGAATAAAATTTACATCGAAACGTAAATAAAAATAAGCACATCACAACGGTATATTTGAAATTTTATAATAAAGTATATTTTAAAAGATATAAGAGAAAAATAAAATATGTTTGAAATTAATCTTAATAATAAAATAGTGACGATGTAACGAGAGTGTATGAATCTCAAAAGGGGTGTATGAAACTCAACACCCTTATTGAGAATAATAAATTAAGGTGGATGTAAAAGTTTAATGATTTTCTATAGTTACTTTTTTATAAATAGACAATTTTTTTAAATAGAAAAATAGTAAGGTAAATAATAAAATCAGGACGGAAGGGTATGCTCGTCTATATTTAGATTTATTAAACATATATATTTCAAAAATGTACCGTTTTGAAGTTCTTGCATATTTCCAAGAGTGATCATCAAGCTTCAAGTGTTGGCCCTTTTAAGGATTAATCTTGATCTTCTACCAAAAGATCCAACTACGGATGGATGGGTGTTAGCCTAGCTTTGGTTTTGTCACCGTTTTATTTATCCTTAGAAACATTAATAAATGAATCCTCCATGTCTACATCATGCTAGCTTGAATGGACAATAATTAGTCCAATCTACTATTGGTTGGTATAAATGAAAGAGTAGTATATGACGTGGTGAAGGCCGTGGAGCCCATTAGCTTATGATCGAATTCAAGTAAAAAAGGCAAATGTAGAGGGGAAATATTTAATGTAGGTTTAATCAAAGTTCAACTTCACTAAATTCCTTGAAACCAAATCTTTTATTGGATGAAAATTATAATGAGAAGTGTAAAAGAGTTTTTTTTTTAGCGAGTGTTTTCGTAGGATTAAACGTTGAGAAATACTATACTTATTCAAATTTTACAAATGAAATTTCATAAAATGATATGGAAAGTGAAATTTACAAATCACATTAATTAATTTTTTCTCTTTGAAGCTTCTCTCTCTTCATTTTATTGAAACAAATTATTTTATGAATAAAATTTTATAAACATTATGTGAATCTCATGTATTTAAACTTGTGAGTTATAATAAATTAAAAAGAGCAGTTCATTTTATTGATTGGTAAATGGTTACAACCCATGACGTTACTTGTTATAGTCAAATTTTCATAACAAAACGTTAAAATTAAATAGTTTCATTGATCACACAGTGGAAGTCCACTTTGTTACCTACGACCGATGTAATATAAGGCATAATTAAACACATTTTAAAGAACTAATGTCAGATTCCGCCAGTAGTAGCGGATGAAAATTTTGATTGTTGTTGTCAGACATACATTTAATGGTACATAAATGCAAAAATAATTGCTATCTTTTAAATGAAAGTGATTTTTATAATAGTTAAAATTATTGTAATTGTAAATTAAAAAATGTGATAACAAGAAGAAAGAAGATATTTAAATGTATTATATAAAATATAGTTATAATTAAATTATTTATATATTAAATAAATTGAGAGATAAGTAAAAAGATATAATAATAAATTTTAATATTTCTTTTTAAAAATTAAAAAAAGAGTATTAAATATTTTATAAGAATTATAAATTTAAACCTATTAAGAAACAACACAAATAACCGATGATAATTACGACACTAAAATTATGCACACACTACAATTGTCAGATGACATGATATAATTGTACCATATGGCATATTTCTTGTTGTAATCATCAATTTTTATATTATAAAATCAACTCCCATAACAATAAGGTTAACCTAAACGTACTTTTGAGCTCATAATATAAGTAACAATATTAGCATGTAAACCTAAATATATCAACTTATTATATTCTATATTTCGTTTATATATTTTCTTGATTCTCATTTTCATTAATTCGTCTAATTTTAATGGATCATATATACTATTACTTTTAAATTTGTATTACAATTAATATGGTCAAATATTTTAATTTTAAAAATAATTGTACTCGTGAAATGGATTCTACTCTCATAGACTTGAATTCCTCTATATAACCGTTCACATTTATTAATTCAGAAAGCTGATGCTGAAGAGCACCCGAGATGTCTTTCATGTCATTACACTATTCAACATTAAATTCGTATCCAGTTAACTTATATTCGTCGGTTCGTGCCCATCGTCTTCACTTCCTCTGTTGAATATCGATTTCATTTAATTTTCCAAATTGTTTAAAAGAATTTTCTAAAACATTTTTAAATTCGTTTTTCATACATACAGTTGCTTCTATACATCTAACTCAAACTGTTGACTTTTTGTTGATTACAGTATTCTCAAATAGATGCCACAAGATCATATGAAAACTCCCAAGAAACCTAGATGGGTTTCATTTGATTTTTGATTCTTGAATAACACAAAATTACACAAAGATGCCTGCAGTTTGGTTTTCCTTAAGGAAGTCATTGAACTGCCAATCAGGACCAGCAGATGTTCATGATCCAAATCTTCAAAAGAAGAATTTGAGCAAAATAGTTACAAAAACGAAGAAATCGTCAACGTCAACAGGAGGGAAATCAGGATGTTCAAGATCTTTAGCAAATCTTAAAGATGTCATTCATGGAAGCAAGAGACACATGGAAGAAAAACCATCAACAATAGAAACAGCAACAACAACAAATGCTAGTCCAAGATCCATTGGAAGTTCAGAACTTTTAAACCCAATTGCTCATGAAGTTGTTTTATCGAATTCAAATTATGAACTCAAAATCACAGGCTTTGGTTCTTTGCAAGATGGAAATGGTGGTGATCATGAGGGTGTGTCATCAAGATTTGAGGGTACATTAAAACCTGGTACACCGGGCCCACAACATTATCATCATCATCACAAGGTAGCAAGATCACCTATGACAAATAGTCAAAGAAACCGTAATGGCAATTCAAAAAGTTTAGGGTCCGGGTTTCGTGCTTTTAATCCTGCAAAAGCTCCTAGAGCTTCTTTTGAAGGCGATGATCGTGGTATTTTTAGTTTGGTTTGTCATAGATGTGGTGAACACTTTTTGAAATGGGAAGCTCTTGAATTTCATCACCTCTCAAAACATGCAGGTAAGTAAATTTAAAGAAATATATATATATATATATATGTAAATATATATGCTTTTTTTTTCTATGAAAATCATGTTAGATGTTAATATAGGGTCCTAAATATTGATTGTATGATTGTACTATATTGATAGAGAACACCCTTTTAATTAACTGCAGATCCAGGAAAGATATTAAATTTTTCATTTTTTTTATACGAAAATATAATATATTAATTTGGAGGATAAAAAGATCCACAGTAAAGATACTCTACCTTTGAGATAGTGCATCATGAATCATTGATCATAACTTCTGATATTGAATCACTAAAATCGAACAACAAAATAATTGAACTACACATCTTGTCTTGAACTTGGACGTGACACATCACTAATATATGTAATTTAGATACTTCGATAAAACTATAATTTGTAGTTAAGACTGACCTAATTAATCTTCAACTTCTTGATCTTGAATAAAATAAGAACTTGAACAAAAGTGATATAAGACTACAGTTTCAAAACATCACTCTTTTACTTAATCAGTTACATGGGCTGTTTAGGACATAATTCGTCGATTTTGGTTGATTTGGCAGTTACTGAGCTCATCGAAGGAGATTCATCGAGGAAAATTGTAGAATTAATCTACAAAACTAGTTGGACAAAATCCCACGCAATTTCAGGAGGAATAGAGAGGATCTTAAAGGTCCACAACATGCAAAGAACACTATCTGAATTCGAAGAACATCGAGAAACTGTCAAAATCAGAGCTAACAAACTCCAAAAGAAGCATCCTCGATGTCTAGCTGATGGCAACGAATTGCTAAGATTCCATGGGACATTAGTTGAATGCAACCTGGGCCTCAACGGCTCATCTAGTCTTTGCCAATCATATAACTGCAAGGTTTGTCAAATTCTACGATATGGATTTTCAATTAAGAAAAATGGGAATAACAAAAATGTAGTTGGGGGTGTTTTCACTACGTCAACAAGCCAACGGGCGTTTGAAGCCATTGATCTTAACAACGGTTTGTATTTGAGAAAAGCTTTGATAGTTTGTAGAGTGATTGCTGGGAGAGTTCATAAGCCATTGGAGAACATTCAAGAACTTTCTAATCAATCTGGATTTGATTCATTGGCTGGAAAAGTTGGGATTTATTCAAATATTGAAGAACTTTATTTGCTCAATTCTAAAGCATTGTTACCTTGCTTTGTTATAATCTGTAAGACACAAATGTAAAAAAAAAAAGAAGCAAAAGTTGAGGTTTGGATTTTAAATGGGTTAATACATTTACAGTTGATTAGACTTTGTGCAAATGTTTGCCTATATGAATCATCTTTATTATGACTCAATCATATAATTGACTTCTAAAATTATTCAATAAACTATCTCAAAAAATTTCTTCATTTACATGAACATGCCGATTATGTAAATGAAGATTTTAGAAGTTTTTTTTCTAATCGAATCAAAATGAATGATTCATGTAGACGAATATTTGCATAAAATTTGATACACTATAAATATATTAACCCGATTTTAGTTAGTCGTATTTGTTTTCTTTTCTCCTTTTTATAGTAAATTCATTGAAGTAAATTATCTCTTGATTAATTTTAATAGAACATAAGTGTTTGATATAACGTAGTCGGGAGTTTAACGAGAGTTACTTTTTACACGGAGATAACAATTGATTTGACTGCATCATCATGGTAACAATTGATTTGACTAAATATGCATACTTAAATATGAGAGTTATTAAAATGCAATTTTATTTTTAACTAATAATCTTTTTATTAACTTATTAATTCATTTTAAAAATATAAATAAAAACTACACATATGATTATATGTTTTGAAATAAATACTTATAACCAATATAAATATTTATTTGATATTACATACATTTTACTATTCGACGCTTCACAAATATAATGATAAAGACCTTTTATTCAATAATAATAAATTATGAAAAACTATTCGTACAATTATTTGAATAATTATAAAGTTACCTAATTGTTACAATTAAACATATCGCGCATACATTGGTTATAAGTATTTATTCGATCACTATACGGAGTAGCCTATACATCTGCACAATCATACTTGTCATAAGTATTTATTATATTATATTTAAATAGTTTTATTAATTAATTATTGTGTTTTTTATTAATAACTTTTCTTATATGTTTTTAGTTTCAATCCAAATATACCATCATGATCAGTTTATTTTTATCTATATTTCAATATAAACAAAGTTGATTCCGAGACTAAAATATATTTGTTAAATAAATAGCATATGATAATAAAAGTTATGTCGAAATGTAGATAAAATTACATTGATCATAAATATATATTCAGAACTATTTAAAACATTATGTATAAAAAGTTATCAAAGAAAAATTAAATAATTTGTAAATTAAATAAAAATATAACATATATTAAATATTAATCTATCAATCACTTCGTAAATCTGAGGGAGTGTAAATGACACTTTCTTCCGTGTAAAAAGAAGTTCCATCCAAAAATGCATCACACAACCCACTCTAATGACCCCTATACGGCCCACTAATCAATTTTTGACCCATCTAACATTATTGTTACTAGTTTAGTGACTTGCGATTACGTGAAATTAGATATGTATTTTGTTATAATTGACTCATTATAAATACATCATTGTGCGGATTAGATTAAGTATCTTGAATCGTGAACTTGTTATATCAAAAAAAGTAACTTTGTTGATGTACAATAGTGTAGAAATACATCGAAAGCTTTTGCAAGTAAATGTTGCGCGAACTCCTAAGATGGTTGTCGTATGTCGTTATGTTAACGAAATACAAAAGAAACTGAAAGTAGTATATTGCATAATTCGGTAACGTGAGAAGCATGTAGAATCATATTGACTCCAAGTGTTTACTAGAGTCCTGAAATGATAAAAATTCATCCTCAAACCCTGACAAACATATGTACTAATTAAGGGAAATGTTCTACGTTTAGTAAAGGCCTTTTCATCAACTTGTAACACCAAGTAGGGTTCAAGACTCATCTTTGACCATCAATGTAGGATTGTTTATTACCGTTTTTTCATGGTTTCGGTATACCACGTTAAAACGACTTTTCAAAAGGTGTTTGTCGATAGGCCTTGGTATATGGATATATGTATTTTTTGATATATGTATGTATGCCACAACAGCCGAATATCAATCATTGGTTAATGTAAGAGACAATAGGATTATAAAACCTTCAAAAGACTTATAGTATGACAACTATGAAGAACATTGGCAATTCCTTGCAAGATATGTATGATCAATATCGTAATATTAAGTTATGGTATTGATGTGTCTTTTACGTTCCTATATATCAATACACACTACGACTTTGGTTTTAAACTTGAAGCCCATATCTTCCATATATTTCCAACCACCAAGAAGCAAAATGATACTTTGTAAAAAGTGTACATATTCAGTTTATTTTTCTGACGTGACTTTTATTAATAGACAGATAGGTAACTAAACTTTGCGAACATATTCAGTTTGGATAACTATCTTTTTTTATTGACACTTAGATAACTATACTTTGTAAAAATGTTCAGTTTGGGTAACTATCTTTTTTATTTGACACTTAGATAACTAAACTTTGTGAAAATGTTAAGTGTTAAAATTTTGGTCAAGAATTCTCATGATGTTTACATGATTAGAAACTAGACTCGATTTTCAATTCAATACCGATCTATTTTTCTAATAAAATTCTATTTTATTCAATATCCTTCATCATTTTTATTACCTGTAAACGAAGTGTGTTTATATTTGTACTTATTTCTAATTATACATGTTATTCCTGACTGTCTAGATCTTAAGGGTATATCAAATATAAAATACACAGGACATCGTGGACAATAATCTCATTGGCACTTGAGAATTCTGAATGCCGAATGTTTAAGAGGACAACCATACCGATAATCATTGTGATCTACTATTTACAACAATAATAATCAAAGGAATAAATAAAAATTCCTATTTGTGTATTGTTCGCATCATGGCTAATTCGATCTTTGTATCAGTGACATTCTCAAAAATATTGTATGTTTCAAATATGAACAATTTCATATTCGCATTTTACATTTTATGTTATGTTACATTTTTTAAATAAATAAATCAATAAAAGTTCTTCGTTTTTGGAAATTATTTTACATTTTGTTTTATTTAATTGCTCAAACTTTGCTCCATTTATTGTCTAAGTATTTAGGTTAGTCCATTACATTTTAAAATTAAAAATTTTTAAACGTTTAGGGTTGTAAAATCTAAGTTCGTACGAACTTAGATGGTAGGTTCGCAGACTAAGTTCGTACGAACTTAGAGTTGGGGTATAACCTCTCATTTCCACACATTCGAACACTAACTTCGTACGAACATATCTGAGTTCTTCGAACCTACGTATGAACCTAGCTGCGGTCTTCATTTTTCTAATTAAAAATCATTTTGGGGCTGTGTTATTGATTTCCAAACCGTTAACAATCATCAATATCATATTCCTGATCTTTGTAAGTGATTTATTCATAATTTGGACTGTTATACATGTATACATTCGGATTAAAGTTAGGTTTTATGAAAACAAACTTAAAAATCAAAAATGTGTTGCATACATGGCTAAAACTGGTGTGTTAAGGTTGCTTATGATAAAATGCATCTAGGCGCACCATAATCCTAAGCTTGATTGCATTATAAATTGAAAAATTTTGAAACTATTTTTTTCAGTTCATCCGTTCGAACCTACAAGTTCGTACGAACCTAGCCAATGTAAGTTCGTACGAACTTAAGTTTGACTTGGTCAAACAGTAAGTTTGTACGAACCTACAAGGGCAGTAAGTTCGTACGAACTTATAAGTTCGTACGAACCTACTTTGGTTCAAACTTTAGCAATTTTTAATAATAATGACTTTAGGCTTGTTTTAGTTGTAGAATCTTGCTTACAGGACTCTAAATTACTTATGTCCAATCGCTAAAATTATTATTCTTTATTTTTGGTGTGTTTGTGTTTGCTTTTGCAGAAATGGCTGATCAAGTGCGTGAGTTCTTCAATAAGCACAATGTGGTTGTTTCCTTTGATCTTGCAAATCCGGCGACCGAACCGTTTCGAGGCATGCTGGAATTTCTCATGCACTCGCGAGTGTTCTTTGCACTCACTCATTCGCCGACGTTGAGGTTTCCTTACCTCAGTCAATTTTGGGCGACAGCGGTTCATGACTGTGAGCCTCAGCCACCGGTGATAAGGGCTACCGTAAATGGTGTCGATATCGAGTTTTCTGCTGAGTTTTTGAGGCAGGTTTTGCAGTTGGGGACTGAAGAACAGGAAAATGGCCCAACTACTTTTCCACTTGAGATGCGCGCTGGCGCGTTTCAACACATGGGATATGTGGGAGATGTTGTCCACACCCAATACACAAAGAGCCTAGTGTACGGCCAGTGGCGCTATCTGATGCATATTTTACTTGTATCTTTCGGGCCGAAGAAGGCAGGTTTCGATACCATAAATCACAAGTTGCAGTCAGGGATGATCTCGCTTGTTTACAACAAACCTTACTGTTTCAGCCAGTATTTCTTTGATGAAATGGTTCAGCAAATAAAGGGGAGCGTGAATGAGCATTTCATCCTGTATCCCAGATTTGTTATGATGGTGATAAATGCGTTGATCCCAAATCTTCCTGCCATTGATCCGGTTGTTCATCTGATGCCGGTCGATAAGAAAATTTTCGGTCATTGCCTCAGTCACAACAAACGACGAGCTGTTGCTGATAAGCCTCAGGCTGTGCCTTTGTTTGGGGCGATTATTGATGCTGCTTATCAGGCTCCACCAAATAATGGATGGTTGGATGTGCCACAGGCCCAGGTAGATGCTGCGGTTCCACTTCAAGAACCAGGGCCGGCTCTGGCACACGAAGAAGTTGCAGAGCATGTAGCAGTTGTTGGTGAGCCACTACAGGAAGTTGTTGAAGATATCCTGATCCAACAAGAGCACCCTGCTGAGGGAGAGCGTATTGACGCTGCTATTGCTAAAGGTTTGATCAGCGAGGTTCTTCATGTTGAAATAGGCCCAAGTGATGTAGCCTCGGGTTCACGAAGACAAACTATTGAGGAGGAACTGCAAGACGTTGACAAGTATTTCTCTGAAAGTGTTGATGCTGCCGAGCCAGGTGTCGCTAATAAGGATGCAGCTCATGATTCTGAGGCCACTGAGACCGATGCTGAAGATGATGATAATGATGATGATGATGATGGGGATGATGGTGATTCGGATCAGCCTATGATCATTTTCCAGGGCTTTAAGGGGGTGTTGCGTGACCCCAAAGCTACCAGGGAAAAGGAGAAGGGAAAGAGAAAGGTCCAGGAGGATGATGACTATATTCCCGTGAACTCTGATGCTGAATTTGAACCAGACCCGTTCCGGGTGCAATCACGTAAGCGCCCGCGTTCCTCTGGTATTGTTATTGAAGAGGGTGGTCAAGCTCCTCAAATCATATCTCATTCTCCACCACCCGTCGCTCCACCGATTGTTCAATCACCACCGGTTACATCCACAACAACACCACTCACACCTCCATCGGTTACACCTGCTACTGCCCCTCCTACGACTCAACCCACCCAATCTGTTCCCAACCCGGCTGCTCTTCTCTCTGATCCGGACAAGTTTACCTATCTTGAGGGCCAGATCACTAGCCTGATGGATATGGTGACTGCCCTGACTGCTGTTGTTACAAGCCAGGAAGTTCGAGTCACAAATCTGGCAGCTATTAATGAGCGCTTAGAGAAGAACCTTGAAAAGGTAGAAGATCAAGTGCGGCTAAATGAGGTCACTATCTTCCAAATGAAGCGCCAGTCGCTCAGGGGGGATAAGACAACAAGATGCAAGGAAGATGAGCTGAGACTCAAAGCTGATAATGACCGTGACGATGATCCAAGTGCACCCAAAGAAAGTGAGCTGCCTGGCTCTTCATCTAGAGTGCAAGGTGCAGTAATAGCTCAGGGGGAGTCTGGTCAAGGTTCTGGTGTGAGCGGATCTAGACAAGGTGCAATGAAGCCTCAAGAAGAAATTGAACCATCTGGAGGGTGGAACAAAGAGTCCAGTGAGGCACCAGCAGAAGGATCAGACTGGAGCAAGAAAATCGAAGAAAAAACGGATCAGAAAGGTGGTTGGGGTGCAGAATCAGGGTCTGGTGTTGGTGCCAGCGGTAGAAGGTGGTGGCAGCCAGATCTCAGAGTGGGGTGCAAAGAAGAATGAAAACGAAGCTGAGAAGGCTGGCAGTGGATCTGAACAGATTCCAGTGAATCTAGCTGAGACTGAAACTATTGAAGCGTTGCTTGGTTTGGACGACTCTGATAGTGAGGGATCTGAGTTAGAGGAAGGAGAGATTTTGGATAAGGAGGTTGCAGACTGGAAATCTGATGATGAAATTATTCCAGATGACGATGCTGATATTGATGAATTCATAGTATCAAAGTAACCAGTAACTGAAGTATTTGTTGAAGATGAAGCTGTGGAGAAAGTGATCAACTTGGAACAAGACTCAGCTCTTGAAGTTGATTCAGATTCTGAAGAAGTTGAACCAACTCGAGAGGAGTTAAAGAAGTTATGGTTCAAAAAGGTTGAAAAGGAACCGGAAATCAAATATAAGGGTGATATCAGGGTCAGAGGATCGGGCAAGCTGAAGCGAGGCATCATAAGTTGGTTCTATGACAGCAATTTGAAGTTGTTCATACTAAAAAGATATGATGGGATTCAGTACTTGAAGAACAAGCTGAGGACCTTTAGCTCGTTGCCTAAAATTGAACTGAAGGAACTAGCTTGGATAGACTTGGTAAATATTGGTGATGATCCTTACGCTAGTGCCTTAGAAAGAATCTTAAAGCGTGAAGGAAGATCTAATCAGTTTGAAAGTCTAAAGCCAAAGCCGGGAAAGAGAGTTCCTGATCTGACCCGGATTGATCCTCTAACTAACAAGCCGTGGATGAAGATGGTCTACAGACCAGTCAAATGCTTGAAGAGGGTTCCGCTGAAGAAAATGCCACAGAACATTCTTGCATATCTCAAGTGGTGGTACGTGGATAACAAGACTGCTGAGGCAGTAATGGAAGATTGTGACGGAAAGGAGCTGCTGAGAGTTTATGACAGTTTACATCTGGTAAACTTGTCGAAGGACGATCTGATGAAACTTCATGTAAACAAGATCTTGTATAGAGACAGTTGGAGACATGAAGGACGAAGGTATCAGAAGGTTGTGAAGGTGTGTGTTGAAAAAGGCTTATGGCCTGAGAGTTGACAGAGCTGATCGAGAATCAAGATTCGACAGAGCCAGAAGACTGAAGACAGATAGAGCTATTGTCAAGGGGGAGTCTGTTGGTGCATGTTTTGTGACAACAGCTCTTATTTTGTAATAGTTAGTTTTGTAATTAGTTTTATAGTTAATTTGTAGTTTGTTTAATTAACTTAGCCTTTTTGTAAGTTGTATTGTAAGTTCGTACGAACATGTATGTTCGTACGAACCTAGGAAGTTCGTACGAACCTAGGAAGTTCGTACGAACATGTATGTTCGTACGAACCTAGGAAGTTCGTACGAACCTAGGAAGTTCGTACGAATATGTATGTTTGTACGAACCTAGGACCAGCTAAGTTCGTACGAGCTTACTGGGTATAAATACCAACTTGTAATGTTTTATTTAGAGGTTTTGGGAAACTGATATATTCGAATATACTGAGCTATTTTTGAATCTATACGAACCTACATCATAATCACTTGCAATTACTTGTTTTATTGTTTTCTATTGTGTATTATACCATTCCGCAAACTAATACACATTGTAATCCCATTTGGATCCGTTCAAAGGGACTTTCACCTAATTATCGAAGTTTCAACAATTACACTCTATCCTTCTGATTTATCTATCTTTATTTTAAAATATACTTCTATGAAATTAGTTTAAATAAAAATAAACCTACAAATCTGTTGGATCATATGCCTAAGACACAACGTACGTTATTGTTGCCTTTGATATATAATCCCAAATGGTCACACACTATGCAATTAATCCGTTAGACTTTTCTAACAAGTTTGTTTGAACGTATTGATTAAAGTCAAGATAATTATCTTTAAGTTAAAAGATAATCGATGAATCATTTTTGTGATATAACTTTTATGAAGTTACATAAAGTATTATAACACATGAAAGATATATGCATATATTTAGATGATCATTTATATATGTCATTGATTCAAGGAAGCTTTGTCTAATATTTCATGCATGGATTTTGCATGCATGTGTTAGTTACCTTGTTAGGTAACTGTAACAGCCTCTCTTTCGTTTTGGTAATTTCTATTATTTTAATTGATTATTTAATTGTTTTAGAACTATTTAATATTATGTGTTTTATTGTGAAATATTAGTAGATTCAAAATTTTAAGTTTTTGATTTTCTGCGACACAAGGGTTGTGTCGCAGGTTGTCTGTGCGACACAATGGTTGTGTCGCAGGACTGTGTCGCAAAACGGGCTGAACTGAAATTAATTAAGGAGCTTAAGTGTAATTTGAAATTATTTATATAATCGCCGCCTAAACACTTCCAGATAGTTTCTATACGTTCTAAGCTAATTTTTAAGTGAAAAACAGAGAGAATTAGAGAGAATTAAGAGAGAAAGTTGAAAGTTGGGTTTTGATTCATTTGAGCTAATTAGCTGCGTATTTGAGGTAAGGGTTTGATTATTATGTGTTGTTATTGTTTATAAGTGAATTACACCGATTGGAATAGGTTAATTTGATTATTACATGTTTGAATTTGTGAATTTTGAATCTGGGAATTGGGATGTTCATCATTGCGACACAAGGCTTGTGTCGCAGGTTGTGTCGCTTAAATGTTATGCGACACAGTGGTTATGTCGCTAAAGGCGGCCATTTTGAGTATTGCGACACAATGTTAGTGTCGCAGGTTTCTGTTGTGCGACACAGTGGTTGTGTCGCAAGGGTTTGTGGTGCGACACAATGGTTGTGTCGCTAAGTTTATAAAAGAGATTTTTGTTTTGCAAATTTTGAAAATGCGTAAGTGTTTTTGAGACGCGGTTTTGTGAAAATATCACTAACTCAGATTTAGTTGAAATTCGCATAGTCAATTGGAAACGACCTAGTAATCAAGGCTATATTTTAATAGCCTAGGCAGTTTTTGGCCATCCGGGGTCATCTAGGACCCGAAAATGACATATTTCAGTTTTAAACGTCATTGTGGAATTTTCTAATTTCGTTTTTGATTGAACTTTTGTTTGCCTAGACTTCAGGGATTACCTGATTTGAAAAGTAGGCTATAATGATGTTTATGGAACGAACTTCTGACTTGTGTATGATTTTCTGTTTCAGATCAACGTAAGACTCAGTGATATTAGAATCCTGAGTGTGGAGACGTCAGAGGTATCGGTGAGTGGATTCGGAACTCATCATTTGATTTAGTTGTAACTATTTGGTTACAACAAGTAAACGTAGATGTGTATTAGACTGTTTAGTCTTGGTTATTGATTATTGATCTACGTGATATGTGAACTATGTGTACTATGTTATTGAGGTCAACGTGTAGTTGGACTTCTGGTTATTATGTGTTTTACACAGGTTTTGATTCATTTGTTGTGTTTGAGACCTGTGTATGTGTTTAATAACCAGTAGTTATCGGTCTATTATGTATTGGCCATACGGATTGATGGTAAGTGTTCTTGGGGGAATCCCCGGGTATTATGATATCCCCAGAGCCACCGATCCTCATTGAATTATGTGTGTTTACGTTTTATTGGTGTAATTTGCTAGTTATGCTAAATTGAATGGAGTGTGATGAATCTATTCACTTAGCTTCGTGCTAACCCCTCATTTTACTTCCTGCAGGATATGTTTTGTTTAATTGTGGGTGCAGGAGGTGATTGGTTGATCAAGGAATGTTTGACTGCGCTCTTGAACTCTGATATGGTTTTGTAATAAACCTTGTTTTGTGAATTTTTATAATACCCCGCCTTTTGTAGTTTTTAAACAGTTTGAATTTGGTGTATATATTGAAAATGTAAACTGTTTATGTACAATGTTTGATATATATTTTAATGTAATGTATTTTAAATTCATGCTTCCGAGTTTATTAATATGATATTCTTAGATAGAAAGAGGGGTGTTATAGTAACTAACTAAATGGCTAACTAAGTTTATAAAATAGTTAGATAAAGTTAAATGGGACATTGGGAAGGTGGATGTACAGATTTTTGGAGACCTTGGGTTTCCAAAGTCTTCAACCAACTTCCAAGGCAAAAAGCTTCAATTTCCTTTGGGTATTATGTTCCCCTTTTGCACCAATGTCTTCCTACTTATGCAAGGGTATTGCATACACTTTAAACACACAAAAATGGTGAGTTTTAGAGAAAGAAAAGGGCTATATTTCTGCTGAGATTTTACTTGATCAAAAGAGATTTTAAGTGCAAGTATTGAATGAAAAGCATATCAAGAAACATCATAAACTAACTACTATCTAGTGTAGTTTATTTTGGTTCTAGTGATTGCTCGATTTCTTCTTCAAACACTTCTAAACAAGTTAGTTTATGGAGTGTTCTTGACTTGCTAATCTAAAGCTAGCATTTGGATATATCTTGCATTGGTGTGCATCCACTTGGAGAAGAGCATTTTAGTTCTTACATCATCTTATTGTTAAGCAACCACTACTCATCAAAGGTTGTAACATTTCTTACTCCCTATGGTTGTTTACTTTAGTTCCATAATCATACCTATGTGATCTTGGTGGGATTTGTTTTAAGAAAACGTTTTGTAGTTTAATTACCAAATCGCTTCCGTTGTAAAATGCTTCTTGAAAACGTATTTAAATCCCAACAAAATCTACCTACTCTATACAACCCCATCCTAATACTGGACATATCTTAGGGAAAACCTTCATTTCAATTTGTTTCGATTTAACAATGACCACGAATTATACTTGTTGCTTACTCACCTATGTAGTAGGTAGTATATATAGTTTGAGCCCTATCTATTATAAATGTAGGTTCCTTGGTGTGTGGATACACGAGGTAAACTAGTTTATATGAGTGTAGAATCCTCAAATAAACACAACGATAACAAACGAGTAATAACGAATATGTAAATATCACAATTTAGGCTTTATTGAATATAAACTTGTATTACATTCAACCTAAGATACAAACTCTCTCTTTTAGCTTTCTGCAAACTAGCACTAAGCTCTAAGAATGAGTTTACGAACTTACAACTGAATTCTTCTCTCAACATACAGATATATGTATATATACTAGCTAAGTTCGTATGGGCTGGGCCCTACAAACTTGGTCCACTTCGAAGCCCACACGAACTTGGCTAAGTTCGTATGCCCTTCCAAGTTCGTACCTACATCCAAGTTCGTATGAACTTACATATACTCTTATAAGACAGAAGTTAACGATTACAATGATTAACAAAATGACCAATAACAAACTAGATGTTGTTGTCACACAAGATATATCAACAGACTCCTCTTGACAATAGCTCTAGTTTCACCCTAGATGTTATCACCCGAGTTGTCTTCGATCTTGATTCTTTTCAGCTCTTTTGACTTCCTGCATACAACTCATTTTCCACAAAACCTTCACTACCCTCTAACATCTTCATCCTTCATGTCTCCAACTATCTCTATAGTTTCATGAAGCTTCATCAGATCATGTCATACACCCTTTACAACTCTTGTAGCTTCCGATTCACCTTTAGGAATTTCATCTTTTTCAGATCTTAACTCCTCTAGGTTTATCACTTCAATGGAATCTTTCAAAATCTAATTTAGTGTGGTTTGAAGCATGTTGGGTTAGGTTAGTTGACCTAATTACCATTTTTTTGTCTACTTTTTAGTTTTATTTGTTAAAAATCTAATTTATAAAGTATGATTGCAAAAACATAAAATAAATAAATAAATAAATAAAAATGATTGCTTTATAAATATTGTTACAATAAGTCTTTTAATAGATCTAGGAGGTTGTATGCATTAAAGATATATTGGTTGGGTGACTTTCAATGTCTTTAATTGTTGGGAAAAACAATTTTTAACCTAACTTGTTAATCTAATTATCTCAAATAATTATCAGTTATCGGTTAACCCAACTATGAATGATAAAGTAATTATCAGTTACCTAGTTTCTACTGATATCGGCTAGGTAGTAACTATCCGATATATATTTGAGAAATTGGAGGATTTTGTTTCCTTAATTATCTTAAATACACTTGTATAAATAAAGATCATTATGTTACGAAAGATCTAACTCTAAGAACCCAAATACAACTACTCTTCATCTCTTTACACTACTTGTGTAAACATCGATTTATACATATTCAATAATATACTTTGATTTGTTGAGTTCATCCTTTTGTTATTTAATTTCGCTGAATAACGCAAATACTTAATATTGTTAAATCATTTAGTATTAAATGTTTGAAATTCTATTTGGTTATTCAATTCAAGTTCTGCCTTAATACTTTAAGACTTAACATTGGTTCATTTGTACCATTCTCTTTTCAACTAAATATGTTTATTTGACCCATTTAAGATCAAGATAACTCAAATCAACCGACTTATAAGTAAATTGTTTGCTATTGCAAGTTCTATATTTTCTAATTATTTATCTTTTATTAGTAAGTGCGTGAGTAACTTTTCTTCGAACGTCTAATAGGTGCAGTATTGGAACTCATGAAGTTATTAAAAGGAAGCGATAATGTGGTAAGCTCTTATATTCGTTTATCTTACCGTCGTTGAATGCCACTAGAATTTTGTTTCTTGGTAAAAAGTATTTGCTAAATTCATCGTAAATGTTGTTATTATAAACAACAATCATTGGATACAAATATTTATGATTCATCGGGTCAGGTGAGTGGCGTAATGTGTTAGAACAGGTCCAAGTCAAATTTGTAGATCCCTAGACGATCTTTGATCAAATCGTTACAAACAACCCACATGCGGAATCCGTTGGATTGTAATAATCAACTAATATAAAGCTAAACAATTAAGAACAATTCAATGTGAACTTTATTTCCTTTGCAAATTCTCAGAGAAGATTACAGCAGAAAAACGCAGAGAATTAATATCTAAAAAGTCTAAATCTAATTACACAGTAATTAGAGTATTTATACTAATCTGGCCGACTAATGCGACATAAGCACTATGTCGCTACAATCACTAATGCGACATAAGAACTATGTCGCTATTACAACTAATGTAACACAAGCCTTGTGTCGCATAACACATAAAATGTAATTCAAACTAAACTCAATTACATTAACAATCACAATACAAACTCGACCAACTGACAGACACACTAAGATGTATCAACAAACTCCCCCGTGTCTTCAGCTTGGTCTTCAAAATCTTCATTCAAACCCAGCCTGCTGGAAATACACCGCCAGCATGTATTCCATGTGATACACAAACGTTCACAATCCGCTGAAATTGAAATGCAATCTTCTTATTCACAGCATTTCTTTCATTAAAGCGAATCGGATTATCAAACAATTTCCTCAAATCTTTCTCCGAAAAGTTTATCAAGCTCATAGGATCAAATACTCGAAATTGAGTTTTCCTCAAACCATATAACGAACTCTTCTCTGGTTGCTCTGTCTCGGGCACAAATACCAAAACTGCCTCACCAGTGTGAGCATCAAGTTCCCAGAAATGAAATCTTCTTAAAAAATCATGGGGAACAGCTTTCAGAGGAATCTTCTTCAGACAATCAGCCGGAGGATAACGCATTTTGAATATCGGCTGTTTGGTGACTGGATCTATCCTTTTCTTGTAGATATGTCTAGTTCCCAAAGTTGGTTTAATAAAACTGTACCTTTTTGTACGAATTTCCCGTTGCAAAGTAGTTTGAATGAAATTAGCACGGTCATCTCTAGACGGGTTAATCAGAGTGAGCTGAGCGAGACGATTAACCTCTCCTTTTGGCAAAGTGCTCAGCTTGGTGAATGATCTCTTGAAATACTGAATACCATCTAATCTCTTGATCATGAACAACCCGTTAGATACCTTCCAGCTCTTTATCAAACTGGTATAAACACCGCTGACCTTGTATGATTTACATGTAACAGGTACATGCTCAACGGTTTTTCCATGAGGCCACCATTTCGCAAGTTTATCAGCTCGAGTTTCAGAAGTTTCGGTGTCTGGAATCGGAGCCTCTGATGTTCCTTCAGCTGGTGTCTCGGATGTATCTTCAACTTCATCTTCAGAAGAATCTGATTCAAGATAGGAGCATCATCATAGAACTCATTTTCACTTAACCCTACCTCTTCAACCTCAACATCATCATTATCCTCAAAGTCTTCATCCTCAGAATCCGAACTGACTTGGTTTACCTTGCGTTGTATATACGAAAGTTCTGCACATGAATAGTCAACAACCAATGGTCTTGGCTGGCCTGGTATATCGTGCACAGGGAAATAGTCTAAACTGGCCATTTCATTACCTTGATCAATATTTACATCATCATTTACAGACGCAGACCCCGGTCCGATTGGTTATACAGATAGACCAGAGGGAACAGACTCCCCCGGACCAATCAACCGGGTCTCAAACTCCCTAAACCTATCCTCTAAACAGTAATCCGGGAAGTCTGAGCCTTGATCAGCGCAGCTTGAGACTGGATAAGGGAAGCTTGATCTTCAACAGTCCTTTGCATAGCCTCCATCCTTTCCAACAATTGCTTAATAATATCTGGATGGGCATGCACTGGAATCTGCATCTCGGAAGGCCCAGTGGAAGTAAAAGTGCGGGGACGACTGGAAGTAGGAAAATCTTCAGAAACTGTGTAAGTTACGTCATCCCGGGGCCTCTTATCCGTCGAACGAGGTGGAGAGGGCACATAATCATCAATGTCTCGAAAGATATCATCAGATGAAAGATCGATTTTTGGAGGTTGTTGCGGTGCTTGGGTAGGTGGTTGCTGGAGATGTGCTTGTGTAGGTGGTGAAAGTGGCCGTTGAACCGGAGGCGGATCCTGAAAAGCATCACCCTCCGGGGCCACATATGCTTCATTGGGAATATGCCCAAACAAAGGGACATCGGCCGGGACCACAGTACCCCTGGCATAGTGACCAGAAACCACAAATATGCGAGTGTTCATGGGCGTCTGTCGAAATTGGTGGTTCGGAACCACCGGTAATCTTGGAAGCATATGATTGATCAAGAGCTGAACAAATCGAGGATATAACGCCCATTTACCATCACCAGCTTGGGCATTGTTTACCAGAGTCCGAAAAATATAACCGGAGAAGTTGAACGGTTTGTTGTAGACTAGAGCCAGCATAGCCGAAGCCGTCGAGTAACTCATCCCGTCCAAACCTGCCTTCCTGCCACACAGGCAGACAATCATGATGTGTATGAGGTATCGCTAGACCTTGGTGAGAAATGCCTTGCAATAATGATCACGTGGAACGCCCTGATATCCCATCCGAGCCATGGCACCAGCAATAAAAGAGTTAGCATAAGCAATCGGCATCTCCGAATCATCAGGGAATTGAAAGAAATCCCGAATCAGCTGCTCGGTGAGAATAATTTCGCTATCATAAACCCGAGAAATGATCCGTGGATAAGAAAGATCCGAGTTGACAGTAGCATTGGTCCAGAAGTCCGACACATGATCACGATAGATAGGCATAGTGGCCGTGATCGCAGTGGAAATACGGGAACGATGCAGAAATGCAATCATTAGTCGATAGGGCGCCGCAGATTCTTTGTTATCCTCGAGAAAGGCCGTGACATTATGTCTCGGTTCCCAGAAATATGTGTTGACGTTAATAGCAGCCATAACTGTAAGAGCAAAACAAACTTGGAAGCCATTAGATTTAAAGAGTTGACATTTTTGAAATAAAAATGTAAAGCGACACAAGCCGTGTGTCGCAAATCACAAGAGCGACATAACGAGTTATGTCGCAGTTTAGCAATAGAATCAATTTAATGATCTTTCAGCGACATAAGGATTGTGTCGCACCTCAACGGGGCGACATAAGATAGCGACATAGAGAGTTATGTCGCAACATAGATGCGACATAAAATAGAGACAACATGAGACACAACAGTTGTGTCGCAGGTTATGTCGCAATGAAGAACACGACGAACCCAGAAAATTTGCAGACTAAAAAATTTGGGGTTTTCGTGTTTGAGTCGTGCCCGAGAGTACAATAGCATACCAGGAACATTATACAAGCAATAAGATCCACAATTAAACATCAAAAGTCACATAATTTGACAAAAACAATTAAAACCTAACAACCGAAACTTTAAACGCAAATATAAACAAGAATATGAAGTAATAGCGAGTAAAAATGGTACCTAGCGATGCGGAGGATTAAGGAGAACAAGAAAACAGTGGTGAATCAGACGGAGATCCACAAAAAATCGCAGAATAATCGAAATTGGAGGCGGGTGGATTGTGTCGCAGGATTTGGGGTTGTGTCGCAGAGGGTTTAATTTTATGTCGCAGTGATTAAAGGTAATTACAGCGACATATGTGAGGGTATATATAACTGGGCCCATTGTACGACATAAGGTGCGACACAAGATTGTGTCGCTGTGTTGGCAATAAGGTTGGCGACACAAGAGTTGTGTCGCAGTGGTGGCAACAATTATTGCGACACAAGTGTTGTGTCGTAGAAGTCAATCAAGGGTTTTAAATTTTGAATTTGAAGAGAATATTTGTGACACTTATAAAATAAAAGTAATAATGACGGTTTGAGTGGTCTCTATGTAGGGATCATATTAGAAAAACAAGCTTGTATAGAAAATATTAAATTTTAATTCGATTATTAGTATAGATGTCCAAATTTAAATTTACCATGCATAGTTAACAAACCTGAGAAACATTCTGTAACAGGACGATTATCGGTATTGTTTGTCCACTTAAACATGTAACATACGCATCTTCAAGCTGAGCAATTATTGTTAGAGTGATTATGTCTCTGAATCCCACAATAGATATACCCCTAGTATTAAGACATGAACCGAACTTCTATTGTTTAGAGAAAGTATATGAATTAAACATTTTTAAGAATCAAGCCAGCGGTGACAGATCTGTACAAATGTACAACAAAGCGACTTAAACTTGATTCAGGTGTAAGCAAAACCAGACTTGGTCAAACCGTTTGGCGACCAGACATATTGTCATACATCATATGATGGACATCACAAGATAATAAGCACGTATTAGATTATTTCTTAGTAGCTCAAAGATTTGGATGTTAATGCCTACCAATACAGCAGATAATGATACGAATGTATGTAAGGACATGTATAACATATGCTAGATAAACCTACTGATATATCAAGGATAAAACTTAAGATTTTCGTTTGAAGAATGTCTCCTAATGTACTATCATATCCCTAGTTGTTTATAGACACAACTAAACGTCTTTCGAGAATGTTGCAACCTTGCATTTCTTTAATGCTAGTAAACACAAAGAATGGCTGTTGTGAAAGTTTTTTATTTATTTTTATTTGTTTTTATTTTTAAATAACAAAGAAGAAGGTCACAAAGATTACTGTTTGATTTGAAAGAATCGTAACCCTATCATATTGACAACCTCATTAAAACGAGCACGAGAGAAGGCTTTGGTGAATAGGTCGGCATTCTGCTTAAGTGTATCTATTTGGACCAGATCAATTAAGTGTTTTTCATAGCAGTCATGAATAAAATGAAGCCTAATTTCTATGTGTAATAGAAATAGCAGGATTACGTGTAATAGAAATAGCAGCAGTATTATCTATTTGAATAGGAGTCATAGTTAAGAGTAAACAGTAATCGCGTAACTGATGTTGTATCCAAAGAACCTATGAGCAGCAACTAGCAGCAGCAATGTACTCAGCCTCTGCTGTTGAGGTAGAGACTGTCGTTTGCTTTTTGCACTGCCATGAAACTAGCCTGGGTCCAAGAAATTGACAGCCACCAGATGTAGACTTCTTATCCATATTGCAACCACTATAATCCGAGTCCGAGTACGCCGTAAGAGCAAAGGTTTTCTCATTAGAATACCATAGACCAAGAGTTGGTCTATATTTGAGATAACCAAAGATCCTCTGGACAGCCTTCATATGAGTTACCTTCGGTTTCGCCTGATACCTGGAACATAGAGAAACCGCAAACACAATGTCCAGACGTGATGCAGTGAGATACATCAAAGAACCAATCATAGATCGGTAATCTTTCTCCGGACAGTCCTCTTCATCGTCTGTTGGACCAAGGTTATGATTGAGCTCTAAAGGCGTCCCATAGGGTTTACACTCAACCAAATTATACCGTGTAAGCATATCATTGACATACTTTGACTGATGTATGTAAATCCCCTTAGCAGACTGGTCGACTTGTACGCCCAAGAAGAATTTAAGCTCACCCAATGCACTCATTTCAAATTCCGACTTCATAATCCTCTCGAAGTCTTGACACATTTCATCCTTAGTTGATCCAAAGATAATGTCATCCACATAGACTTGTACCAATAACAAGTCATTTTCTTCATGCTTTGTGAAGAGAGTACTGTCGATCTTTCCTCGGACAAACCCATTCTTCAGCAGATGAGTCGCAAGCCGATCATACAAAGCTCTAGGAGCTTGATGAAGACCATACAACGCCTTGTCCAGTTTGCAGACGTAATTTGGATGTGCGGAATCTTCAAAACCAGGAGGTTGTTTTACATATACCTCTTCAAGCACTTGACCATACAGAAATGCACTTTTAACGTCAAGTTGATATACTCGAAATCCTTTAAAAGATGCATATGCCAGAAAAATGCGAATAGATTCCAAGCGAGCAATCGGGGCAAAGACTTCATCATAGTCCAAACCTTCAACTTGAGTAAAGCCCTAGACCACTAGTCGTGCTTTGTTTCTAATTACCACTCCCCGATCATCCTTTTTCACACGATATACCCAACGGGTGCCAATTGGATGAACACCCTTGGGTAAAGGAACCAGTGTCCACACTTGCAGCTCTTTGAATTGTTGAAGCTCTTCCTGCATCGCCTCAACCCAATATGGATCGTTCAAATCATCAGCAGTCTTCTTTGGTTCAACTTGTGATAGAAAGCACGCTTCAATGTCCGAAGCAAGACAAACTGGATCAGTATCGGCATCAGGTGAAGACGTCAAAACAGATTGTTCAGCAGCAGCAATCTGTCTTCTAGTTAAAACTCCTTTTTCTAAATCACCAATAATAGCATCAACTGGATGTGACACATTTATACGAGAGCTCGGAATTGCATCTGGAACAATGATCATCGATTACCACTAGACAATACGAAGCTCCTCCCAAACTCTTCTTTCTGACTGGCCCAAATAAATCCATGTGGAAAAGCTCCAATGGCTTTTCAATTGAATTCACCAGCTTCGGTTTGTGAGACTTCTTGTGTTGCTTTCCTTTCTGACAGGGAACACAATGATCATTCAACCCAAAGGATTTCTTAGGAACACCTCGCACTAGATCATTCTTGATCAGATAGTTCATCTTGCGAAAGTGCAAATGTCTCATACGCCTGTGCCAAAGTAATGATTCTTTTTCGGGAGCTTTTGATAGAAGACATGTTAACTGTTTGGTTTCCACTGTACTCATGTCAAGAATATATGTATCTCTCTCCCTAGGTGCCCTCAGTAACTCCCATTCTTCAGGGATCACAAATCCTAGCTTCAAGATACAACACTCAGTGTCTGTGAAAGCAGTAATGTACTTTTTGTCGCACACTTGAGAGACACTGAGAAGATTGTGTTGTAACTATTCAACAAAATTCACCTTTTCAAAACTTACTATTCCATTGGTAAGCGTACCCTGACCAGAAATGACTCCCCCCTTATCACCAGCGAAGGCCACATATCCTCCATTGTAGGCATGAACTTCAGATAGAAGAGAAACATCACCGGTCATGTGCCGAGAACAACCGCTGTCGATGTACCATTTACTATTCTTTACGGCTTCAGTTTGTTGCGCCACCACAAACAAAGGTAATTAGTTAGAAATGGAGACCCAAGCCTTTATAGTCTTGGGTACTCCAGTAACATCATCAACAACGACCACATCAGTCAAAATTTTATTTTCAAACAGTTTAGAATGTTTGACTGATGAGGTATTGCCAGATGTAGAATCTTGGCAAGATTCTTTAATCTTCCAAACCTGTTTTGGTTTGGATGCTTGCGAGTCAACAACTTTGAGCTTTAAGTTTTGCAATTTGTTTTGCTCAATTTTGTTGATTTTGGCAGCTGGGAAAGGAGTCTTTGAACCTCTCATTAAAATAGATTTCTTTGACAGATTTTTAAATTGAGAGACTCGCGAAACCTGTTTCCCAAACCGTTTCTTTGCAAGCACAGGACAATCATTTATTAAATGACCTTGCTTCTTGCAGTAGAAGCAAGATCGATACTCAAAATTTGATTGAGATTGAGGAATAAACCGATGAGCCAGACCAAAAGAAGCACTTGTGGAACAATCACATTGACGTTCAGCCGTGGCTTTAGAAGTATGTTTAGAAGATTTATTTTCATTACCCATGTTATTTTTAGAGACAATCTTCTTTTGAGGTTCAGCCGTGGCTTTATCTTTTCCTTTTACCAGAGCCTCTGTGGCGCAAAACTTATGTCGCAACTTTATGTCGCAACTTATTGATGTCGCAAAGAATAAGGTCGCAAAAACCCTACAGCGACACTAAATAATGTCGCAACATTGTGTCGCAAAACGGCGCTGTCAGATCCCAAAAACCTCAAAATCGAAAATTTTGAAACCTAATAATTTTTTAACGAAAAACTTCGTAAAACCTACTAATTTTAGGCTTAAAAAACTCCAATTTTCAGCTCCAAAATACATAGAATGAGAATCAAACACACAAAAAAAATACGTTAAATAATCAAAATATGAATTAAAACGTATCCAAAACGATTTGATACCACCAAAATCCTTAGATTATTGCTCTGATACCAATTGTAGATCCCTAGACGATCTTTGATCAAATCGTTACAAACAACCCACGTGCGGAATCCGTTGGATTGTAAATCAACTAATATAAAGCTAAACAGTTAAGAACAATTCAATGTGAACTTTATATTTCCTTTGCAAATTCTCAAAGAAGATTACAGTAAAAAAACGCAGAGAATTAATATCTAAAAAGTCTAAATCTAATTACACAGTAATTAGAGTATTTATACTAATCTGGCCGACTAATGCGACATAAGCACTATGTATTTATACTAATCTGGCCGACTAATGCGACATAAGCACTATGTCGCTACAATCACTAATGCGACATAAGAACTATGTAGCTATTACAACTAATGCGACACAAGCCTTGTGTCGCATAACACAGAAAATGTAATTCAAACTAAACTCAGTTACATTAACAATCACAATACAGACTCGACCAACTAACAGACACATTAAGATGTATCAACAAAATTACTATTATTTATATCGATATTTATATACTAATAATCCAACATCTCTGGATACAAATATTTATGATTTATTAAACTACTTGCACTTCTTTTTTTCCAATTGAATTAAATTTTACAGTTAAAAAAGAAGTTGCAACATTTCAGCCTTACCCCTATATATTATGAGCTATAAATCATAATTATGCCTTACCAAAAAAAATCAAGTTTTTCATCCTTGCTGATTTTTATCACCGAGTCTCTTACAACATGTATTTAAATCTAAATATTTCAATTCCGTTCTATATGTTGGATAAAATTGCTATTCTTAAATTCATTGATATATATATATTAATATATCTAACTGAAATTGCTAAATAGATTTCATAGAGCCTCTCTAAGTGTAAGTGCAGGGACTTTGCAGATCTAAGAGGAAAATTTCATGCTACTTATTTATGCAAGACAAATCAGGTATTAAACTTTGTGTAAATATTCACTTTCATGAATTATTTTTCTTTCGTTACAATTTCATGAACGTCGTATACGGGTTATTCACTAAGATAACCAATCTAATGAAACTTTTTCAATTACATGAACTTGGTAACTGGTGACCGGATAGATAACCAGCTTGTTGTCCACATAAGCGTCAAATATGCTCCAGCTCGGCGATTACTTTCCACGTAAATTGAAAGTTTATAAAGGGTATTAAACTTTGCGAAAATGTTCAATTTGATTAACTAACTTTTTTTTGTTTATAAAGGGTAATTACTTTCCAGTATTTTTAACAAATGTAAATGTACATGTATGTATACAAGATCAGTTATCTTGTCCGCGACTTCGCGAATTTAAACATGAAATTTTGTCGGATATTTTTCATTTTTATGTCATCTTTAAAGTCAGTGAACCCCCCAGATGATTTATTTATATTTTATATCCACTATCAAGCATTCATGTACGATCTATCTCCTAAGAATTAAGACTTAAGTCGTACTTCAAATTAAAGAATTCGCAGGAAAGATCGTATTATTTATTATAGATTTAGTACTTGAAAACCATTATGTCTAATGCCTACCAATACATCATCATGTGGAGCTATCAAATACGTTGTATTTTAGGTACATTTATTGTGTATGTCCTGCATCTAAAAGCTACACATATAAAATGTTCTAGGCATGGGTAATGATTTCATCATTTCTTTGCAATTAATATAGTGACCCTCAATTTTTATCATTTTTGCAAAGACAAAAAGTAAAATGAACTAAGAAACAAAAAATACACTAAGTTCTTTTGAGGGAAAAATTTACTCAGGATTTCTCATCCCATTTAGTTGGATTAAAAGCTCAAACCGAGACCTATCAAATGCCTTGGTATAAAGGTCGGCAAGATTGTCATCAGTTATCACCTTAACTAATTTAATCAGATATTTTTCAGCACAGTCACAAATAAAATGATGTCTAATGTCAATGTGTTTCGTTTTACTATGCTTAACCGGATTATTAGTTATGGACATTGTAGATTGGTTATCAATCATAATAGGGGTACTTGAAAAGTTTAAACCATAGTCACGCGGCTGTTGCTGTATCCACAATACTTGTGAACAACAACTACCAGCTGCTACATACTCAGCCTCACAGGTTGAGATTGCGACTGAGGTTTGCTTCTTACATTGCCATGAGACAATGCGACCACCTAGCAACTGACAACCAGCCGAGGTGGATTTCCTATTCAAGTTACACCCTCCATAGTCTGAGTCAGTATATGCAACAAAGTCAAAATTGCCACCCGAGGGATACCAAAGACCTAACTTAGGTTTGCCCTTAAGGTAACGCAAGATTCTCTTTGCTGCTTTCATGTGTGATTCCTTTAGATTAGCTTGAAAGCGAGCACACAAACAGACTGCAAATGTTATGTCTGGTCTAGAAGCAGTTAGATACATGAGAGAACCGATAATGGCCCGATATTGAGTCGGATCCACATCTTCAGAGCTCTCAGTATCTGGTCCGAGATTATGATTTAGTTGAATCGGAGTGCCATATGACGAACTATCTGTCATTTTGAAACGTGTGAGAATTTCATGAACATACTTCGTCTGATGAATGAAAAATCCATCCTTCTTTTGATCAACTTGTAATCCTAAGAAGAAGTTCAATTCACCCATTGCACTCATCTCAAATCTCCGCTTCATAACTTGTTCAAAGTCTCGGCACATTTTCTCGTCAGATGATCCAAAAATGATATCATCAACATAGACTTGAACAAGTAGGAAATCCTCCTTCTGCCACATGATGAACAAAGTGCTATCTATTTGTCCCCTCTTGAACCCATTTTCCAAGAGATAGGTAGATAGTGTCTCATACCAAGCTCTGGGTGCTTGATGCAGTCCATACAGAGCCTTGTCTAATTTTTAAACTCGATCTGGATAGTCTGGATCACTGAACCCCGGAGCTTGTTGGACAAACACCAGTTCTTGAACTTTACCATAAAGAAAGGCACTCTTAACGTCGAGCTGATATACTTTAATCTTCTTATGTGCAGCATATGCCAGAAACAATCGAATTGCTTCTAGCCTTGCTACTGGTGCGAACACCTCTGTGTAATCAATCCCTTCTTGTTGATTAAATCCCTGAACTACTAGCCTTGCCTTGTTGCGAGTTACAATTCCCTTATCATCACGTTTGCACTTAAACACCCATTTGGTGCCTATTGCATATTCCCCTTTGGGTAGATCAACTAGCTCCCATACTGTGAGCTTATTGAATTGAGCAAGCTCTTCTTGCATAGCCTCTACCCAGGAGTTGTCCTTGAGAGCCATTTGTACATTCTTCGGCTCTACTTGAGATATAAAACAACTATACAGGCACTTATGCATGATCCCAGTATCTTGGATCGATACATATAGACTGATGCTGTCAGATATCTCTCTACGAGTCTTTACTCCAGAACTCGGATCACCAATGATGTTATCAATTGGATGATACTTGTTCACTCGAGATGAGATCGTAGAATCGACTGGTATGTCAGACCCTAGATTTGATCCAATCTCCCTTACTGGTGTTGCTTCTTCTGCAGCCATTTCTTGCACAACATCAGTAACCTCAGATGAAGATGGGATATCAATCGAAGAAGGATCTAAGTCTACAATCGGTGTATCAATCACTTCTTTTCCTTTATCATTTTCAGCTTCTGAACTTGGAACACTAGATCTTGGTGTAGATATATTGTCTTCACCATCATCTAGTATCACATGTTCTAATCCTAGAGTGTCAACTTCACTTAGCATTGGAAGATTAAATGACTTGAAAACAGCGTCATAGTTAAATAACCATTCTGGTCCAGTTTGTACAGCTAGAGTATAAGAAGTGACTTGTATGTTATATACAATCTCAACTCTTCCTGATGTCTTATTATAGACCCTTTTGTTTGGAGATCCGACTTCATAACCTAGGAAAAATCCTTCGTCAGCCTTCTCACCAAACTTAGATTGATGTTTGGTCTTTAATAGGGTAAAATGAACACTGAAGGGTTCGAGACCAGTCAGGTTTGATTTTCGACCATTTAGGAGCTCATAACACGTTTTGTTATGCTTCTTAACGGTTAAAACTCTATTGAGTACATGACAAGCTGTATTCACTGCTTCTCCCCAGAAAATGACGGGAAGCTTTGAATCAGCCAGCATTGTTCTTGCTGCTTCAATCAATGTTCTATTTTTCCTTTCAGCGACACCATTTTGTTGTGGCTCATATGGTGTACTGAACTGGTGTTGAATTCCTTTGCTCAAGCAAAAGACATTCATTACTGAGTTCTTGAACTCTAGGCCATTGTCACTTCTTATTTTCTTGACTCCTCGCCTATATTGATGTTCAATTTGAGTAAAAAATGTCATCAGCATTTCTACTGTCTCATCTTTTGTTCCCAAAAAGAATACCCAAGAGAAACGCGAGAAGTCATCAGTGATAACTAAGCAATAGTGTTTGCCGCCTATACTCCTTGCGTTTACAGGACCAAATATATCCATGTGAAGAAGGTCAAAAGTTGAGACAATGGAATTTTGAGACTTTGACTTATGAGTTTTCTTGTGCTGTTTTCCTTTCTAACAAGGTACACATTTGTCCTCAAAGCCAAATGATTCACAGATGTGCCATTTTCTTATGCCACAACTGTGAATCATTTTCAGATGCCTTGGATAGAAGACATGTTGACTCCTGAACAGATTCAGTAACACTCATGTCCATAACATAAGTGTCGTTCTTCCTAGAAGCCCTCATGATTATCCATTCTTCTTGAATAATGAAATCAGGTTTTAATATAAGTGCTTCTCTATCTGTGAAATGGATCGGATGACCTTTATCACAGATCTGAGATACACTCATAAGATTATGCTTCAGCTCCTCAACATAGTTGACTTGCTCTAGCATTAGTTTACCATTTGTTACATTTCACAGTCCAGTAATTTGACCACATTTCGCTCCTGCGAAGTTGACTATCCTCCCTTCTTACGTATGAAGTCCACTAGAAGATGTTTTTCCCCTGTCGTGTGCCTTGAGCAACCGCTATCAACATACCACCAGTTTGCGGCACGTCTGATTAACTCCTGCACATTAGATGAAAATAATTAGTTGTCAAGGGAGACCCAAGCCACGACGGTCTTGGGTCTGCCATTCTCATCAACGAATGTGAATTCCTTCAAGTATCCATTGCTCTTTTCAGTAGAGCCAGATGCTTTGGAAGTCTCACTCGTCTGAGCATTGAAGGTACTACCACTAGGCTTTCTTTCCGGAGACTTCTGAAAAGGTCTAGGATTTACTGGCCTTGGATTTGATGTAGATCTTACCCTAGTTGGATAGTTATAACTTGAATTATGATAATTCCTATTATTACTATTAGGGTTGTTAAAACGGTTGTTGGGAGTTTGGTGTCTCTGTGGAGTCTTACTCCTAGAAGACTGTCCATAAGAGCTTCCACCAGAAGAGGTAGTGCTCCTAGAACTATCAGGAGACGAAAACTTCACAGATTTTAATGCGGGTTGTGTTCTCTGAGAACTTTGAGTTCTCTTAAATCCCAACCCATTCCTCCCAGCATTACCAGCATTTTGATTTTCTTTAATTTTACCTTCTGGTATAAAGACACCAGACAATCTCAATTTTATGCTTGTCGCCTCAGAATTTTTCAATTTAGGAGGCGACATAGACTTTACAGGAGATTGATCTTTCTTTACCTGTACCTTTCCAGTTTTCCCCTTAGTTGGACAAATGCTTGCAACATGCCCTTTTTGATGACATGTGAAGCATGAGCGTTTTACGAAAGCCTTTTTAGCAGCCTTTTGAATTGTCAGATCGTCCAGTTCAGGCAAACTTGGAGAGGACACAACTATAACCTTCTTACCCTTATCAATTTTAGTATTTAAATTTTCATTTTCAGATTTGGGTAAATCAAGATTAATTTCGTGCTTTAGCTTCTCCTTGACACTTTCATGTTCAGCCACACTCTCTTTTACAAAATTCGTTTTTAGTTCAGAAACAGGTGTAGATTTTGTCTCAGCTTTCGCAGGTCTAACGAAATGTATTAGACCAGGAACTGCTGGTTGTTTAGCAGAATCATCAACAGTAGACATCTCAGTTTCATCAGAAATAAAGGAATAATTATGATTAAAGGGAGGAGGGCTTTCGGTATAGCCCATTCCCCTGTGATCACCAGGCTGTTTTTGGACGCTAAGCATGTTGTCTAAGGTTTCGATAGAGAATTTTCTTAACTCTAATTTCCTGTTAAGATCAGCTATCCTAACCTTTGCGTCAGCTAATTCCTTTTCCCTATCATCAGACATTTTAGTCAATTCTAAAATATGTTCATGAGCCAAGTCATTTCTTACACTTTGCTCATTTAACTTATCTTTTAAGTATTTCATGTCCGATTTATCAGATTTTGCTTTACTTATTAGTTATGAGTTTCTGATGTTTAATATGGTGTTTTCTTCTTTTAAAGATTTTAACTAAGATGTTATGACATCAGATGATTCCACTAACTTCTCAGCCTGTTCTTGAAAGTTAGTACATAACACACAGGCTTTAACTACTAGATCTATATTAAGCAATACCTTTTGTTTCTCAGCGTCAAGATTTGCCATGTAAGCAATGAAGTCCTTTGAGCTCATATCCTCAGTTGACTTCAGAGTCTTGATTCTTTCTTCATCAGCAGGTACATCAACCTCCATCTCAAGTGTTGCTTCCTTCTCTGAATCAGACCCCGTACTGCTTTCCTCCTTTTCTTCAGTAATAGAGGCCATAAATGCTTGCGGTTCCTCAGATTTTGTGCTCCAGTCATATGCTCCTTCTTGAGATTGAACCACCAGAGCTCTTGAAGTATGATTACTTCCTGAGCTCTGATTGTTATCAGAGGAGCCTTGACTGAAATGTCTTGACCCGTTTTGACCAGGAGCTTGATCTCTTTTAGGTCTCTGACATTCCCGAGCAAAGTGCCCAAAGCCATCACAGTTATAGCACTTCACTTTGGATTTGTCAAAACCCAATTTGCTACTTACAAATTTTCTCCAAGTTCTATTCATAAAACGTTGGGCTTTTCGTGCGATCATGGCCATTTGCCATTGCAAGTCCATTTCGTCTAGATCATCTTGATCCAATGAAAGAGGCAAGCAGGGCTACTTCCTCTTCAGCTGACTTCATACTCATGGGCATTGATTTAAAGCTATTTGATGTCCCATATTTCAGTTTTCTATCAGCTCCTGAGTCTTCTGATGAGGCAATATAACTGACATTGCTACTAGTAGTTCTGATAGCCAAGTCCGTTTCACCCTCGATAGTATAAAAAGCAGTAACTCCACCACTTGTAGATGCAGCAGAATCAGACCGTTTACCGTGGTAAATGCTGGGATCCTGAACCTGATCGGACCCGGTCTCTTTCCTTTGCATGTTCAAGTCGTACACACGCAGTTTACCTATCACTTCATCGAGTGAGAGAGACTTATAATTTCTACTCTCTTTTATTATCGAGGTGTAAATGTCCCACTTTGAAGGTAAAGCCTCAAGAAGTTTGTTATTCTTAACTACATCAATATAGCTAAGACCGACATTTTCCATCTCTGTCATCAGATGGTAATATCGAGTAATGATATCCTCCAATGACTCAGATTTCATATGTTTAAAAACATAGAACTGTTTCGTAAGCAAATCAGTTCTACCCTCCTTGATTTGCTCATTCCCTTCAAACCTTCTCCAGAGCTAACCAGAGCTCTCTAGATAGGTCATACTTTTTGAATGTGTGTTTTATCTCTTGCGGAAGGCACATAGTCAGAGCAAATAACGTCTTGTTTTCTACTTCGTACATCTTTCTTTCTTCCTCCTTCAGGGATGAATATGAAACGAATCTCGGTTTACCCTCGAACATATAAGTAGGGGCTTCATATCCGTCCTTGATGCAGAGCCACATCCGAACATCATTATATTTGGCAAAGGATTCGAACCGTTCCTTCCACCAAAAATAATCCTCTCCCTTAAGGAGTTTAGGAGGTGAGGCCGACTTCCCAACTTCATGGTCCATTTCCATCATTTTATTGAGATTTGACATCGTGAGAAAAGTCAAACTAAGTCAAATAGAAAGTCAACTAAAGTCAAACTCTATGTTCGTACGAACTTAGATTAATTCGAACTTATAGGTTCGAATACTATCTAGGTTCGTATGATTTCAAACGTTCGAACTTAGCAGGTTCGAAGCTGTAGGTTCGTACGAACTTACAGCTGGCTAGGTTCGAAGGCTATTTAGGGTAGGTTCGTACGACACTTTCTAAACCGTACGAACTTGCTGGTCAAAACCCAAATCTGAGCAAAAACTCAGATCTAGAGAGATTCAACCGTTGAAATCGAATGAAACTTAAGGAATATGACTCACAAACACTCAAGGAAGCCGAAAGTACAACTTTTATCTTCCAAATCACTTTAAATCTTGTTTTCTTTGTGTTTTAAGCAATCCCAAACCCAACAAAGACTTGTTAAAGCTCTGATACCAATTGAAAGTCCCTTTGAACGGATCCAAATGGGATTACAATGTGTATTAGTTTGCGGAATGGTAGAATACACAATAGATTGCAAGTGATTATGATGTAAGTTCGTATAGATTCAAAAATAGCTCAGTATATTCGAATATATCAGTTTCCCAAAAGCCTCCAAATAAAACATTACAAGTTGGTATTTATACCCAGTAAGTTCGTACAAACTTAGCTGGTCCTAGGTTCGTACGAATATACATGTTCGTACGAACTTCCTAGGTTCGTACGAACTTACAATACAACTTACAAAAAGGCTAAGTTAATTAAACAAACTACAAATTAACTATAAAACTAATCACAAAACTAACTATTACAAAATAAGAGCTGTTGTCACAAAACGTGCACCAACATTAGGTTTTCGGGATGATGTTTATTATAAAGATAATTAGGGACATTCATATACAAAAATCAAATACATTGTTGGTGTAAACACTGACACCCTAGAATTTAGTCTAGAACCATGTCACTGAGTACTAGGCTATCATGATTCCGATTGTATCAGGCCGCTCAACCCTCAACATTGTCCGATAAGGCCTAGTGACTTTTGAAAGATATCATAGGTGCATGAATAAGGTAACTAACTGTTTACTATATTTGACCTTTCTTAACACCTACGTCTAAATGATTTTTTAAGGCATGTAATAATTGTATACTGTGTATGTTAAACTGTCAGTTAAGTAGAGTTTAGTGGTTTAAGCATTTGAGCCTACAACTGAGTCTTTGCTTTCATTTCTAGACTCCATTTTAACACATTTAATAGCTCAATTACTTATGTCATGGCCTAGACCCTCCTTTGCAATCAGTTGTTCATTCCTAAACCTATTTGCGATGAATCTAACATATTTCGGTATATCCACAATTTTAATTGTTTAGACCATTTTCTAAAAGGATGACTTATAGGTAATCCACAAGGTGTTTTACCAACCACCTCTTTGTAGCTTCCACGATTGTACTAAACTCAAGGGTGTTTTCATCCCTATACCAAGGACTCAGCCGATTGACGGTAATTCCTTTGTTTCGTACAATGACACATATAACTATCTACTGTAATTAGAGTTGATCAATTTATAATATTTAAGTGATAGCCACGTGAAAGCCTAGAAAGGGTGATCCGTAAATTATGCCTAGGTCTATGAAAACTTTAGTCGGATATACAACACAACCATTCTCAATTATAGATTTAAAAGATTAATTAAACATCATCGTTACTTCTAATTATCTACATTTCAACAATCACAATGATAAACTACTCACTAATCATGATAATAAATATATCACATACAAAATAAACATAAACATGCTAGATATAATAAGATATATTATAAGTATGAGAAGATAGATATCACTAGGGAAATAAGTTGCGTATTATCGAGAACTTTATAATCTTGAATTAAAGCATGTACACCAGAATCCTTGATTACAAATATAGCTCTTCTAATCTAGTTTAATGACTAATTAACTACTAATTAAAAGAACTAATTTTAGAGAGAGAAACTACAAAAGAAAATAAAGAATAAGAACTAGTTGATGAAAAACGAGGTTGAAATTTATAGGCACAAAGCACAAGCATGACTCTCCTAATGTTGCTTCCTCCAGTATAAAAATCAAATTTCTAAGCAACTGGTGTAGTAGCACTACAGCACCAAGGGTACTGTATACAGGACCTTCATGTCGTACGGTACCCTAGGGTGCCGTATGTGGTGCCTTGTGGTGCCGTGTGCAATATCGTAATTCTTCCTGTGCGGGATCATAACTTGATATCTTCATTTTGCTCTATCTTTTTCGTTCTTGATCCATTTTGGGTGATTCTTGAGTCCACCTTATCGTAATCTCTTCAATAATAATTTAAGATATCAGGTCATAACTCATAGGTTATGATGGAGTAAACGTGTTGCTTATTTTCATACGTTTTTCGTCTTTTCTTTTTAATTTTTGAAACAGTTAACAAATTATGTTGAATAATGATGATATTTGTGTGTTTTTATCAATTTTTGGATCAATATAGGTCAAATAATATACGTAAAATCGTGACTTTTTACGTTTCATAAGCCTTGTTCAAGATAAATTAAATATCTAAACACAAGAAACACGTGAAATGATTTTATTATTTCAAAATATTGATGTAGTAGAGTAAAATAAATCACACATTAAAGGGTTAATACATTGAAAATGTGTTAAACCTTGCGTAAATGAACATTTTAGAAGTTTTTCTCTAATTGAATTAAAATGAAGCTAGTTCATCTAGACGAACATCTGTCCAAAGTTTAATACAACATAAATGTATTAACCATATTAAATTATGGTAGAAATAGGGATGAGCTATGGACTCTTCTTGCAACATCCATGACACTCACTTAGATCATCACGAGGATCTGAAAAAAGAATTTTTAGATAAATAAATTTTTACATATTTGACAAATCAAATTGACTCAGTTCATGTATAGTAGTCCAACAATGGTTCATAGAGCGTTTTGTATAATGTCCAGTCTCAGTTTCTCATTGATGAAGCACCTATATAACCTATATAGCCTATTATAAACAATACAAATTGGATGTTTATTTGCCAATGAATTCATCCAGTAAGGTACCAAGTATTAGAGCAATCCCTCGCATTTCTTTTGTTCATAGGTCTGACATTGCCACCATTTTGGGACTATAGGTTCATGGAACTGTAATTAAGAACATGAAAGTTCCACATTACCATCAAAAGAAGTTCTTGACTAAACACTATATATGAATATGAAATTGTGTCATCGAATGAACAAAGACTGATTTTGAACATACCCATAAGCATTTGAGCCACAAGTTTATTTTCAATACAATCATATGCCGATGTCCTATGATTTCCTTGAACATAGCATATGCACAACTTGTCATGGCATCAGTAAACGTAGTTCCAATCATCTGCAGATTACACAATTTCATCAACCATACAATGTTGCATGCATCCTAAAACTCAACCCAAGTCTCTATTGGAAAAAATTGACAATTTAACAAAGTATTTTTTCTAAGACACAAACATATGATCACTACAAGAAAAATAGGAAATACCAACGACGCCTTTAGCGACGACACCCGGTGTCTCTAAAGGGTTTACATTTTATTTTTACTTTTTTCTTTTAGCTCCAAAAATCGTTTTCGCGCGTAGGCCCTTAACTACGACACATGGGGTCGCTAAAGGGTTTTTCATTTCCTTTTTATTTTAATTTGATGTATATTAGAGATTAATTAATACAAAATATATAATTAAAACACAAATTAGTTTTAATTCTAAACAAACTAATGTTTTTAATTAATTAAACAATAGTTATAAACAATTTAGTTTTTAATTTAAATTTATAATATTATATATAATAAAACACTAATTATCTTAGAGTTTGGTGAACGTCCTTTTGTTTTATGTAACGGTTTACACGTTAGGATTCAATGAAACCACTTAAGGTTTAATGAAACGACTTAGGTTTAAATGAAACGCCTTACGCCTTAGGTTTTTGATGAAATGCCTTAGGGTTTGGTGAAACGCCTTACGCTTTAGGGTTTTACGAAATGCCTTATGACTTAGGCGTTAATGAAACATCTTACGCGTTAGGGTTTTGAAGAAACGCCTTAGGGTTTGTTGAAACGCCTTACGCCTTAGGGTTTTGAAGAAATTTTTGGGTTTGATGAAACGCCTTACCCTTTAGGGTTTTGATGAAATTTTTGGGTTTGATGAAACGCTTTAAGGTTTGGTGAAACGCCTTACGCGTTAGGATGTATTTTATGAAACGACTTAGGGTTTGATGAAACGCCTTAGGGTTTGGTGAAATGCCTTACACCTTAGGGTTTGGTGAAACGCCTTACGCCTTATGGTTTTATGAAACGACTTAGAGTTTGATGAAACGCCTTACGCCTTAGGGTTTTTTGAAACGCCTTAGGGATTGATGAAACGCCTTACGCCTCATTTGATGAAACACCTTAGGGTTTGATAAAACGCCTTACGGTTTAATGAAACACCTTACGCGTGAGGGTTTAATGAAACGACTTAGGGTTTGATGAAACATCTTACGCCTTAGAGTTTAATGAAACACCTTACGCGTTAGGGTTTAATGAAACACCCTACGTGTTATTTTGATGAAACTTTAGGGTTTAATTAAACGTTTTACGCGTTAGGGTTTACTGAAGCGCCTTAATTAGTTTTTATTTTATGTTTATAAAATTTTTATGTAATTGAAAAAATAATTATAAAGAAAATTCGTTTTAATTATAATCATATACTTTTCTATTAATTAAATACTAGTATTATTTTTTATTCGTTTTTATTTAAAGTTTAAATTATTTTGAACTCTTTGAACAAATAATTATAAGCAAAATTCTTTTTAATTATAATCATATAATTTTGTATTACTTAAATACTAGTATTATTTCTAATTAGTTTTTATTTTAAGTAGATAATATTTTTACGTAATTGAACACATAATTATAAATAAAATTCGTTTTAATTATAATCATATAATTTTTTATTAATTAAATACTAGTATTATTTCTAACTAGTTTTTATTTTAAATTTATAATATTTTTAAGTAATTGAACAAATAACTATAAAAAAAATTAGTAGTATAATAATTTATTTTAAAAAGTCAAAAATCCCTCCAAAAGTAGAGTTTCCCGCGACACCCCTACTATGACGATACGTGTCGTCGTTGTAGGCCCTATCTTCGCCACTGTAGAGTTAATATATACACAAACGTGCAACTTCCCTTCTCTATTTTCACTAACCCTAAACTCTCCCTTTCACCGGCCGCTTCCTCCGGTTTACACCACCACCCCACCTACTCCGGCAAACGCACCACCTACACTCTACCACCACACCACCCACGCACCTCCTCTTCGGCTTTGATTGTCGTCACCTACCACCTACACCTCCTCTCTGGCTTGCTTCGACTGCCGTCACCCACACCGCAGCTCCGCCACCCTTCGCCGCCACCCCCACGCCGTCAGGAACCACCTGCAACTGTGGTTTATTGTTTAGCTTTTCTATTTTTTAATTGTTAATATAAATTTATTTTTTTATTGTTAATAATTATGTTGGTCCCAAAGGTTAACATCAATGTTGTAGACCGGGGGGGGGGGTGAATACAACTTTTCTTTTGTTAAAATAGAATTATGAATCTAACTCAGTTAAATAATAAGAACATATAGTGTTTTTTCAAATAATTCTTTTATTTTGATAATTCAAAGAATTACAAGTTAGATGCGGAAAATCTAACTTAATTGAATACAGAATTCTATCACTAAGATCAGCTGAGAACAGACTCAAAGCTGATTACAAGTAATGCTAATTCTGCTAACACAAATGCTCTTTTGACTAACAGTTGATTCACTAAGAATTCACACACACACACACCTAGGCTTCATAACCCAAGTCTGATATTTATAGTCGAGCTTGTGTAATGCTTGAAACTTGATCAGCCAATAAATGTCTTCATCTTCATTGGTTGACTTCAGACATGCTTGTTTGTGTGTTCTAATGAACTCTGCATGACCAGGTCTGCAGTCTGTCATAAAGTACACTGCATATCTTGTCTTGTAGGCTGACCATGATAAGGAAACATTATGTGCATAAGCAGCCAAAATGGACAGGCATGTATGTTGAGTACAACCTCTGAAGATCCCATTTTGTCATACACATACATTCCTAAATGTTATAAGCATGTTTACTTGAGTTTGAAACAAGTAAAGTGTTCTTCAGTTTCTGTGCTGGGTGAACTAGAACATCCGACTCTATGCTAAGTCTTCATTCTAATGTTCAAAATTGATCTTGACTAACAAAACAAATCTTTAACACTTGGCTGAATAATTATAAAGATGTAAGTATCAAAAGACTCTAATCTTCTCTATGCTGGTTATTCTTCACAAGATTTCTGTCTGCTGAGTGAACTGTTAATTTTGTCTGCTGGGTGAAGTAGCAATTTTGTCTGCTTGGTGAACTAACAATTCTGTCTGCTGGGTGAACTTGTTAATTCCTTTGTAATCAGCATATAGACGACTTGGCTTAGTCTTCAAGAATTTCTTTGCAGAATGAATAACTCCATAATCATAGCATTACCAAAGAGTTGTTGTCATCATAAAATCATCATATAAGGAATCATGACTTAAAAAATTAGAATGTAATTGTTACTTATATGAATTTGTGAATTTAATTAACTAGTTAATTTTTAATTGTTGATATTTGATCGTTAAATATTAGTTGATGTAGATTCAGATTTATATTTAGTTGTTAATTGTTAACTTTTAAGAATATGTATTTGTTAATTGTTAGTTGTGAAATGTGAATATAATTGCGAATTTTTCAACTTAATTAACTACTTAATTTTAGTTGTTAAATTTTATTTACTTGTTAATTATTAATTATCAGTTAACTTTTAAAATATGTAATTGTTAATTGTGAATTTGTTAAAAATGTTAATTGTGACATGCTAATTCTAATGTTAGTTGTACATATGCTTAGGTTTTTGAGTGATTAATTGTGGGAAACATTCAGAATATTGGTTAGGATTGCTATCCATAGTTGGCCACCCTTTATTGTAATTCCATCTTTATAAACTTGAGAAATATGATACAAATTAAAATCCACAGTTGTGACGATTGATAAGAGTTAGACTAAGCTTAGGAATCATTTTTCCAATGACTTTAAAAATGGTTTTTACGCATTCATCGAGCGGTGTAAGAACCACTTGAGTTCGGAAGGTCAATGTCGTTGCACATGTCAACGTTGTAATAACTTTAAATGGGGTGATCTCAACGCTATTCATGGTCATATACAACGTTGGGGGTTTAGCCCTGTTTATATAATTTGGAAGTATCACAATGAACAGTTAGATTTTCCAGTTATATATGACACAACATATGAGATGGTCGGTGTCTTCAACGATGTCCGCCAGGAGAATATTGACGACCAACACAACACGAATAGTAATGAGCAACTGAACGTCTAAGTGAACCAAATGACGATATTTATGAATTATTTGTGTTGGCCAAAACCGAGCTATACCCTGGTTGCACTTGGATGTCTTCATTGAATTTTTTGGCAAAGTTGTCGCACATGAAGGTCATGAATATATGGACAGATAGTTCATTTGATCACTTGTCACACTATTAAGCTAAAAAAATGATGAAAAAGATCGGGTTTGGATATGAATCGATCCATTTTTTGTAAAAATGATTGTTGTTTATTTTCGAATGAGTAAGAAAATTCGCAAAATTGTCCAATAAGTGGTGAGAGTAAATGGAAAGACAAAGACACAATGGGGAATAAAGTTGCTCATAAGGTGTTGTGTTACTTTCCGTTGACTCCAAGACTAAAGCCTATTTACAGCTCAAGGGACACTGCAAAGTATATGACTTGGCATGCTACTGGACAGTGTAGGGAAGATGGCAAGATGTGTCACCCGGTTGATGGTAAATCATGAAAAGATTTTGATGAAAGCTTTCCAGATTTTTCAAAAGAAACTAGAAACGTTTGATGATTAGGATTGGTTGTTGATGGTTTTAATCCGTATGGCAACATAAGTTTGTCTTACAACATGTGGTCGGTCATATTAACAACATACAATACACCACCATGGTTATCTATAAAAGAGTCATCTTTTATGTTGACATTGTTGATTGTTGATTCCTAGCCCTAAATCACCTTGGAAGGACTTTGATGTTTTCTTGAGGCCTCTCATTGATGAATTGAAGAGTCTATAGTCTCACGGACTACTTATGGGAGACGTTGCTACAAACACTTTTTCACAATGCGTCTAATGCTTTTATGGACCATCAATTATTTTCCTGCTCGTAGTAGTTTGTCTGGTTGGAGTGGTCAAGGCTACAAAGCATGCCCTACATGTAATGAGGACACTCCATCTACTCATGTGATTGGGAAAACTTCTTATGTTGGTCATAGAATATTCCTTCGCCCCAATCATGCTTGGAGGAATAGCAAGATGTTCGATGGTAAGGTCTAGAAGACACATCGCCCTAGAAAATTTAACAATGATACAATCTTAGAACAACTTGCTCAACTGCCATCACGTATCCTGGGTAAGCATCCTAGTTTTGGGGGTGTGAAGAAAAAACATGATGCAAAAGAGTTGAATTGGAGTTCAAGGGTTGCTTCCGGTTGGAGTTCAAGGCTACTTGGACGAAACTATTACCACACCAATAGTTGAACTTGCACATTTTTTAAGCAAATTTGTGCTCGAAGTTTGATGGAGTCTAACATGTTGAAAGCTGAAGACCAATTGATCAAGATTTTGTGTAGTTTCGAGCAAATCTAACCTCCGGCTTTCTTTGGCATAATAAGTCACTTGGTTATGCATTTAACCGAAGAGACTATTCAAGGTCTGTGTAACACCCACTCTTGTGGCTTAGGGGTAATTAGGTAATTTCCTTCATCCTATATTTAATTACAAGTTTATGTTACTCAAATATGTTTATTAGATAGGAAAGTTAGATAAATGTCGAATAGTTAATTGTGTCAGGTAAATTAGTAATAGTTGTAAATTAAATTAGTTGTTGGTAAAATAAAACATCTTGAATCGCAAAACGGTTTTCAGGTTCCAGACAATAAACCAATTAGTGATTAAATTTGGCAAGTTGGCGGTATTGGTAGGTGATATATAATCCCCTAACTCCTTCATTTCACCTCATTTGTTACCTTCACATTTCTTCAAATCTCCTTCAAGTTCCATGTTCAAAAATCACGAAATTAACATTCCTTGAATTGTGTTAATAACTTGCTGTGAAACCTGGTTTTATTTACTATCAGCATCATCATCTTCATCTCGTTCATATTTTTGAAATTGTAAGCATTTTGCTATTTTTAAGTAATAAACATGAAATTGAGTCAAACTTCGAAATGAGTGTGAAATTGAGCTTGAAATCTTGTTATTTGATGTCTAGATGATGTTAGAAAGCTTGTTTGATGGTTAGGAAACCGAAATTTTGAGTTTGGATGAAAAATTGTTCGTTTTTGGTGATTCTGCGGTTCGGTTCGCAGTTTGTTGTTCATCCTGCGAACCGAGTTCTTCCTGCGAACCCAGATTGACCTGCGAACTGAGTTTGGTCTGCGAACCGAACTCAGTCTGCGAACTGAGTTCTGGTCTGCGAACCGAACCCAGTTGCGAACTGAGTTTGGTCTGCGAACCGAACTTAGTCTGCGAACTGAGTTCTGGTCTGCGAACCGAACCCAGTTTCGAACCGAGTTTCCTGCGAACTGAGATTTTTGTCTTTTTCTGCAAATTTTAAAAATGCATAAGTAAAAGGTTATACTTTTAGCGACCAAAAATTGAAAGATTCCTTTTTAACTGCGGATTGGACTTTTATTATTCCTTGAATACAGGGGTCACCTGTTTGATTAAATATGTTATAATAATGATTCGAAATTTGGTTAATTGAGTAAATAATTAAATAAGCAAATTTTTATAACTTGATATAATTGATAGTTGTAGAGCGGTTATAACAGATAAATTGTAACTTGATAATTGTTTATTATCTGGATAATATGCATTGAGATATGTTATACGATTACAAGATGAGTTACTAACTCATTATCTGTTGTATTCTCAGATCAGTCAAAGACTCAGTAATATAAGAATTCTGAGAGGTGGACGGTAGCAGACAGGTGAGTGGATCTGCAACTCATAATTTGAGTTAGTTGTAATGATGTGGTTACAACAAGTAACATAGACTTGATAGACTGTTTAGTCTGATTTATGATTGTGAATATCTGCTTGCTATATTTGTGGCCTTCGGGCATTTGTGTTATTCAGAGGTCAATTGCGATTGGACTTGGTTACTATTGTGTTCAACACAGGTTCCAGATACATGTGTTGTCGCTGGAAATTGTGTTCTTGTGTTGTAGTGCCAAGTTATCGGTCTATTCTGTATGGGCCTATACAGATTGTGGTAAGTGTTACTGTGGGCCACCGCGGCTGTAGGGTTCCTCAGTAACCACCGATCCTCTTGAGTTTATGTGTTTACTGTGTTAAATGTAAACAGATTGTTATGCTAAATTGAATTATTGGTTGTACATTCATTCACTTAGCTTTGTGCTAATCCCACCATTTCCCTCCCTGCAGGTGTGGATCCCTTAATGGTGATCTTTACTCAAATCAAATGGCTAATGAAGACACAACAATAGATATAAAGTTTGTATTAAGTGCAAATCAAAACAAAACAAAACTTTATAAGCTCTAATCCCAAAATATTCTTCTTAAACTTAGTGTAGCAGCCAAATACAGAGAATAAATGATTGGGAAAATGTCTTACCCTAAATATCTCTAACAAGGGTATTTATACTAAACTGTTTGGCCGTTCTGCGACACAAGCCTTGTGTCGCAGAGATCACTAATGCGACACAAGAACTGTGTCGCAACTACAACTCATGCGACACAAGCCTTGTGTCGCAGTACACAGGAAATGTAATTTTCTAAGTCTATTACATATACAGACACAGTACAGACTTGACCAACTGACAGACACTCTAATATGTATCAACAGCAGGTTATGTTTATCTTTTGCGGGTTGGGCAGGAAGATGGGCTGTGGAAGGAATGTTTGACATGCGCTCATTCTCTGATAAATATGTTTACGTTTTGATAGTTAATATGCATGTAGATTTTGAAGAACAACAGAATATGTTTTGTTTCAGAAATATTTTAAATATTGTAAACTCGCGAAAAATTTATAGTCATTTTGTAATATAATATATAATATTATCTTTTATCCATCGTTTCCGAGTCAAGTGACTAATTTAACCCTGAGATAATTAAAGGGGTGTTATAATCTGCCTGTTAAATGAGGTGGATGTATCCATTTGAAAGATACATGAAAAAGTTAAAAAACTATGTCAGGAATAAAGCTAGACCTGAAGGTTCTATAATGGATGGGTACATTGCAGATGAAGCCTTAACTTTTTGTTCAATGTACTTCAGAATATACATACGAGATTTAATCTTCCAGATAAGAATCCTAACATGCATCATCCCATAATATAGCTAACGAAATCATAACAAACACCATTTATCTATCATCTGAATTTACATTACTTTTTGTTGGCTTTACTTTCATCGTATAAACAAAAACCCAAAAACTAACCCTACTCTTTATAAGCCCCCCACTAGTTGGAACCCTCTCGTCTGAAACATTTCAGTTTCAATTCAATCGCTTTTGAAGAACGACACTTGAGTCATACTTATCACTTACTCGTCTTAATTAGCACTTGTACGTAGTAAACAATTTAGAATACCCTGCATTATAGATATATAACACCTCACTGATTGTGCACTGTTCATAACCATCCAACACAACTACCGATGACAATTAAACTGACCGTTCATTACACATCAAATCTTATCGTTCAGTTGAAAATCAATTTTCAATTGAATTTGTATTTCAATTTTGAATATATACAACAATGGCTTATGACTAACTCACGTGTTTATATAACATATTTATTAAATGGATGTCTCTTAGAAAAATATATCCCTAAATCAACATATATATCGTATTTATCTTTTATTTATAATCATTTACATTTATCTATTCTTACTAACCACCTTTAGTTATTTTCATGTACCTATTTTTAACCAATCTACAACCATCTTTTTATCATGTACCAAAATCTAAACACAATAAATAATTGAAGTTTTATACAATCTACATGCCAACCGAACGCCCAACTAAATGATACTAAAATCTCATGAGGTTACAAATTAATAACGATTATGCATGATAAAAGAAAATTAAATTCAACTCAAATAATGCCACGACTATGCGAATCGATAACGATTGACCACGATGCAATTCACTACTTGTAAAAAACCATGGTGTTTTTTCTTCAAAATAATTCAATATTATCTATATACTAATAAGAGCGTAAATTACAATTACAATTACAATAAATAGATCCATGAATAGGTGGAAACATAATGATGTTATGATATTAAAAATAAACACAATATAGCAATAAACTAACTAATTGTACATCAACTAATCCAGTAGAAACTAAACATGCTGAACAAAAACCAATTGAACAACTCGATTATTTAATAGTAATGAACGTACCAATCAATGACGATCGATTGAGCAGCCAGGAATCAGAGGACGATCAAAATGGGGAGGGAAGAATCAGAATGAGCTACTATGGGTTTCTTTTGTATCAGTCGTGAACAGGAAAACATATTCTCTCTTTTTTAATTAAAAAAAATTAAGCCTCCTAAAATTGAATATCAACAACTAGATCATCAAGGAAGGAACTCATCCAAAGGCTCAAACTCCTCTGTAATATCCTTTTTTATTTTGTTTAGAAGAGATTGTTTAAAAGAGATTTCTATAATTGAATAATCTTATACTTTCGGGGAAAAAGATTCTACACATGCATTTTTCAGTTCTAAAATAGGCAATCTACAATAGTAATGAAATAACCAATAATAAAGAGAGATCTTGAAATATTTAGACCGCTCCTTATGGGAGCTTCGTTCTCCGTTTTGTATCCACTTGGCACTTCATCTTTTGTACTCACCATAAGCACGTACCGTTTTCGGGGACCGTTCTGATGTCCTCGTTCTTCTGAGAACGGAAGAAGAACGTAACAATGAGTCCGGTTTAGTACTTGTGCTTGTATTTATTGACAATAAACCATTCAAAAATATATAAACATACGAAGATGATGAACACAGTGAAATTAATATTAAGAACAGTGGGAGAGATGAAGAATGCAGTAAACATACCAAGATGATGATTTCAATTGAATTTTTTATGGAACTCTTTATTTGGGCTTCATATTTATTGTAATTGGCCTTGAGTTTAGTATCTAATATATTAAATGGATTGGACTTTATCTCTAAATTAATTAACTTATTTATGTATTATATATTAATATTTGTTTAAGTGAACAAATTATATTATGTATTGTATATTACTTTTTTTAATTATTGTAATTTTTATTATTAATATTAATATATTTGTATTAATATTTAAGAAATGACGTAGTGCTGAAAAATTCAGTCTTGCAGTCACCATAAAAAACATTCAATTTTGAATTAGTCATCAATCTTAGGTTAGTCATTATAGGGAGTAGTCTTAGAATTTTTCTAACTAATCACATATATCGAACGAAAGCCATCATGTCTTTTGAAGTACCTTTTTGAATATTAAAGTGCCTCTTTGTACACTAAAGTTGTCGTAGTAATTGTAGGACTATACTTGTCACAAATTAGTACCTCTAATTCGTTTTTCATCGTCACACGTCAATATGCATTCATCAAATATTAGTTTTATTTTCAACGCAGCTTTTTAAATAATTTGTGGCTTCAATAACATGCCGAGCATGCTAAGTAATGTAATTTTGTTACATTGCATAATCCATCAGACCGGTCAACAAACCCTCGTATACAAATGAATAACGTAAAATGAATACATATTCCTTTCATTTAGAAGTATATAAATATATTTATATTCATGTATTGTGATTACTCCGTTGTGTACTATATATATTAAGTCACGATATGTGTATACTATAAAAGTCATGTGCACTTTAACAAACTCCGTACGAGTATTCTCAAATTAAAGCTTTTTAACTTTAGAATGATACAACCACTAACATAAGTTTAGTTCACCAACGAATACATACAAAGTTCAAATGGATTCTCAAAGATTTCTAATATGGAATACCCAAGTACAAACAAACAACAAAAAGGATATTGTTTTTATTTTTATTTTTATTTTTATTTTGTGCATTACTATGATGTACCGTATGTTTGAGTTGTATATACATAACACATAGCTTTTAAAAACATATATCATATCGAAAAACTTAATTACAAAAATGATGTATAGATAAATAATTTGAATCATATTCACAAATAATTATATGTAAACATTTTTACTCTCAAGTCATTAAATACAACAGAAGTGGTGTTGCGTGACGTTTGTTTTGGGTTCATTTTGTGTCAAAATAAACAGTACCTCCCAACGTGTCTATATACACTTTATTGGTACATGATATGTAATAACAGCTTTATATTTGTAATAGTTAGTTTGTAATTTGTTTATGTTGTTTAATTTAATTGAATATTTTGTTAAGTATGTTTGTAGGTTCATACGAATTTAGAGTAGGTACGAACTTACAGATAAGTTCGTACGAACTTTGTAGCAGCTAAGTTAGTACGAACTTGACTGTCTATAAATATAAGTTTGAAAATATTCATTTGTACGCTTTTGAGAACTTAGTTTCAACAAACTAAGTTCGAATACATTGTAATACTCTACTTAGTTCGAATACATTTGAAGTTACTTTGTTAAAAGCTTAAAAACACATTTGTTACACTCGTTTTATTGTCGTTAAGTGTATTAAAGGATTCCGCACTATAATACATGTTGTAATCCCGTTTGGATCCGTTCAAAGGGACTAATAATTGGTATCAGAGCTTAACAAAGTCATTTGTTGGGTTTGGGATTAGAAAACGCAAAGAAAACAAGTGTGCAAGTTATTTGGAAGATATAAGTTGTACTTTTGGCTTCCATTGGTGTTGGTGTTTCATATTGTGCAAGAAAAATTCAACTTTGTCGCCCGAAACGAACTAGATTTGGAATTTTCTCAGATCTGGTTTTCAAGAACTGATTCGTACGAACTCAGAAAGCATCGTACGAACCTACCCAAAATATTATTCGAACTTACAACTGTAAGTTCGTACGAACTTGACCTTCGAACTTGTAAGTTCGAATAGTTTGAATTTTTGGCAGTCAAGTTCGTTTGACCAGTTTGTTTGACCATTCGAACTTAGGTAGTCTTCGAACTTAATTTTAAGTTCGGATTAATCTAAGTTCGTACGAACTTGTCTTGGTTGACTTTTGTTGACTTTTCGCAAAAATGTCTAGTTTAAATAAAATGATAGAAATGGACCATGAGGTAGGGAAATCCGCCTCTCCACCGAAACTCCTTAAAGGAGAAGATTACTTTTGGTGGAAGGATCGTTTTGAATCATTTGCTAAACATAACAATGTCAGAATATGGATCTGCATCAGCAACGGATATGAGGCACCTACCTATGAATTTGAAGGAAAACAAAGGGTGTATACATATTCGACGATGAAGGAGGAGGACCGAAAAATGTATGAGGCATAGAACAAAGCGTTATCTGCTCTCACTATGTGTCTACCTCAAGAAATCAAGCACACCTTCAAAAAGTTCAACCTATCTAGAGAGCTATGGTTAGCTCTGGATAAGAGGTTTGAGGGTAATGAGCAGATCAAAGAAAGCCGAGCTAATTTGCTTACTAAACAGTTCTATGTTTTTAAACATCTGAAGACTGAAACATTAGAGGATATTATCACTCGATACTATCACCTCATGACTGAATTAGAAAACAATGGGCTTAGCTTTTCTGACACTGTGAAGAACAATAAGCTTCTGGAGGCGTTACCTCCTAAATGGGATATATATACTCTGATGATCAAAGAAAGCAGAGAATATAAGACCCTAACACTTGAAGAAGTTATTATGAAACTGCGTGTTTATGACTTGAACATGCAACAGAAGGAGACGGAATCTGATCAGGTTCAGGATCCCAGTGTTTACCACGGTAAACAATCTGATTCCGTTGCTTCGAAAAGTAATGGTGTTTCTGCTTTCTATACCGGTGAGGTTGAGTCAGACTTGGCTATCAGAAATTCTGGTAGCAATGTCTGTTACATTGCTTCATCGGAAGACTCGGGCAAAGACCGGAAACCTCAAACTGGTACATCTAGTGGTTTCAAGTCAATGGCTATGAGCATTAGATCTGCTGAAGAGGAAATTGCCTTGGTTGCTTCCTTCATAGCTTCACACGAGAACTTCATCAAGGGCAAGATCACTGATCCTGAATTGATAAATGAGGATTATGATCAACTGGACCCTGATGACTTGGAAGAAATTGACTTGCAATGGCAAATGGCCATGATTGCAAGAAGGGCTCAGCGATTTATGAGCCGGAGTGGAAGGAAGTTTGTGAGTAGCAAACTAGGGTTTGATAAAACCAAAGTAAAATGCTATAACTGTGATGGTTTTGGGCATTTTGCTAGGGAATGTCAACGACCTAAAAGGGAGCAAACCCCGCGTCATAATGGGCATAGACACTTCAACCAAGGTTTCTCTGGCAACAACCACAACTCCGGAAGTAATCAGACTTCCAGAGCACTAGTAATTTAGTTGTAGGAAGGAGCATATGATTGGAGCTTTAAGTCTGATGAACCACAAGCGTTCATGGCCTCCATCGAAGAAGAGAAGGAGGATAGCAACGTTGAATCTGATTCAGGAAAGGACACAGCGACAGAAATGGAGATTGAACGACCTACTACTGAAACAAGAATCAAGCAACTGAAGTCAACTGAGGATATGAACTCACAAGACTTCATAGCGTAACCCACACCAACCACTACCACTACCCTAACCCACCCTCACCACCACCACCACCCACATCGAATAAAACCACCCTAAAACTAAACCACAGCCACCACCACTACCTACACCCACTGCCACCACCCTCCACCCAGTGCAACCGCAACCCATAGCCTCCCCCACCAACACCCACAGCCACCGAAACTAAAGCCACCACAACCCAACCTAAAAAAACCTACAAACCACTGCCACCATCGCAAACCGGTCAAAGAAATAAAAGAAAATCAAAGAAAATCGAAGGAAATCGAAGAAAATCGAAGGAAATGGCTGTTGGGAGGTGAATCGCTTCAAAAACCGATTTTTTTTAGATGAAAATCAAAAACCACCGCAACCAATCGCCGGGCTCGCCGGTTTCTTCTTCCTTTTTGGCGATTTTCTTTTTCTTTGTTCAACGATTGTTTTCGACAGGACACGTGGCGGATGATGATTGGTGTTGCGTGAATCTCGAGGATTGCCAGAATGTGGATATGTATTTCGGCGATTTCGTTGTTTAAAAATGAAAAAGTTCCCTGACAATGTCTATTTCGTGTTTTCTAGTTTGAATGGTTTAATCTAGTAAGCGGGTTTTGGGGTAGGGCATGTTAAACGGGTTGCAAGTGATATGGGTCGGGTTAAAGAGGGCTTGGGTTGACTTGTCACCTAAGATGATTGCCAAAAGTCAGATATTCCAAAACATGAAATTCCGTTCTTTTCACAGATTTCAGGTTGACACGACGTGTCATTTTGATCAACACATCGTGTCAATGCAACGGGACTCAAGGGGTGAGTTCGCTACTCGACATGGTTTGTCATTGACGATCTTTTAAGGTTTTCCAGTTTGACATGGAGTCTTAAATCTCCTATATCCTAACTTCACCGACTAGCGTATTAATATGTATGTAGTAACATCATATGCAAGTTGACCTTTTATTCATACATCCTTAATGAAATAATATTGTGAGCTAAGTTAACTATAAAATTGACAAAAAAGGGAAACTAGGATAAATCGGGTCATTTGGGTTAAAACAATACCTGATTAAGCAGAAACACAACCTACAACATACCTTAATTAATAATAAGCATTTGGATCTTGGTAAATGAGTTTTATTGTTGTGTGTTAATACTGAGAATACAAAGGGATATAAATAGATAAACAATTTACATTCTAGACCCTCTAATATCTAATATTATGTTTACTATATTACTGTCTAATATTCCCCCTCAAGCTAAAGTCGGGGAGCAACCCGTAGCTTGGATCCAAGAAGAAGAAACCGTTGTAAGGATAGAGGCTTTGTAAACACATCTGCAATTTGATCGTGTGTTTTGATGAACTGAATAGAGAGCTTCTGTTGAGCAACTTTCTCTCTAACAAAATGGAAATCGATCTCCACATGTTTTGTTCGAGCATGAAACACTGGATTAGCTGAGAGATAGGTGGCGCTAAGATTGTCACACCACAAGATAAGAACTGATATCATTGAAACGTGAAGTTCTTTTAGGAGCGTCTCAAGCCATGTCAATTCTACAACAGTGTCTGCTAAAGCCTTGTACTTCGATTCTGTAGACGAACGGGAGACAGTACGTTGCTTACGAGCACACCAATTATATGAGATTAGATCCAAGATAAATGGCAAATCCCCTAGTGGATCGATGGTCATCTAGAGATCCAGCCCAGTCTGCATCGAAAATGTTGTAAGATCATCCAGAGAATGAGTGTAAGCATCAGTGTAAGCATGAATAATTGGGGCAGAATCGTGTTGTATCAGCAAGCCGAGATGAGAGGTTCCCTGGAGGTATTAAAGAATTCGTTTAACATCAATCCATTGATTGACAGTTGGGGAGTGCATGAACTGACAAACTTTATTAACCGCAAAGGTAATATATGGCCGTGAGAGAGTTAGATATTGAAGAGCCCCAACTGTTTGCCTAAACTGAACTGGATTGTCATACAAAGCGCTATCACCGAGTGCCAAATTGGCGTTTGTGGTCATGGGAGAATCAACAGGCTAGAAAGCCTAACCTTGTGAATGAGTGAATGTGAATGAGTGAATGATCTCTTATATGTACTTCCGTTGAGAAAGGAGATCTTTGCCTCTAGGAACCACCTCAATGCCCAAAAAATAAGATAAACAACCCATATCTTGGATGGCAAAAGTGAAGTTGAGCCGTTTAATGATGTGATCAATAAGTCGGCTATTGTTACCGGTGATGATGATGTCATCAACATAAAAAAGCATGTATAAAAGATTCCCATTGTTGGAGTAGATAAGCAATTTACATTCTAGACCCTCTAATATCTAATATTATATTTATTGTCTAATATTCCCCCTCAAGCTAAGGTCGGGGAGCGACCCATAGCTTGGATCTAAGAAGAAGAAACCGTTGTGAAGATATAGGCTTTGTAAACATTTTCCATTTATCTTGGATCTAATCTCATATCAAGGTGTGCTCGTAAGCAACGTACTGTCTCGCTTTCATCTACATAATCGGAGTACAAGGCTTTAGCAGACACTGTTGCAGTTGACATGGCTTGAGGCGCTCCAAAAAGAACTTCACGTTTCAATGATATTAGTTCCTGTCTTGCGTTGTGACAATCTTTGCGCCACCTATCTCTCGGCTAATCCAGTGTTTCATGCTCGAATTTAAGCAATTGTGTTTTGAGTGTATACAAAGCCTAGTTCACAAGAAGCATCACCTTGAACATGCTTGAATGATGCTTCAGAAATTGTGAAAAGTAGCAGCATGCGGACGTGAGCATCATGAGATCTATGTAAGATACTCAGGGTTTGAAATCTAAGTTGCCAGCGGTGGTTCTTTATCGGAAGATGAGGAAGAGGCTGTAATGGTTTTGGATGGACAGCGAATAGATCCATCGATGTAGCCAAAGAGACCATTGGTGATTAAGAAGGGTTGGATCATTGTTTTCCAATATCCATAATTGGTAGGGCTTAAGGTGAAACCGAATTTATAGCAGTTGTGATTTGTTTTCTTCACTTTGGTGAAGGTTGTGATGGCCATTGATGATCAAGAACAGGAAGAATGGACCAAATTAATCTTGGTAAATGAGTTTTATTGTTGTGTGTTAATACTGAGAATACAAAGGGCTATAAGTAGATAAAAAATTTATATTCTAGACCCTCTAATATCCAATATTATATTTATTATCTAATAGGGTTAATCAGGTTGTTAACCCATATAATTCGATTAGGCTCTTTTAACAGTAATAGGTTAGGTTTGGTAGGGTTCAGGCTGGATGCAGGTCAGGTTCTTTTGACACCCATTCATGTCGTCTGGGTTTAATCAGATTTTATAACTCATATTCCTTAGATACCCTTCCTTACCAAAATGTTTCCTTTACCCTTCGATTATATAAATATTACGTAAAACTATGAAAACTTATAACATCAACCTATTCACAGCCCCGTCACAAGGACAATATGTGAAACACAATGTTGAGCATACACTCTAGACTGACCCAAACGGCCTAAACTACCTGTTATTCATAATATAAATGTTAAACATAAATCTAACATCAAAAACATTTCAAAGAAATTCATTAGTTCATATGAAGTCAATCAACGTCCTTCACAGATAGTATTTTGAGTGCTATGGCTTGTTCAAGGAACAATCTACCAAAAAATGTACTAAAATGATAAATAAACGTGTAAAGAACTAGAAGTTGCTTAAACATGTAAACAAACAAACCCGTCAAATCAAGGGGTTGCAGATTTGAGTATCAAAAGAGTATGCTAGATATAATAGGTGTAACGTCTGTGAAAGTACCTTTCAGAACAGGACAGGTGCAAACAGACATGTCTGTGGGAGTTCAAAATACGAAAGACTAAATTGAAAATATATATGTATATATATATATATAAAAAAGAAAAAAAAATCAAAATTAAGAAAAGACCGGCAAAAAGCCTTTGGCCTACCGGTATTTGAGAAACTTTTCAACCTAGGTTGTGAGTTTAAGCTTCAAGGGATGCAATGTGTATATTAAATGTGTAGTTGTACATATACAAGATGTGAGGTAGGTGTAAGTTTTCCCTTCTAAAAACTTGATAATTTTTCTTTTGTCATTGTTTGCTCTCTTTGCTTGTCTTAGAGCTACTAGACATCAATATTTAGGCAGTTCAAAATAATAAAAGTTCCTTCAGCAGAAGTAGAAGTTGACCATAGTGTATGCAGTGAAGAAGCTACAACACAAGCTGCTAGAGTTGAAGAATGCCTTAAATGGGTCTAAAGTGCAGAGCCTCGGACTACTTAAATCGGTAAAGCACTGACCCTTTGGTAAAGCACTCACCATAAGAACCCAATATAATAAAGATGCAACAATGATATCAAAAGAACCATTTCACAATAACACAGATTAACAAATAAGCTATAACATAAAGAAGTAAACAAGTTAAAAATATATAGGTCACATTTAAGCTTAAAATTACGAATCAACAGACAAATTGAGTTTATAGTATATGAAATTACTTTGTTTCACAAGTTCCACAAGCTCCTTTGCTTCATGAATTGCAGACTCCTTCACTAATCCATCCACAACTCCCTGCAAATTTGATCGACCAACATTCATCTCCCGTACCAAACCCTCCTTGCTCAACTCAAATCCAAATCTATAATCATCCTTTTTTAACGCAAATGTAACAATCATCCTAAACGTTACTGAATCAGGACTAATCTCATTTTTCACCATTTCAGCATACCACTTCTTAACATCTGACATATCATTCTTCTTAACAAATCCATGAATCAAACCATTATAAGTATACACATCCGGGTTTATCCCGTTGCTTTTCATTTCATCAAGTAATCCAATAGCTTCCGTGATTCGTTTATCAACAACCAATCCTCGCACTTTTGCATTATAACTTCTCACATCAGGTTCAATATTCTTGCTTTTCATCGCCTCCCATAACTTATCACCCTCAGATACCTTACCCTTTGCATATAATGCATCAAGAATGGTATTATAAGTATACAAACTACATTCACATCCATTTCCCTCCATCTCATCAATCACTGATAACGCTGAATCAGGAGCTTCCATCTCACAAAACGCTTTAATAACAACATTATACGATACATCATCAGGCTCGATTAAAAACACCTCACGTAGCTCCCGAAACAACTCAGGCATCAAACTAAACCTCTTTGAATTAACACAGGCAGTGAGAAGCGCGTTTGCAGACAAGACAGTACGGGGACAATTTAATTCAGGCATTTCATCGAACAGTTTCCGTGCATGATCATACATTCGTGATTTCCCATACAAAGAGATTATTCTAACGACAAACGACTCGTGACTCATATCCACTGCGTATCTCTTTTGATGTTCAAGGATTTCTTCAATGTACGAATATTGTTTGGCGCGTGCAAGATGGGAAACGACGTCGTCGTAGTACTTGTAACTGTAACGAAACGGGCCACTGTTGGATGTTCGTTTGAATGTATCGATGAATATTTTGAGGTTTGCTAGTGAAGTTGTTAATTGTGACATTGGTAAGGGTTCAAATGTTAGTTTTTCAGTCTTGGGTCGTCGGATGATGGTGGTGGTTGCCAGTGTGGGGGTTTTTTTGGGCCTTTTTGTTTTTTGTTTTATTATTTTCGTTGTGGTGTTGGATACGGCGGAGGCGGTGCCGGTGCCGGTGCCGGTGGTGGTGTTGTTGAAGATGTTGTGGAGACGGTTGTAAACGGCGGAAGACATGATTTAGGTGTTTTAGGGGAAAGGGTTTAACTGAGCTGATATGGTGAATTGTAGGAGGGTGTTGGACTATCGGCTATATGACATTTTTATATTTTTGCTCAACTAATCCTTCAAATATTTTTACAATAATAGCAAACAAATAATGATGATTAAAAAGATTACAAGTAATTTAGTTTAAATATTTTATGAAAATGACCAATTGTTGAACTCGGTGTTAAGTTTAACAATTCGAACATTCGGTGTAAAAACGAACTCAAAAAAAGAAAGATGAAAACTAATTTTAAATTAAAGGTTAGTGCATATGAATGCATCAAACTTTGATCGAAAATTTATAGAATATAACCAACTTACGAGTAGTGGTTTTAATGCACTTAAATTGTTAAAACTCACAAAAAACGCACTTTACCTAAAAACCTTCCTACGTGTAACCGGTTACCATATTTGTTGCCTAATCAGCTGCCACGTATAAAGACACGTGGATGCCTCGTAATATTTTAAAATGCAGAATTAACTTACCCTAAAGATATATTGTGTACCCAACTAACGAGTGGTGTTTTTAATATACGTAACCTGTTAAAACTCACACGATTGGCACCAGCTAAACAATAACCCAAAAAGTGTTCTCAAATGTTTCATCTAGCGTACTAACAACAATTGATCAATTATAAAATAACAAAAGTTTCATCTTTTTAAATCTGCCATTTTTTTTTTAACCTCAAATTCATCTCATTCTCATCCAACATCACCACCTAATTGTCTAGTTTTATGAAATTTATAAAACCCATTTCTTCATTTTCAATTTGGACCCTCGCGTCGATTGATTTCTTGGGTTTGGACCTGATTCGAAGGTCATGAACCGGGAAGTACGGTTTGAGCTTGTCCATGTAGTCATTTACTATCAATCGGACTCTTGGTGATCGAATTTTCTGACTGTTACGATGTAAATGGATTGTTAGTGGTATTTTGGTTTTTGAATTAACTCGAACATGCATGGTTTATAGTAAAAATTTTTATATAAAAACCAATAACCCGATGGTGGTGGTTACCATAGGGTCTCGAGCTCGCCGAAGAAGAAGATCGAGGTCGTCGGAATTTATGGTTAGCAAAGTGTTTCGAAATACATCCAACTTACATATACTGTATATTGTGTGTATTGTGATGTGCAATGCCACATGTACATAGTATTTGGAAAAAGTCAACTGGTGACTAGCTAAGGGTCAAGTCGGTCAAAAAGTACATCAAATAACAATTTTTGAAAGTTAAATGCATTAAAAATAATATCCGTAAGTTGGGTACACACTATGAATATTCGACCAAAGTTTAGTGCATTCGTACGCACTAACCCCTTTAAAATAATTGCTATAACTCATTTAAATAGTTGTTGACTCGCAACTCAACTCATAAATCAAAATCATAAATTTCAACTCGTGAATCGTCTAATGACTCAACTCATAGGAGTCATAACGTGTGCACCACACATATATATGCATGAATTATTAAAGTAGGCATATTCGCAACAACTTAAGAGATGTAGAACATCATGAGGGTCGATACAAAACGGCTTAACTTAAAGTAAAATTTAGTTTTTTATTTTTCTATTTTGTAGTTTAATTTTTGATATTACATTATAGGATTCGAGATACAGAGTTGTGTTCAAATGAGAATGAAAAATTAAGTGAGAATGAAGGAATGAATCATATTCATCCATTTGGCAAAACCCAATTTTCCCTCCAAGTTAAATATCTCACAAACGGCTAATCAAAAAATTATAAAAATTGCACCATAAAAATCAGCTTTCTTTTCTCTGTGATTAGACATCCCTCATGATATAGTTTCGACGAAATTTATTTCTTTTGTGGGGTTGAAAACCGATAACACATGTGTTAGTGGTTGGTAACACATGTGTCACTAGCGACTAACACATGTGTTACCAGTAACTAATACATGTGTTACCAACAGCTAACACATGTGTTACCAGCGATTAACACATGTGTTACCTAGTTATTGATAACATATGCGTTACTTGCGACTAACACATGTGTTACCAGCAGCTAACACACGTGTTACCAGCAGCTAACACACGTGTTACCAGTTTTCGAAACCCACCCAAAAATGAAAAAAAAAAAGTTCGTCGAAAGTAAACCTTGTGAGATGTCTAATCGAAGAGAAAAAAATGCTGATTTTTATGGTGCAATTTTTATATATTTTTTTATTACTCATTTGTGAGATATTTAATTTATAAAAACGTTGAGGGTATTATTATTTTGATGAAATGAATGGTTGAGATTGTTTTTTTCATTCTCACAAAAAATGTCATTCTCATTTCAACTTAATTTTAGAGATACATATTAACACTACTATTCTTTTTATTTTAATGTGTAAAATATTTCCGTTCTAATGTAAACGAAATAAAAACTTGTTTTAATGTAAATGAAATAATTACTGGTTACCGGCTAAACCGGTTAATCAACAACTTGGCATATGTTCAATGATGCGGCACTATAAGATGCTTAGACCACTGCCTATGGCAGTGGTCGTCCTCGTCTTGTTCATACGTGGCTGCCACCTCTCTTTGACTTAGTATCGTCACCATAGGCACAGTCCCGTTTTGGGGACCGTCCTATGGTCAATCGTCTTGTGTAGCACGAACGCAGGACGCGAGAACAGGAAGAAACTCAGCGAACATTGGGCCCAAAGGTTTGCAGCAGGAAAAAAAAAAAACTTTTTTTTAATTATTCTCAAATACTATAAATACACATACATTATACTACATTTTTCACACATAATTCTCACATTTTCTACTTTATTTCACACAAATTATATCAACAATTATCACACACAATTCTTCCAATTTCTACTTATTTACATCATCATAATGTTACGCCTAACGAACCCACGAACTAAGACACGGATGACGAGTAATTGTAACGTAGTTTTTCTTTTAATTATTGTAATGTTTTTATTATTAATGTAACGTAGGCTTTTTTTAATTATTGTAATTTTAATTATTAGTGTAATCTAGTTTTTTAATTATTAATATAAATTAGTTTTTTAATTATTGTAATTTTTATTATTAATATAAATTAGTTTTTTAATTATTTTAAATTTTATTATTAATAAAAAAAATGTATTTGTATTGATATTTAAGAAATGACGTGGCGCTGACGTGGGACAGTCTTGTTCAGTCTTGCAGTCACCATAGGCAGCGTTCATTCTTGGGTTAGTCCTCAGTCTTAGTGCTCACGTGGCACGAACGTGGAGGTCAGTCTTGTAGTCTTGTTCAGTCACCATAGGGAGTGGTCTTATTTGGCTATTTTTACTATTTACGAGGAGCTTTTAAGCTCTGTACTTGTAAAATAAAATGTTGAAAATTGACAAAAGAAAAAATTACATAATTATTATTGCATCAATTTAGCCGCTCAACTATATAGTACTTGACTAAAAGTACTCCACTTTCGTCAGTTGATCTATATTTGATGTTCGTAAAATTATTATTGCATCAATTCTACCTTCCATTTTTTACATAATATATTTTATTCCTTTTTATTTGTTCTTTACTCACATTCTCACCCTTACCCTCAATAATCATCACCTGCCTGTGGCCACTACTTGCCACCAATTGCCACCGCTGACCGCCGGATCCAAACGAAAAAATATATATATATATTGTTATAATCAGCATCTCTTTTATTTATACTATATTTTATTTCCTCCAATTTCTTCTCCATTTACACTTTCATCACTACCACTGCCAACCACTAATTGCCACCTACTGGCCGTCGCCACCAGCCGCCGACCACCGGATTTCGGTGAAATTTCTTTTTTTTTTTTAAATAAAAAAATGATAAAATGTTCTCTTTTCTGAAAAAAAAAAATTAATACTTTCACTGCATTTTGATATTTGTTACTGCCATTTATATATACTACATGTTTTGTATTTATAAATTTTATTTTGTACTACATTTTGATACTTTTTTACTACATCTTATATATACTACATGGTATTTTGATGTTAGTTGCTACATTTTATATATATTGCATGTTATTTTGATGTTTGTTGTTGCACTTTATATATACAGCATGTTATTTTGATTTTTTTGTTGCGTTTTATATATACTGCATGTAATTTTGATATTTTTTTTGCTGCATTATATATATAAAGCATGTCATTTTGATGTTTGTTACTGCATTTTATATATAATGGATGTCATCTTGATGTTTCTTGCTGCATGGTGTATATAATGAATGTCATTTCGATATTTCATGTTGCATTATATTTAGACTCCAAATGTTTTGTTTACTTGTTTTTAAACTCCATCTTAAAAATCTTCTTTTTTTTTTCTTTTTTAAAAGAAAGTCTAGATTTAAGTTTTATAAAACCAATAACAAGAAAACTAAAGAAGAAAAAGTTAAAAAGATAAAATATTGGAATAAAAAAGAGAGATACAAAAGAAAGTTTGTAAAATAAAATCTAAAGAAAAAGCTTTACAATTAAGGTTTATAAAAACTAAAACAAGAAAAACTAAAAAAATAAGTTAAAAAGGTAAGATTGGATAAAAGGAAAGATACAAAAATAAATTTCTAAAAAGAAAAAAAAAAGAAGTTTTGCAAAAAAAATAAAAATAAAAATAAAAAATTCTAGTGATCGGTGGCGGCTGGCGACGACTGCGAGCAGGTGGGTGGGGGGGGGGAGATGGGGGGGAGATGGGGGGGAGTGGAGGTGGGGAAGATGAAGGGAGGAAGGAGGATAGTTAGAAAGTGAAGGGGGGAAGAATAAAATTGGTTAAAAAGTAAAAGAGGTATAGTTGAAAAAAATTTGTTATGTTTTCTTTCTTAACTTTATCCTTATAATTACAAAAAAATTTGTTATGTTTTCTTTCTTAACTTTATCCTTATAATTACAAAAATTTTTGTTATGTTTTCTTTCTTAACTTCAATATAATTACAAAAATACCACACATTATTAACCATTGATTAACCTAAATTAATGATCTAATGACCCATATTAATTTTTCCACTCTTTTCTTCATATTCTCCCTCCTCTCTTGATCCCAAATAAAACTCATATTATATCCTAAATTTATACATTACATAAAAATCGGCACGTAATCATTTTTCCAGTTAATTATCGATTTGTATTTCAGATTTGAGATGACAAAGATGCAATTTAGTAACTTGAAAAGTAAACCCAATTCCATTTTAGAATATCAAAAGTGTGTTTGTTTCATAAAATATTAAGATTTTAAAAAGCTTAAAAATATCATTTTCTAATGTACATGAACCTAAAATAAACCAAGTCAATGATTGAGATTACAAAAGCCCTAATAAATTGATTGTATAGTATACAATCACCTAAAACCCAGAGTAAAGTTTACATAGTGGCTAGAACATTGCCAATGTTAAATCATACTTTAAGATTAATAATGGTTTAATTATCAAAATTTTAACTTTTTTCATTCTTTTCAATTTTTCTTTTGAATATTTCAACTTCTTAATGTATAGGTTAACCAAAATCTAATCTTTTTTAGTTTGTTTGACCGTTTAAAATAATTCTTTTGTTAACAGGTAATCTTAAATCATACTTTAAGATTTATACCCGTCGGGAACCCTTAATACCCACTGGGAACTCATGTAATCCAGTTTGAAGAGTGATCCGAGAAGTGAAGACCCAATCGGGTGGGAATTGGAATTACCCGCTGGGTACTCCAATTACCCGTCGGGTACTTAGGTCGGTTACGGATGTTTTACCTTTTATTCCCATGCAAACGCTAATTAATATAAACTGTTGATTATTCACTAATTGTGCCCGATTTTGGGGAGAACTTGGAGAGCTTTTGGGGACACCTTAAGTGATTCATCACTCTTTCAATCATCATAGAAGCTAGGGATTTGTATCTTTCATTTGAATCTTCATTTATTTATGTTTAATTCATCTTTGTAACGCTATGAATTATTCTTGGATTATGAATATTTGTTTGATTGAATCCATGATAATGGGCTAAATCTTTTGTGTTCATCTAGGCTAATAACCCTAGATGTTGGAGTTATTATATTTAGATTATGTTTTGCGTATGATATGATGTTTTTTTGAAGAACTATTTGTATTTAATTTATTTAGCTTATTCAATTGGTGTGATAATCGTACTAATGAGTGAGAACTCTTAGATGTCATATTACATTATTTTTAATTGGATACAATCAAATAGTTGAATTAGGTTAGTTGAATTGTAATATGGATGAGTCATATTGAGAGACATCTTGTATGATTTAGTAATTTCTCGGACACTACGATTATGAGATTGAATCATCATGTTAGTAGAGTTCATTGATCATAATTAGAATTATTAATTTGTCAAGGACATTTGCACTTTATGAGAACAAGTAATTTAGATTATTAAATCTCATACGTGAAACACTTATCTATTTATTGTCCAACTCTAGGGGTAAAAAGTTTAGATGAACATACTTCTACCACTTGGTTGACTTATCCATTTAGTTATTTTTAGTTAATTAAATTCCTTTTAACTGCCTGTCGTTAAGAGGCACATTCTTAGTACCTTAACTATAGATTAAACAAATAAACCTCTGTTGATACATCTTAGTGTGTCTGTCAGTTGGTCGAGTCTGTAATGTGTTAGTTAATGTAATTGACTTTGTTAGAATTACATTTTCTGTGTTATGCGACACAAGGCTTGTGTCGCATTAGTTGTAGTTGCGACACAGTGATTATGTCGCAATAGTGATCGATGCGACACAAGGCTTGTGTCGCATAAGTCGGCCAGTTTGTTTAATATAAATACCCAAATTACAGAATTTTAGGGTGGAACTTTTCACACACTTATTCTCTGCGATTTTTAGCTGCTGTAATCTGATTAGAGAGTATTTGTAAAGGAAATATAAAGTGATTCTTGAATTGTTCTCATTTGTTTAAGCTTTATATTTGTGTTATTTACCATCCTACGATTTCCACACGTGGGTTATTGAACGATTTGGTTAAAAGATCTTCCTAGGGATCTACAATTGGTATCAGAGCCATAATCTAAGGATTTTGGTGGTATCAAATCGTTTAGGTAAGTTTTTAATACATATTTTGATTATTTAACATCTATTTTGGTGTTTGATTTTCATTATAGGTATTTTGGAGTTGAAAATTGGAGTTTTTAAGCCTAAAATTCGAAGCTCTCTCGAAGTTTTTCGTTAAAAATCATTAGGTTTCGAAATTTTTCGATTTTGAAGTTTTTGGGGTCTGACAGCGCCGTTTTGCGACACAAGTCTGCAACATTAATTTGTGTCGCTAATAGGGTTTTAGCGACCTTAATCTTTGCGACATAAAAGTTGCGACATACTTGTTTTGCGATACAAGTTCTGCGCCATAGATATTTTGCGACACAATATTAGTGTCGCTGTAAGCTCTTCTGCGACACAAGCTGCGACACAACATTAGTGTCGCTAACTCCAGTTTTTAGCAACTTTTTGAAACATCTCTCGAGCCTGTTACGATGACGTCTTCTGCATCAACATCTATTCAACAAGTTGGGGCTATGTTAAAGCATAATAGTGAGGTGGGTTCAACAAATAAACCACCTATGTATACAAATGGAATGAATTACTCGGATTGGCGTCAGAGATTTGAAGCATTTATATCTTTCAACGATTCTGAAATGCTGATTTATATGGAAGAAAGGTATGAACGCCCCGGGAGGACCAGTATCTTTGATGGACCTATTCCAGAAAAGTCCATTAAGTCTATGACTCCTAAGGAACGTAAGGCTTTCGACACTGAAAAGAAGACTTACTCTGCTATTACCATGGCTTTACCTCAACAGATTCTCCGACAACTACGCCACCACAAAACTGCGTATGATTTATGGATTGCTTTTGAAAAGAAATGTGGTGGCAGTGATCAGTACAAACGGAACAAACAGGATCTAGTCAAGAAACAGTTTGAAGTCTTTGACATGCTGCCTACTGAATCTCTTGAAGATATGTGCAGTAGATATTCACAGCTTGTGAGTGAATTAGTCGAGGGAGGTGTAAATCTCGACAAAACTGATGTTAACAAGAAGCTTTTGGGTTCCTTACCCAAAAAGTGGATTACACGAGTGCTACTGATGGAAAAAGATGAAGACATTATGGACATGGAGTTAGATGATTTAGTTGGACAGATTGCTGCTGATCTCTTAGATATGCAGAAAAAGGAAACCAAGGCTACTGCACACCTTCAGAACCCGAAGTTATATGGTGTGGATGTTCCTGCTGCAGTGACTCAAGCTGCTGATTCTGCATTTTTCTCTGGAGGTTCTGGTAGTTCTGGTGCCCCAAGTACATCTGGTGGATTTGGATATACCACCATCAACTCTTCAAATGGGAGTGGTGCTTATTCAAATTTCAAATGTGCATCTCCTGTAGTTGCTGAAGAACATGCAGTTGTTTTTACAGCTTTCTTGTCGGCTTATGATGACTTCCTATCCAACAAGAACATCACTGTGGATCTGACTGAAGAAGATTTCAGTCAAATTGATCAAGAAGAGCTTGAGCGTATTGACTTGAAGTGGAGCATGGCTATGCTCACAAGAAGAGTCAAGAGCTTCTTCAAGAAAACTGGAAGGAAGAATGTCACTGACTCGGAAGAGAAGGGTCTGGGTTTTAACAAGAGCAAGGTGAAATGCTACCAGTGTCATACCTATGGACACTTTGCTCGTGAATGTGACCGCAAGAAGAACCCACCTTCCGGCCTATCTAAACCTTCTCAGTACAACTCAACTGATAAGACCAAAAATGATGAGAAGGCGATGGTTTCCGCCGCACTGCTGCTTTCCAACAATGCTTGGGAATGGTCTGATCCAGATGAGGATGATGCAGAAAAGGCACTGATGGCTGAGGTGCATGAGGTAGATGATGAACCTTTATCCTGTGTTTCGTGCATAAAATTAACTAACCAACTAAACAGGTATAGAGAGGATACCAAACGCCTTAACACTGCTATTGAAAATTTAAATGAAACAAATGACATGTTAAGAAACAGTGATAAGGCAAGTGGCTTAAAGTTAAAAGATATTTTAGAAGAGAAAAAGGAATTGAAAGCTAAAATTTTTGAACAACAAGATGAAATTGGTAGCTTTGTTGATCTACTATCATCTGTTAAAAGAGAACTTGTTGAATCTCAAACTGAGGTTCTAAATTTAAAGAAAAAGCTTTTAAACTTTTCGGTCTCCTCTCTAGTCTTTGATGAAATCCTACAGGCACAGAGGACCGATACCAAAAGTAAGGCAGAACTTGGTTATCATCAAGTCCCACCTCCAAAGGACTATCTACCCATGCCTGTCAAGGATAATATCAATGTTTTGATGCCTATCTTTACAAAGATAGATGTCAAACCTGTTCAACCTGCAATAAGCATTAAACTAAGTAAGCATGAGTTAGTTAAGGCTGAAACCGTCATTTCTGCATCTCCACAACCTGAAACTAGTGAGCCCGAGCCAGTTAGGGCTAATACTAGTGAGTCTGAAACAAGTAAGACTCAAAAGGTTGAGAAAGTTAAGCCTGTTAAGGTTGAGATTCATCAGACTGAGCTAATTAAGTCTGAGAATATAGTTGAGCCTAAGTTAGGAAAGGCTCTTTCTGTGCTTCCTCGTATTACTGAAGAGGAAATTGAAATTGAGGACATAACTGATCAAGAGTTTAGACCAGTAAAGAAAAATGTCAAGCCTGAAAATCATATAATTACTATCGAACGAAATGAACAGGCTATAACAAAAGGAAAAGGTAAAGCTATGGCTGAACCTCAAAAGAAGATTGTTTCTAAACCAACTATATCAAATAAATCTTCTAAAGTTCTTCTAAAGCATCTCTTGTTGAATGCTCACGTACGTGTGATTGTTCAACACATGCTTCTTTTGGTCGAGCTCATCGGTTTATTCCTCAATCTCAATCAAGTGTTGAGCATCGATCTTGCTTCTACTACAAGAAGCAAGGTCATTTGATAAATGATTGTCCTGTGCTTGCGAAGAAACAGTATGGGAAACAGATTTCGCGAGTCTCAAAATTTAAGAATCCTTCAAAGAAGTCTATTTCAATGAAAGGCTTAAAGACTCCTGTCCCAGTTGTCAAAGTCAACAAAGTTGAGCAAAATACTTTGCAAAACTTAAAGCTCAAAGTTGTTGACTCGCAAGCATCCAAACCAAAGCAGGTTTGGAAGATTAAAGAATCTTGCAAAGATTCTACATCCGACAATACCTCATCAGTCAAACATTCTAAACTGTTTGAAAATAAAGTTTTGACTGATGTGGTCATTGTTGATGATGTTACTGGAGTACCCAAGACTAGAAAGGCTTGGATCTCCATTTCTAACTAATTTACCTTGTTTGTGGTGCCGCAGCAACCTGAATCTGTAAGGAATAGTAAATGGTATATCGACAGCGGTTGTTCTCGGCACATGACCGGTGATGTTTCTCTTTTATCTGAGGTTCATGCTTACAATGGAGGTTATGTGGCCTTCGCTGGTGATAAAGGGGGAGTTATTTCTGGTCAGGGTACGCTTACCAATAGAATGGTAAGCTTTGAAAAGGTAAATTTCGTGGAACAGTTACAACACAATCTACTTAGTGTCTCTCAAGTGTGCGACAAAAAGTACACTACTGCTTTCACAGACACTGAGTGTTGTATCTTGAAACCGGGATTTGTGATCCCTGAAGAATGGGTGTTATTGAAGGCACCTAGGGAGAGAGATACTTATATTCTTGACATAAGTACTGTGGAAACCACACAGCTCACATGTCTTCTCTCCAAAGCTCCCGAAAAGGAATCGATACTTTGGCACAGGCGTATGGGACACTTGCACTTTTGCAAGATGAATTTCCTGATCAAGAATGATCTAGTGCAAGGTGTCCCTAAGCAATCATTTGGACTGAATGATCACTGCGTTCCTTGTCAGAAAGGAAAGCAACACAAGAAGTCTCACAGACCAAAGCTGGCAAATTCAACTGAGAAGCCATTGGAGCTGTTCCACATGGATTTATTCGGGCCAGCCAGAAAGAAGAGTTTGGGAGGAGCTTCATATTGCCTAGTGGTAACTGATGACTATTCGAGGTTTTCCTGGGTGTATTTTCTGAAGACCAAGGATGAAGTGCCTGAGATTCTCATCTATTTATTCGATAAACTACAAAATCTTTGTGAGTTGAGAATCAAGAAGATAAGGAGTGATAACGGTACAGAGTTTAAGAACTCAATTATGGAACTGTACTGTTTGAGCAATGGTATTGAACACCAATTCAGTGCTGCAAGGATTCCACAGTAGAATGGGGTTGTAGAACGTAAGAATAGGACTTTGATTGAGGCTGCACGTACAATGTTATCTGATTCTAAGCTTCCAATCACCTTTTGGGCCGAAGCTGTTAATACGGCCTGCTATGTTCTCAATCGGGTGTTAACGGTTAAGAAAAAGAACAAGACATCATATGAATTGTTCAACAATAGAAAGCCTAATCTACAATTTCTTGAACCGCTCGGCTGTTTATGCACTATTATGCACACCAAGGAAACAATTGCTAAGTTTGGTGAAAAATCCTGTGAGGGTGTCTTCCTGGGATTCTCTAATAACTCACCAAACAAGAGAGTGTATAATCTGGTGTCAAAGCGTGTGGAAGAGCATTTTGAGGTCACCTTCTTCCATTACACTGATAACCCTCAAGGGAAGGGACCCGAATATTTGTTTGACTATCAAACACTGTTTGATTCTTTCAATATTCCTAAGGAGAATGAAGAAGAGGATATAGTGACACTGCTTCATGGGCTGGACATCGCTTCTGAAACACCATCCATCTCTACGTCTCCACCTCCTACAGCAACACCCACCACTACTCCTGCAGCTACTTATGAGACTCCGACTCCGATTATCGCTGAAGTAGTTCCTGATTCTGCAAATGATGAGGAACAAATGTTTGAGGCTCCTGAACAATCACCTGCATCTGAACTTGAAGATTTACCTGTACTTGAACTTGAACTTGAAGTGGACTATACTAATCTTGATTCTATCATCGTTCCAGCTGCAATTCCGAGTTCTCGTATCAATGTCTCACATCCAGTTGATTCCAGTCTTGGTGATTTAAACAAAGGTGTTTTAACGAGACGACAGATTGCTGCTGCTGAAAAATCTGTGTTGACGTCGTCTCCTGTTTGTCTTGCTTCGGAAATTGAAGAATGCTTTCTCTCACAAGTCGAACCGAAGAAGACAGTTGATGCGTTGAAGGATCCATACTGGGTTGAGGCTATGCAGGAAGAGCTTCAACAATTCAAAAAGCTGCAAGTATGGACCTTGGTGCCTTTACCTAAGGGTGTTCATCCAATTGGCACTCGTTGGGTATATCGTGTGAAGAAGGATGATCGGGGCGTGGTAATTCGCAACAAAGCACGTCTAGTGGTCCAGGGCTTCACTCAAATTGAAGGTTTGGACTACGATGAAGTATTCGCCCCGGTTGCTCGTTTGGAATCCATCCGCATTTTCCTGGCGTACGCTTCATTCAAAGGATTTCGGGTTTACCAGCTTGACGTTAAGAGTGCATTTCTGTATGGTCAAGTTCTTGAAGAGGTTTATGTAAAACAGCCTCCTGGTTTTTAAGATTCCGTAAATCCAAATTACGTCTGCAAGCTGGACAAGGCGTTGTATGGTCTTCATCAAGCTCCTAAAGCATGGTATGAGCGGCTTGCGACTCATCTTCTGAAGAATGGTTTTGTACGAGGAACGATCGATAGTACTCTCTTCATCAAGCGTGCAGGGGAGGACTTCTTATTAGTACAGGTTTATGTGGATGACATCATTATTGGTTCTACCAAGGATGAACTGTGTCGCGACTTCGAGCGGATCATGAAGTCAGAATTTGAAATGAGTGCAATGGGGGAGCTGAACTTTTTCTTGGCCGTACAAGTTGAGCAGTCTGCCAAAGGGATTTACATTCATCAGTCCAAATATGTCAACGATATGTTGACTCGGTATAACTTGACTGATTGTAAATCCTATGGGACGCTTTTGGAGCTGAATCATCACCTTGGTCCAACAGAGGATGAAGAGGACTGTCCGGAAAAAGATTACCGATCTATGATTGGTTCTCTGATGTATCTCACTGCATCACGTCCGGACATTGTCTTTGCCGTCTCTCTCTGTTCCAGGTATCAGGCTAAGCCGAAGGTATCTCACATGAAGGCGGTTACGCGGATCTTCGGTTATCTCAAATATAGACCAACTCTTGGTCTATGGTATTCTAATGAGAAAATCTTCACGCTCATTGCTTACTCGGACTCGGATTATGGTAGTTGCAATATGGATAAGAAGTCTACATCTGGTGGCTGTCAATTTCTTGGACCTAGGCTCGTTTCATGGCAGTGCAAAAAGCAAATGACAGTCTCTACCTCAACGGCAGAGGCTGAGTACATTGCTGCTGCCAGTTGCTGCTCTCAGGTTCTTTGGATACAACATCAGTTGCGCGATTACGGTTTACTCTTAACTATGACTCCTATTCATATAGATAATACTGCTGCTATATGTATTACACGTAATGTTGTCCAACATTCTAAGACCAAACATATAGAAATTAGGTTTCATTTCATTCGTGACTGTTATGAAAAACACCTAATTGATCTGGTCCAAATAGATACCCTTAAGCAGAATGCCGACCTGTTCACCAAAGCCTTTTCCCGTGCTCGTTTCGATGAGCTTGTCAACATGATAGGGTTACGTTTCTTTCAAATTCAAAAGTAATATTTGTAACTTTATTATATATGTTCTTGTTCTAAAAAAAAAAATAATAAAAAATAAAAATAAAAAAAGCAATGGCCACTCTTTGGGCTTACTAGCATTAAAGAAAAGCAACGTTGCAACATTTGTAAAAGACGTTCAGTTGTGTCTATAAACAACTAGGGAGATGATAGTACATTAGGAGACACCCCTCAAACGTCAATCTTAAGTTTTATCCTCGATATATCAGTAGCTTTATCTCATATATGCTATACATGTTCTTACAAACATTTGTATCATTGCACGATGTATTAGTAGGCATTCTCATACTTTTCTTTGAGCAACTAAGAAATCCTTTAATCTGTGTTTATTCTTTTGTGATGACCAACATATGATGTATGAAAATGTGTCTTAATTCCTATGTATTAGCTTGCCATGCTTTTATTAACCTGAGCTTGTATCTGACAACATTTGGGGATTTATGTTGTCTGTCTCCTTTGTTGTACGTCCATACAGATCTGGTTTCAGTCAGCATACTTTCAAAATACTAAGCAAACAAAAGTCAAAGCACTTTAAAGTCTTATAAAATCAAAGACACCTCACAAGGTCGCCAAACGGTTTGACCAAGTCTGGTTTTGCTTAAACCTGAATCCAGTTAAGTCGCTTTGTTATACGTTAGTACAGACCTGTCACCGCTGGCTTGATTCTTAAAAATGTTGTATTCAAATACTTTCTCTAAACAATCAAAGTTTTGGGGATGTCTTGATACTAGGAGTATATCTGTGTGGGATTCACGGAGACATACTCACTCTCACAATAACTGCTAAAGCTTGAAGTGAGTGTGTTACATATTTAAGTGGACAAACAATACCGATAATCGTCTTGTTACTGACTATTTCTCAGGCTTGTTAACTTTGCATGATAAATTTAAATTTGGTCAACTATACTGATAATCGAATTAACACTTGGCATTGTCAAGCGAGCTTGTCTTTCTAATATGATCCCTAAATAGACATTTCTTAAAACGTTAGTTCCTTTTATTTTATTATATGTCTGTTTCTATTGCATTTTTCTTATAAGTGTCACAAATAAAAATTCAAATTTAACCCTTGATTGACTACTGCGACACAAGCCTTGTGTCGCATATTTGTGTTGACCATCCAGCGACACAAGGCTTGTGTCGCACTCTTGTGTCGCTCATTGTGTCCCGGGTATAAATACCCTCGTGTCGCTGTAATTAGTTTTTAATTACCAGCGACACAAAAATTTGAATCCTGCGACACAAGTGGAACCCTGCGACACAATATTCCCCGATCCATTTTTTCGATTTCTGCGTGCTTTTCTGTGGATTTTCCTTCGATTCATTGCTTGTTTCGTGTTCTTCTTACTAATACGCATCGATAGGTACCTATTTTAACCGTTATTATTACGTTTTCATGTTAACATTTGTGTTTTAAGTTTCGGTTTTTAGTTTTTCTTTATTTTGGCGAAATTACATGTCTTAGAATGTTTAAATGCGTGTAAAATCTGTTGAATAATGCTCCGGACATGCTAATGAACCTTCGAGGACCGATTAAACTTAAAAACCCCAAATTTTATGTCGCTGTGTCGCAGGTTCCGTTCAGATTTTATGTCGCTGCCTTTCTGCGACACAACTGTTATGTCGCTGACTTGTTTTGCGTCACAATCGCTATGACGCTACCTTATGTCGTTGATCTGTTGTGCGACACAACCCTTGTGTCGCTGAAGATCATTAAATTGACTTAATTGCAAAACTGCGACATAACGAGATATCTTGCGACACAAGGCTTGTGTTGCAGTACATTTTTATTTGAAAAATGTACATCTTTAAAAAGGTGTTTATGTCTAATGGCTTCCAAGTTTATTGTCTTTTTACAGATATGGCTCATGTCAATGCCTTTTTCTGGGAACCTAGACATAACGTCACGGCGTTTCTCGATGACGAGAAAGAATCGGCGGCGCCGTACCGCCCCATGATCGCGTTTCTTCGCCGATCCAGAATATATACCACGATCACAGCCACCACCACCATTTATCGTGATCACGTCTCTGACTTCTGGGCTAATGCCAGTGTTAACTCGGATCTCGAGTTCACCCGGATCATCTCTCGGGTTCAAGATCGCGAGATTATCCTTTCTGAGCAGATCATTCGGGATTTCTTTCAGTTTCCTGATGACTCTGACATGCCAATGGCTTTTGCTCATGTTTTTATTGCTGGGGGTATGGCTCGCCTCGGCTATCCGACTATTCCCCGTGATCAATACCGCAAGGCCTATCTCACTAAGGTCTGGCGGTACTTGATGCACGTTATGATCGTCTGCCTCTCTGGCAGAAAGGCAGGTTTTGATGGAATGAGCTTGTCTACAGCATCCGCCATGCTTGCTTTGGTCTACAACAAACCTTATAACTTCTCGGGTTATATCTTTCGGATTTTGGTAGACAACGCGCAGGCAGGGGAGGGACAGTGGGCTTTATACCCACGCTTTGTTCAATTACTGATAAATCATTTGCTCCCAGGATTACCGGTGGACCAGCAGCACCAATTTCGCCCAACACCGATGAATACCCGAATCTTCGTGGTTTCCGGTCAGTATGCTCAGGGCGCACCGGTCCCGCCTGATGTGCCACTGTTTGGCCACATTGTTAATGAGGCCTATGTGCCTCCGGAGGGTGATAACTTTGACGATCCGGCTCCTGTTCAAAGGCCGCTTTCACCACCTCCTCAGGCACCTGTTCAACAACACGAATCTCTCCAGCAACCAGCATCTCAAGAATAGCAACAAGCTCTGCATTCCGATCCTCAATATGATGACATTTTTAGGGATATTGATGAGTTATGTCCCTCTCCTCCCAGGTCGACGGGCAAAAGGCCCCGTGAGGATGTCATTTACATTGTCTCTGACGATATTCCAACATCTAGTCGTCCTCGCACCTCTTCTTCTGCAGGGCCTTCTGAAATACAGACTCCAGTGCAACCTCATCCGGATGTGATCAAGCAACTTTTGGAACGGATCGAGGCAATGCAAAAGACTGTGGACGATCAAGCTTCTATCATTCAGTCTCAAGCTGCACTGATTGAGAGTTAAAACTCTCGGATTACTGATTTAGAGGTTAAGTTTAGGGAGTTTGAGACCCGGTCACTTGGTCCGGGGGAGTCTGTTCCCTCGGGACCATCAATAGAACCAAGTGGACCGGGGTCTGAGTCTGTAAATAAAGATGTAAATATTGAACATACTAATGAAATGCCCACTTTAGAGTACTTCCATATGCATCACACACCAGGCCAGCCGAGACCTTTGGCTGTTGATTACTCATGTGCAGATCTTTCATTCATTCAACGTATGATAAACGAAGTCAATTTTGATTCTGAAAATGAAGATTTTGAGGAAGACGATGATGTTGAGGTTGAGGAGGAAGGACTAAATGATGATGAGTTTTATGATGATGCTCCGATTATTGAGACTGATTCTTCTGAAGATGAAACTGAAGAAGAAACATCTGAGGTTCCTGCTCCTGAAACTGAAGTTATCAAAACTAGAGCTAAGAAACTTGCAAGATGGTGGCCCCATGGAAAAACAGGAAAACAAGTGCCTGTAACTTGTCAATCATACAATGTTAGTGGGGCGTATACTGGATTAATCAAGAGTTGGAAGATATTGAACGGGTTGTTTATGATCAAGAGGTTAGATGGTATCCAATATTTCAAGAGATCATTCACAAAGCTAAGCACTTTGCCGAAAGGAGAAATTAACCGTCTTGCTCAGCTTACTTTGATTAACCCGTCTAATGACGATCGTGCCAACTTCATTCTGACTACTCAGCACAAGGAGATTCGTACCAAAAGGTACAATTTTATCAAACCGACGTTGGGAACCAGACTTATCTAAAAGAAACGGTTGGATCCAGCCACCAAACAGCCATTGATCAAAATGCGTTATCCTCCAGCTGATTGTTTGAAGAAGATTCCTCTGGAAACAGTTCCCCTGGACTTTCTAAGAAGATTTCATTACTGGGAACTAGATGCTCATACCGGTGAGGCAGTTTTGATATTTGGGCCTGAGACAGAGCAACCAGAGAAGAGTTCATTGTATAATTTGAAGAAAACTCAATTTCGAGTATTTGATCCAATGAGCTTGATAAATTTCTCACAGAAAGACTTGAGAAAGCTGTTTGATAATCCAATTCGCTTTAATGAGAGAAATGCTGTGAATAAAAAGATTGCATTTCAATTTCAACGGATTGTCAATGTGTGTGTAACACATGGAATACACACTGGCGGTGTATTTCCAGCAAGCTGGGTATAAATGGAGATTTTGAATACCAAGCTGAAGACACGGGGGAGTTTGTTGATACATCTTAGTGCGTCTGTCAATTGGTCGAGTCTGTAATGTGTTAGTTAATGTAATTGACTTTGTTAGAATTACATTTTCTGTGTTATGCGACACAAGGCTTGTGTCGCATTAGTTGTAGTTGCGACACAGTGATTATGTCGCAATAGTGATCTATGCGACACAAGGCTTGTGTCTCATAAGTCGGCCAGTTTGTTTAGTATAAATACCCAAATTATAGAATTTTAGGGTGGGACTTTTCACACACTTATTCTCTGCGATTTTTAGCTGTTGTAATCTGATTAGAGAGTATTTGTAAAGGAAATATAAAGTGATTCTTGAATTGTTCTCATTTGTTTAAGCTTTATATTTGTGTTATTTACCATCCTACGATTTCCGCACGTGGGTTATTGAACGATTTGGTTAAAAGATCTTCCTAGGGATCTACAACCTCAAAGTAAATATAAACTGTTCCTGTTAGAGACTACTCGGTAAACTTATCAATGTTATACTACTATCCGATTAGGTATACTCAGTGTTTTCAGACCCGGGTCGACCCAGCTGGTCGAACTGGTCGAACCGGGACCCGGGGGTCGGACCGGGTCAACTACTAGCGGGTCAACCTCAAAGTCAAACTCGGTCAAACCCGGCCGGTTTTCCGGTCGAACCGGGGTTGACCCGGTGAACCGGACCGGTCGGACCGGAATTTTTTTTTTTAAAAATTTTAGGGACTAAATCTGGACATTTTTAATAGTTTGGGGGCTAAATCTGAAAATTTGAGTGTGCGGTTGAACCGGTTGACCCGGCCGGTCGGACCGGACCCAGAGCCCAGACCGGGTCACTCAAAAAAACGGTTTTGAAAACACTGGGTATACTTGTCTAGTTGTGTAATAGTTGCTTTAATTTTGTTTTACTATTTTTATAACTAGATTAATGCACATCAAAGTTGCTTAAGTAAATCAAGTACTTAGAAACTCTCTGTGAATTTTATAGGCTATTTTATGTGATTGATTAATTCAATTTAGTTAAATGAGATATGAATTATTCATCTTTGTATTCATTTAAAATTATTGAATAATACATATTCATTATATTCAATTATTACAATTATTCTTGATTCTAACAAGAACAATCTTTGTCTGAATATTAATTAACTTTATATTATAACTAATCTTTTTAATTTAATATGTTAATCAAGTTATGTGATCTATAAGACCTAAGAATTTACTATAAAAGTCATACCATTCACCAGTTTATGTAAGTATTAAATGTTTCATTATTCTAGAAAAAATTTAAATTTTATAAAATAATTATATTGTCTGTACATATTAATTAATACGAAAAACCTAACTTTCAATATAAAAAATAAGATTGTATATTTAACACTACAACGTATATCAACTCACTTTCAAATTTTATAAAATAATATTGTCTGTACATATCTGACTGACCATTTCAAATAATAGAATTAAAACATGAAAAAAATAAAAGATTAAAAATTTAAAGTTTGACGATAACCATTATTAACTCACTTTCTAAAGTTCAACGTCACCAATAAAACCTGAATCCTGATACTCAAATACAACATATATTCCTGCAACGAATAATATAATTATTCCAGCTATTCAACTAATGGATTCCAATTACAATTCAATTACAGCTTCCACACACTTCTTGCAAGAAGGATTTTACAAAATAAAACCACATCATAAGCAAAGATCCCTAAATCTTGACTGCACTAGACATGGCTACATAATGTCGCTAGCATTTCTCACAGTCTCTTCTTTGTGAAGCAAAGGGTTGCCAGCCTGCATAACAAGCTTAGATGAGTATAAGAGAAAGAACATGGTTAGTATTGACTTATAATCCAGCAACAATGAACAAAACGCACTTTCCATTTTTTTTAACCAAAAAGTACCGTCTTTCTCAGCATCAAAATTATTGTTCAATATAACACTTTCAAGACTTGCAGTTTGTGATGCATTCATCCAAGTAATGAACTAGCACAAGAAAGTTACTTTGAAATGGACTTCACTAGAGGTATCAATTTCAACCCAATTACCTGTGACGACCCAAACAGATAAAAAAAAAATACCCGGAAAGAGACAGAATAAACACGTCAACCGGGCTGAAGGTCACCCAATAGGGTGACACACTAACACGCACAAGCCTAAAATCGATAAAAAGAAAATTTGGGTGAAATACCAAAGTCTATATTGTTTTAAAATTTGTAGATGCAGGAGAAAAAGTGTTTTGGATCAACCAAACGTGTTTCGACAAAAGCTCATTATACATACAACCTGCTTGATATGCCCCTTTCACCACCACTAGCATTCTTAGTGAATTACTCCTAAATGCTCAAGTACTTGGGAACATGAACAAGTAGAAAATAGAACAAGAGTTACCAAAATTTTTGCACCAAGAGATATCATGTTGAGGGGGATTCAGATGAAGCAGCTTCTTGCTTTGGTCTTCTTTGCTCAGGAGGAGGTCCATCTCTCTGTCTAACATACCTTTTACTCTCATACTTAGATTGCTTTCGTGGCTTCGGTTGATAAGTAGGATACTGGCATGGAATTATTTCTCCGTTCACATACTTGTCACCTAAAAATTACAAAAATAACAATCAGTATATCAAAAATAGAATCAAATATCTTATTTCAACTTATTAACCCCATAACATATCTAAAAGCTCGTTAACATTAAACTCCCACCAATATTAATCCTTCTTTCGCAAAATTGTATATGTAAAAAAAGGGAAAGTTAAATCACCTCCATAGTCCTTATTCTTCACATCTATGTATGAATCAGGCAAAACCCAAAGCACTCCAGGTAGTCCTTCATAACAAAAATCCACAAGACAATTAGATATAAGTTTCTTCCACCCAACTTATTAACGTTGATAGATACTTACCCTTGAACTTTTCAGATGTTTCTTCTGATACTGTGCACTGGAATCCAGTATACGTGGTAGTACTAAAAGCGTACATGTTCTTCTTTGCCTCTTCCATGCTGGCATTTAAATATATAATACAATTATTGAAGCTCTAACAGATCCGTTTACTTTTAGATCTAATCATCTCCGAGTCTATACGTTGAATTATAAGATTATAATATGATACCTAACAAAGGAACTTCATTTACAGAATGGATATAAATGAGTTCAACTAAGTGTAGAACAGGGAGAAGAATTATAGTTCTATATGGGCATATACATACACTACATAATAAGAGAAAACACACAATAACGGGTCAACCTTATGTCTAGTGTTTATACATATTACAATAAACTGAAAATAGAATCAGACGAATCATTTCACTGTCATGGGAGTTTGCCTTACAAGGCATACCACGGATATTGCAAAATATGTATAAATCTTTTTTATTTTTGTTCTCAAGGTAAACTTCTATAACATAAGATTCATGGGCGCTTCAAAGTTATTATTATACAGTAACCTACTTCAAGCAAATTAACAGTAAGTAAAGCTTATACCCTCATGGTTTGTTCGATATATAGTGGTGCTTTAAATGTTTCTCTTTCACTATGTTTTTTATTGATTCAACAGGTCCCAACGAATAAAATTCCACGCCCAGCATGTAAAACTTTTGTGAATTTATAAATACATATTATCTATTAAACTAAATAAATGCTTGATAGCAATACAACCTACTAACATATTCCAGTCAGGCTAATATGGACAGTTACACAACCACTTATATCAAAATAACATACAAGAATTCCACTATAAGAAACAATAAGCACAAAATAATCAACATCAAATACTATATACAAAACTAAAACTTTATAAATTTTTTTTTATAGAAAGTACACAAACCTGCCAAGAACAGTAGCAAGGGTATTAAGGTAAGTATCAATCATTTGTTCTCTAGTTGGAGCAGGATCTTTAGGGAACTCCATAACAATCAACCAATGATTATAATCACAACCTGGTAACATAATTGTTTCTCTGGGTTCACTACTACTGCTTCTTCTAGACGAATAATCTCCATCAACTGCCGCTTTTGTTTGGTGGGTGAAGGGTCGAACCTGAGTAGGTTTTAAAGATTTAGAGAACTTGATGTTAGAACTGATAAATGAAGAGGGTTTTGTGATAGGGTTTAGGGATTTAGGGGTTAGGGTTTTAGAAAACAGAGAAAAATTCAGAGTAGCCATTGGAGAGGTGTGCTGAGGAAAATGGAAGTGAGAGGGATAAGGGTGGGTGATATTTTGAATGATTAATGGGCTGTTGGATGTATTGGGCTAAATATGTTTAATGGGCTAATTTTTGGGTATATAGATCTGTATGGAAGTCTTAAGTCATGAAGTATCTCAAAGTCTCAAACTGCGAATTCCAAATCGGAAAAAGTACCGATCTGCATGAATGGTGTAGTTGAACTTTGTTAAACAAGAACAAAATCGAACTAATGTAATATGCAGGCGGTGCTTCGGAATACCGTTTTTTATTTATTTGTGCATACTTTTTTAGATCTATTCGTGAACAACTGCCAATTTTTCAAAAAAAAATTTGAAATTCGACTTTCTTGACCTTTAATTTTTACATTTTATATTATTTTGACTTTTAAACGCACTTTGACCATTTATAACTTGCTATAAAAAATTCAAACTTCAAATTCGCAAAATTTAGAGTCAATATTGAGCGTAAGTAAAACATTAACTCTCAATCAAATTAAAAAAAAAAAAAAGTCAAATAAAGTTTTTTAGTCAACAAAAATCAACAAACGGTCACCGTTTTTTTTACTCGTAAACTTTGAAAATTCTAATTGCAAATTTTTAAATTTTATAGTGAATATAAAGTGTTAGTAAAAGTCAAAAAAGTAAAAAAAAAAAAAAAAAGTCATAAAAATTGCAAGCTCGGCAACGATCGGGGGCAAATTTTGGCCACTTTCAAGTTGGGGTCGCAAGTTTTTGCCAGCGGTCGCAAGTTTCGAGTTTGGGTCGCCAATTTTGGCCAACTCAAGTCTCGCATGTCGATCGCAAATTTCGAGTCGCAAGTTGCAGTTTGCGACTTGCGAACAGATGGGGCAACCCGGGGCAAATTGTGAATTTTTTTTTCTGCGGGCAACTTGAGATACATTGTTTTTTTAGGGGGCATTTTTACCAATTTCCCTTTTTTGTATTTAGAAATTTTTGTATTGTGTTTTTGATAGCAGAACATAAATAAAACAAAATTGAAGTAATAATTAGGATCAAAAGAGTAAGTGATTTAAGAAGAGTAAGGAGAGCAAAAATTTTAAGTCATTGGATTAGTCACTAATTTAAATCAATGGTTAAATGTGTGACCTTTTTGTAATTAGATTGAAACATAGAGATAAAACCCGTATACCGGTCACCAGTCACCAAGTTCATGTAATTGAACAAGTTTCGTTAGATTAGTTATCTTACTGAATAACCCGTATACTAAGTTCATAAAATTATAACTAAAAAATGATAATTCATAAAAGTAAATATATAAGCAAAATTTGATACTCGATCTGTCTATTAAACCTTTTATTATTTCCCCCCTCAACTTTCTAAACACTTCTCGTTCCTTCTTGCAGCCCTCCCCACCTCCACCCCTCCCCTCCACCTGTCACCTGCCCGCCGGCCGCCGGCCGCCCGAAGTGTTTTTTCATTTTTGTTTCAAAACCTTTTATTTATCTCCAAAACTTTTTTTTACCTTACCTATTATTCAATCTAGATGGCACAACAAGCTGCACAACAAGCTAGATATAAAATGGGCCGAAGACGAACATGGATCTTTGTTCACAGAAAAAGTTATGCACCTCGGGTGCAAAGAAAAAATAAATACATAAATACAGCAGAAATACTTCATTTTGCAATAATCATGGTGCAAAGATTTTTTTGGTAATTGCTCATCCTTCTTTTTGGTGAAAAGATTTTGCTTCAAGTTGATGAAATAAAGAAAAACAATAGAAACAGAGAGATGGGAAGTAGTGTGCTAGAATAGGGGTGGGAGGAGTGTGATTGTGGAATGACATAAACTCAACTTAAGTTTTTCTTTCGTTAAACTCGATTAGCTAGTTCAAAACGAGCTCTTTGTACGAACCGAGTCAAATAATAATTCTTTTAAGTCGGCTCGTGACCCTAATTGAGTAAAAAAATTAGTTCGAGCTCGACTTGAGTTTGAATGTTATCATGTTCAAATTTGAGTTAAACGAGCTCGAGATAGAGTATTTCGTTGATTGCTCGACTGACCCCTAGTTGTAGTTGTTAGGAAATAGTAACAGCACAAGATCTCGAGATTCATGAGACAGCCAATACTAGAGGTAGAAACAGGGGAAATGCTAATGTAACGTTATTTGCTAACAATGACTCTAACATCAAGTACCTGTGTGATACAGCCAAGTAAATTTAAAATCAACAAACTAAAAGAAATGTAAACATAGCATCAAACTTACCACAATTTTGGTGGTGATTGTAGTGGAAGCCTCTTTTGAATGTAATAGAGTACAATTCTTGATTATGCATGTCCACGACATCATGTATACTTTTCCTACTATATATATATATGTAATGTAATATGTAATGTCAACTGCAATGCAATACATACATATTGTTCAAACTTGCTAGAAACACTACTTAAAAACTCTACAACTTGATGCAGTTTGATGTTCCTCTCAGTTGTCCAAGTGTACGGTTTTAGAGATTATGAATTTACCGACCATGAAGGATGGTGATAGTTTCATCATAAATGGATCCAACTCCACCACTAGCTGATGCTGATGCTGATGTTGAGTCTGTACCACAATTCGATTGTCTAAAGATGAATGCCGGTTGATTAGGAATGGGAAGCTTAGTTTCACGATTACTTAACATATACGCTACTTCTGTCATTGTTGGCCGATCAATAGCCGATTCTTGAACACACAATATCCCAACATGGATACATAATAATATTTCACCAGCATCAAATGAAGCTGATCCCAATAATGCTGTATCGACCACACTCAATGCTTTTTCTTGTTTCCACAACTCCCAAACCTAAAAATTAATGTGAGCTGATCTGATGAAGTTTGTATAAAAAACAAAAACCAAAGCTGCATAAAGTTTGTTACTTACGTGTCCGATCAAATTAACCGAGTTCTCCTTATAGTAACTACTGTTTTTTCTTCCACTAATTATCTCCAAAACTAGAATTCCGAAGCTGAAAACATCAGATTTTACTGAAAAAAGGCCTTCCATTGCATACTCTGGAGACATATAGCCGCTGTAATCATAATGCATCATGTTAATTAAATGAAAAACAGAGAGGTTTGAACAGCTAATTAAGTACAAGACAATACTATGTTCCAACAACTCTACGAGTTGTAGCTTCATCTTGCTCCCCTCCAAAGATTTTTGCCATCCCGAAATCAGAAATCTTGGGATTTAAATCCGCATCTAGCAAAACATTGCTTGCTTTTAAATCCCTGTGGATGATCCTGAGCCTAGAATCTTGATGAAGGTAGAGTAATCCACGAACTATTCCTCGAATGATCTGGAATCGTTTACTCCAATCTAAAAGTGACCCTTTTTCTTGATCTAAACAACATTCCATTAAATAATTTAGAAATTACATAACTTTAACAAAGTAATAGGATTTTGAGAAGTTGTAGGTTTGAAAACAAACCGAATATGAAAGAATCCAAGCCTTTGTTTGGCAAGTATTCATAAATTAACATCTTTTCTTCCTTATGAAAACAATATCCCAAAAGGCGTACTAGATTCCTGTGTTGAAGTTTCGCTATCAGTGTTACTTCGTTCTTGAATTCTTGCATCCCTTGACCTGAACTTTGCGATAATCTTTTTACAGCAATTTCTTGCCCATTTAGTAATTTACCCTGAAAAATGCATACAAAATATTTAGGACGCTTTACACCATAAATATATGTCATGATCATAAGCAAAATATACTATTATACTACCTTATAAACAGAGCCAAAGCCACCTTCTCCGACCTTGTTTGAAAGAGAAAAATTATCAGTTGCTGCAACAATTTTGCTCAAATCAAACACATGTAAATCAACACTATCGCCCATATCCTTCTCCATTAATGATCCTTCTGAGGATTTTAAGCTATTAAAGAAACTAACTCCAAGGTCACGTGCTCTTCTGTTGGCTGTGTAAAAGAACTAAGCATCAGACAAACGAAGAGTATTATTGCATTCCCATTAATTTCATTTTATTCTAAGGACTTAAGTAGAAGCACTGAAGATGAAATTGGACTGAAACAAAAATAGAAAATAAAAAACAGCCAATCAAATCCATCAATTTTGTTGTTTAGATTACAATATATGACGCTTTTGTCACAATCAAAGTAATTCTCAAATAGAATTTTAAAATTTACTTAAGCAGCTTCTATATTTTTATAAAGTTAGATACGGTTTTAATCTTTTTGGCTGGTGGTGAACAACGCCTAATATGAGGAAGGATCAATGAAGTTACACATACCTTTCTTCTTCTTTATGTAACAACAACCGAGGATACCAAAGAGAAATCCTGCTGCGATTAATGGTATTCCCACTAACAGGAATTTACGAGACCTCTTTGGCTTCTTTGATGAGTACTTGGCTGCATGAAATACGAAAATTATGCCAACATCTTAGACCTTTAATGATTTGGTTTTTGCATGGTATAATTTCATATATTAAGAAGATCCAATACCATAAAAGCTAAAGTACTAACATATTTGCCAAACAGTCAAACACTATAAAACCCGTTCGTAATTTTGTGGAAGAAACGGAGGTTTCACGTAGTTTTAACATTTTTTCAAGTTTCAGACACTAAGTATCATTGATAATATTGAACTTTATATCATTGAAGTTTCAGACACTAGTAACAATAGTTAAACAACTTGTAAAAATAAACTTATTTCTTTAACTTGCGAACCATTAAAGCCCAAAGTAATGAGCTAGCCCAATAACTTCGAATCACAACTTAAAACCACGTTAGAAGTTATCAAGGGCCCATAATTTTGATCTTATAAGGTGCTCAATATTTTTCTCTCCTACATGCGGCATAGTTTGTTACTTCAACTTTATTATAATTTCGAAAGCTATGATGTCTAAAATGCATATTCATACTCCCACAAAAAATGTGTAAAGTCTTTATAAATATTGGACTAGAAGTGCACAATCACTCACAGGCCAAGTCCGGTTCTATCAAGCCCAAATTAAGCGAGACTTATCACCAGGAACAATTGATCATCTAAAAAAAATCGAAACCGAAACTGAAATCGAAAAAAACCGAAACTGTAACCGGTTAAAATCGGTTTTTGACCAAAACCAGTTCAGTTATTGGAATAACCTGCGGTTTAGGAACTGGTTTGGGTTTTGACCGTTGGAACCGGTTTCGGCTTTTTGCAAACCGGTTTTTATAACCGGTTTTTCCATATATCCGTTACCTAGCCATTTATAGTCATTTTTCTTTGGGTTTTTTTTTTTACCATTTTGCCATCCTAAAATTAGTATAAATAGATAGGTTGAGTTTGGTTTAGTCACAACACTCAAACACTCTCAGAACGCATACAAAATACTCAAAACGCAAACAAAATTCTCATTTCTCAAATGGCAACTCAATGTTCTTCAACTTCCGCCGGTGTTGGTTATTCAAATGCGGCTACATTGTTGAAATTTTAGAAATGTTGGTACATGTTTGTGACAACAGCTTCTATTGTGTAATAGATTAGTTTTATAATAGTCTTTGATATTAATAAATGAATAGTTTGTTATAATAATGTTTATTAATGTGTTTGTTAGAAATGTATTTTATGTTATGAATAGGTTCGTACGAACTTAGTCAAGGTACGAACTGGTAGGTTCGTACGAACTTAGAAGCTGCTTTGTTCGTACGAACCTAGCAGCCTATAAATATAAAGTTCAAAAATATTATTTCTAAGCTTTCATACGAACTCAGATCAGTATATCAGGTTCATACGATTCATCCTAGTTCGAAGACGTTCGAAGTAAGGGATTGTTAGTGAGATAAACGTGTTTTGAACACTCGTATCGTTTCTAAGAGTATTCCGCACTCTTACAAGCGTTGTTACCTCGTTGGATCCGTTCAAGGGTGACCTACAAGAAACAAAACGAAACCAAGAGTTGTGCGTAATTTCGACAAAGTGTTGTTGTCGGATGGCTCGATTAAGGCTCATTGTAAACGTTGCGGAAAGTTTTTGAACCCCGAATCCAACTCAATGTTGAAGCAACATAAAGACAAGTTTTCCGGTGCACTCAAATCTAATCTTGAAGTTGGTCAAGCATCTATGTCACGAGATGGGAGTATATTTACATATGAGGTGGAACGGTGTCGAGAACAATTTGCAAACTATGTGATTCAAGAAGGTTTGTCGTTCAACCACTTCGATAACCCTCGGCTTACTAAGGTGATTTAAAATACTCTTCAACCACGATATAATCAAGTAAGTCGTGCTACTCTTAGACGTGATTGTATTAAACTATGGAAAAAAGCTAAAATACAACTACTAAATAGTTTTGAAAACTTAACTACAAGTGTAAACTTAACAACCGATGTTTGGTCGGCTCCTCATGGTTTGCCCGGTTCGTACCATTGTGTTACCGCACATTGGCTTGATCCCGAAACGTGGCAAATGATGTAGCGTATGATTGCTTTTGAAAACTTTGAGTATCCTCACACGGGTCAAAATTTATTTTATATGTTACGAGATGTAATAAAAGAGTTTAAATTAGAAAAAAAGTTTTTTCAATCTCATTTGATAACGCGAGTAATAATACAAACGCCGTAGGAAGACTAATCCTAAAATATCAACCACCTTTGAACGGTGTTTTTTATCATAGTCGATGTGTTGCACACATCATACACTTGGTTGTTCAAGACGGACTAGCGGTGCCACAAATAACTTTCATAAAACACGCTTTTAAAAATATGTTACAAGATATATTTTGTAAGGGTAAAGGTAGATATAAACATTATATGAAATTGTGTAAGGATACGGATTCAATTTTTTTAAACCCTAATTGGGACATGCCTACAAGATGGAACTCGACTTATAAAATGGTTTTATTTGGTTGACGCCAACGTCAAACTTTACAAAATTTTCATGATGAACTTGTCCATAAAGCCACACCATTTTCAACGGAATATTGGGATGTTATTTTAAAAATAACCGAATTTCTCAAAGTTTTTAAAATCGCAACAACTTTATTATCTGATGTTTATTATCCCACGATTCATTTGGTAGTTAATCAAATTTATTTAATGTGTGAAAAATTAAGCGAATACGAATTTAATGGTTATTTATATGCATTAATGGTTTTGCCCATGAAAGAAAAAACTAAGAAAATAGTTTCAAGAAATGTCACCCGTATTTACTTGTGTCGCCGCATTGAACCCATGTTTGAACATTAGCGGGGTGGAACTACTTATCGATTCCATTTGTAATAATTTGGAGTTGAATGACGCGGACCCATGGTTTGCAACAAATGCAAAAAAAGATTTTAAGAAATGTTTTAAAGATTTATTTACTGTTTATTTTCAAAAATATGGTTCAACAAATGTTTATTCAACTTTGGATTCGGCATCGTTTAGTACATCTACTTCTAGGGATCCGATGATTAACTTATATAATAGTTTAAGACAAGAAAACCCTAAACGAGCTAGGGGTGATGGTGGTGACCAACCATCGACTAGCGAATTTGGGAGATATACTGGAACCGATTTTTTATCCACTATGTGACCCAATGAATTCACACAATTTAATATTTTAGTTTGTTGGAAAGGAAGGGAATCTCAATTTCCCGTTCTAACCTCTATGGCCCGAGATTTCCTAACTCTCCAAGCTTCTACGATAGCTTTGGAATCCGCTTTTTCTATAAGTGGCAGTGTATTATCTATACGAAGAACAAGACTCACACCGGCATCATTAGATATGTGTATTTGCTTGAAGGATCACTTAGACGCCGTGTAGCGTATACAATACATTTCAAGTTTTGAAGGTGAACTATAATACGAACAAGATTTACATGATGTCGAGGTGGAAATGGGTATGGCATTCTCACTTTCCGATGAAGAAATCTCTCTCGATGAAGCTTTGCGCGAGGCTAGCTCCGAAGAAGATGTCGCTCTCGATGAACTAACGAATTATACGAATTAAGTTTTATATTTGTATATTAATAAAAGTTGAAGTATGATGAGTTTATTAAGTTTATGTTTCCATTCCAAATGTTCGAATAATGTATGACGAATTTATTTAATAAAAGTTGAAGTTTACGTTTTTTGAAGTTGTAACGCTAAAAAATAAAAAAATGTGAATTATAGAAAATACCGGTTTGTACCCCGTTCTAATCGGTTATTAACGGTTTCAGTTTTTCAACTTGGAAACCGGTTCGGTTCGTACCCGGTTTCTAGTTAAAACCGGTTTCTACCAGTTGACCAATAACCGGTTTGGTTATCAAATCCGAACCGGTTTTCGAAAAAACGGGTTTCTACACGACTAACCTGAAGGAATTACACACATATATACAATAAATAAACAATTACAAGCCACATCAACAATAACTTTGTCTTATCTGATTTTTTTTTAAATCATAAAGTCTATTTCACATATACGTATAGGGAAAAGTTCAAGTAGTTTAGTTTCTTATGGTAGTAATGGTAAAATTGAATTTTCTTTATTTTTTTATTTTAATATTAACTAATCTTTTTGATAAAAAAATTAGGGTTTATTTTTTGGTTATGTATGGAACTTTACAGATTTTACTATTGTATGTAACCACCTTTCAAAAGTGTTATTGTATGTATCAAACTTTACAATTTCGTATATTATAGGTAACGGGTGACCGGAAACCACCGGTTTCGATACATACAATAGACATTTTTACAAAGTTCGATATATACAATAGACATTTTTCACAAAGTTCGATACATACAATAAACATTTTTTCAAGAGGAAAAACCGAACCCCTGCTCAGCCGGTCACCCCTTCCATACAATATACGAAGTTGTAAAGTGCAATACATACAATAGTACTCTTAAAAGGTGGTTACATACAATAGTAAAAAATTAAAAGTTCAATACGTAACCAAATAATAAACCCAAAAATTTATATCAAAATTATTAGAATACTATATTTTTTAGGGGTTAATTGTTTCGTTATGTATCGAAGTTTACACTTTTTACTAATGTATGTAACCACCTTTCAAAAATGCTATTGTATGTATTAAACTTGTGATTTTTATATATTGTATGTAATATTTCCTTTTTTGACCATCACAAAAAAGGAAAGTTTCATTTTTTGTAAAGGCTAAAAAAGGCAAATCAACATACAATATACGAAAATCACAAGTTCGAAACATACAATAACACTTTTGGAAGGTGGTTACATACAATAGTAAAAAGTGAAAAGTTCGATACATAACAAAACAATTAACCCTATTTTTTAATATGAAATAAATTTAAAAAAAAAAAATACATATATGATATACAAATTAAATTTGTGTATCACAACTTTATAATTTTTTATTTATCACACTAAAAAATTAATAGTGTGTATCACACATAAAAATTATAAAGGTTGTGATAGACAAATTTAATTTATATATCATATATATATTTAAAAAAAATTATTTCATATAAAAGAGCATAAAATTCTAATAATTTTGATATGATTTTTTAATCAAAAAAATTAATTAATATTAAAATAAAAAATAAAAAGTTTATTCTACGTATATGTACAATTCAAAATATATTATAATATTTTAATGATAAGTGATTTGTGTTTTTTTTAGTTCTTGATGTTTTAATCTTTAGGCAATTCTAGAACATATCTCACGTATATTACAATCCAAACTAGATAATAATATATAAGTTATTGAATATATTTGTATTTCTTAAAATTTTTATCATTATAATTTGACTATTCTTATCGTATTTATGGATTGAGGGTTTCGATTTTTGAGAAATAATAGGAGGTGTTTGTTTTTTTTCAATATGTCACTACAATAGTGTAAACACTTAATATAACATTATTTATCATCTCATATTGTGCCATATTTAATGAAACAATATTCAATACGAGTTAACTCAAAATTTATATAAAGTCAATAATATTTGAAAAACAACTAAACTATTAAATAAATAAAAATCTATTTATTATAATGAGAGCATCTCAAATGGAAAGTTTAATTTTTTTTAATACGTGTGTAAAATCTATGTTATTGTCGAAATTTATTTTCACGAGTTTGTGATTGTATTGTGTTAGACAAAAAAGTGTTACAAATGTTTTTTGTTTCAATATGAGAGAAAATGTTTTTTGATTGTTTGGTTATTTTATATGTTAACTTCAATGGAATATTATATAAATATATACACTTACTTTATAGAAATATTTGACCCAAATAAAATAAATTATCTGATAAATAATGATTATAATATTTATTTCAATCAACGATTCATGATTCCGTCACAAAAGAACAAAGTGCAGTTAACTCCCCTTGTTGCACCCAATTTAGATCCAAGTTCATGGGTTTATTTATATTAATTATTTAATCCGGAGTACTTTTTAATCTTTTAAGTTATTTAGTATACTTTCTAATCTCTTTTTTTAAAACGGCTGCGATATATTAAAAAGTTAGCAAAAAGCTAACGACAATTACAAAAAATTATAAAGAAGTGGGTTTTGAAACCACGCTGTTCATTTGAGACGAACTTTGCGCTTTCTATTAACAAATCAAAGAAATGATAAATCAACTACAGAATCAACTAACATATCTCTTCTCGATTTGTTGGTGTCAAAAATCAAAGCCTTCCTGAATACTTTCTAATCTCTTAGAGCAATCAGAATAGTGGATTTTCTATATATTGTTTTACAAGTTTTGTATAAGAGGTTTTTTACATAGAGCTTTTAAATAAACCTTTTGCTCCAATAATTAATAGTTTTTTTAGAGCTTAAAAGCAATTAAAAGTTACATAAATACTATGAGAGATAATGTATAGCTTTTTTTCAAACCTATCAATCAAAACTCATACTCTTTCTTAATAATTTAATCAAATTAAATTATAAAACGTTTTTACCATTAGAGCAATGAAAGTTTTTCAAAAAACCTCTTCGCATACTTAAAAAAAAAACCCACTAGTTATTTAATTCTGCGTAGAAAACCCACTAGTTTAGCTATTTAAGGATGTGATAATACATGGTTTTTCAACAAGGATTTGATGATCAATTAAATTTTGTTAATCAGGTAATTTGTTTAAACAACACATGGCCAGATAAACCATATCTTTGTATAAAACTAGGATTAATAGGAATAAATACGTCATTATACATCAACAGAGAACAAAATAAAATTGGTACAAAAACACAATGTTATCTATACTATATATTTTTTTAAAAATAAACTAACTCACAATGTACCAATAATATTTTCTGAATCAGATAATTAACAATGCAACTAACAACATATAACTTATGTGTGATAAAAATTGAAGGGTATAGAATATAAAATATCTATGGCGTATTGATGTTGTTAACGACACTAAACTTTTGTACTGTTAACCGTTAACAAATTAGAAAATACTTATATTTTACATATTACAACCTCAACTTTCTTAAATATAAATAATCAACTCCATATTAAAAGTAACAGCACATTTAACTTCGTACAGTTTTATTGTACCTAATATTTTCTCGTAAAATATTATACACATGATTATCAAATAAATGTACGGACAGATCTAAATAGGGTAGAAAACGGGCCTTGTTTGGGCTTGGTGCGCACTTGGGCTTACAATGACTATCGACAACAGGATAGATTTCTTCTTTGTATACGTAGACACTAAAACCCAACCATCTTTATCAATGGAGACATTTTGCTCTAAAGTATTAATGGAGTTTTCACAATTTGTGACACAAATAAATACTCCCTTCCGTGTTCTATCAGTTAGCTTACTATCATTGTCCAACATTGACTATTATATTAGACCTATATATCTAATAAATAACATCTTAATATATAATATCAGAACTATATGTTATACAATAAACTATCTATAGATTTGCTCTACTTTGAGTTATACTTGATCATCATATCTCATAGTAACTACAACTTTTCTTTCTAATCATCAAATTTGAAAGTAATTACACTTTTCTATATTTACCTTTTTATAAAATTTAACTTTTTACTTGGAAAATATTTGACCATCTCCAAAAATATTTAACCATCTCCAAAAAAGAGATTCGGGTTATTATAATTAAATCTTCCATGGTCAGGGTAAAAGTTCAGAAATAATAAGGAAAAGTTATAATATAAAGACTGGCCAAATGATATAATATATGCATAATATAATATTTATAATTATTGAGACATTAAACAAGAGAATTAATGGTGTACCTAATTCAACTGCATCCACCCGAACATATAAAGACTGGCCCCCATCTGAAAATGTTCTAGTATCAATCATATCTTCATACCAAGTAATGCAACCTCCACCCCCTTTACTAATATCAGCAACTGCATACCCCATGCACGTGCAATTCCCACGGCACAAATCTTCACACGCTTGCAATCCCAAACTCATGTTCACACGTGCCGTTGACGTGTCCGGCACCTTCACACGGGCCAACTCCACGAAACCGTCTCCAGCCTTGCACATCTCCGTCCCAACCTTTAATTTGCACCCCCTTGTTCCGTCCCTCAGGTACCAATCTTGTGGTGCCTGAGGCTCGTAACCAGGGAGACAATCACACTCAAAAGTACCGGATTTGTATAAATCGCAAATTCCAAAAGAACCACAATGGTTATAACCGTCACATTGGTCTTTTGGGGCGGACCAAAACCCTATCCACTTACTATTTCCTTCGTGCCAAGTTAACCGCTCTACAATTCCAGACTCGTTAATGACTAATCTAGAGTAAATCGATGTGTTATATAAAAGGTAAATTACATAATTTTCGTCGTCGTTGTTTACATAACTAGCGTTAAAGATATAACTTTGTGTCATTTCTGGTACACCGCTCCACCCGTGACCTGTCCATGATCCGGTACGCCAAATTCGTGTCATACCTTTGACCAAAAACAGCTGAGTTGACCCAAGAAATTCCAATTTATATGAATAATCTCCAACACCGGGGTCCGTACTAGACTTCCAAGATGTAATCATCCTATTTAAACCTGTTTTTCTATCTAAACCGAGTTTAATACCTGGAAGAAAAGTATTAGAAGGATAATCAAAGCTTTGCCATACAAAATTTTGATTATTTTTATCATTAAACAGAACCAAATTCCCTGAATCCAACAACTGAGCCGAAAAGCTACCGTTTGCTACACCAGAAGTGTTGGTTGACCAAACTACAAAGCTTTCTTCCTTTTCATGTATGACGAGGTTTCCTGTTTCATCGACAGATAGGATACCAGATGAGTTAGAGATTGGACGGTTTCTATTGGCTACCCAAACTACAGTTTGCTCTGAAACCTTGTTATACCAAATACCAACATATCTGTTGCTCGAATTTCGGGTACTAAAGAATCCAAGTGCAAAACTTTCTCCATTAGAGACCAAAACATCACCATCTTTAACGGATCGGGTCAGCGTGATGGTGTCGGTTGAAGCACTAAACTTCAAAAGCAGATATATGAATAAAAGTACTAATACGGTTTTTTCTTGGTGCATATCTTTTTTCATCTTCAGATTTTTTTGTGTGTTTTTGATGGTGCTGATTTAGGACAAAACATATGGAAAAGTGATATAAAAATGAAAAAAGTCACAGAAAATATCACTGGGAGGTGTCTGTCACTTTCATATCTTTCTAATTTATCACCCTGTTCTACACGTTAACATGAATAATAAAAGGTACTTTCAATTACTCGTAGATTACTTGAAAAATTTTCTTAAAAAAGAGACACCGGTAAAGTGCTGTTGCTCATGTTCAAGTACTTCGAATTTTGCTAGACCACAGATTTTATTTATTTATTTATTTTAATATGAGAAAAGGTACACCGCGATTAATGACTTCTAAAAGTTTAATTCAAGTAATGGTGGGCAAGATGTGAATGCTTTGAATTGTTCAAAAGAGGTCTTAAGTTTGATTGCCACAAAATTCAAGTACTACCCTCCCTTACTTTTCTAGTTTTCAATAAAAAATTCATCATTAATTTGCAGGTTACTTGTGAGGTTAGTAAATGTGTCGTTAGATGGCTTCTGCGTGTATTCTTGATTCATAAGATAGCCTTTACACAACGATCAATTTTAACCAGGCCACTTTGCAGGCTGCAACTTCCTTATTTGTACATACAATCAATTTTGTACTTGATTAATTTTAATTTTACTGTATTTAACGAATTATCAGGTTTACAAATCTTATATGTTGGCTAAAAAGAACGTATAGTTAAAGTAATGGAGGCAAAACTATGAAACTAATTTAGTATCAGCTTGTGTACATTCTGTACAGAAGAGGCTAGTTCTAGCTGTACATGGAAGCAAAGGTGAAGCGAGACACTGATTTGAGGTGCTTGTTCAGCGAAGAAAGTGTGATCTATCAATATTAGTTTTAGTAGATGATGATCTTATATAGTAGTTAGTCACGTATATAACGTACAGCTTTCTAATGCGTACATCATAAAAATGGAGTCCTAAATATCTCAAAAAAGCCTCTAGTATCATCAAAAATATAAGAAAACTCAACTAGAGACTATAAACCAATGAAATTATCTATTTCCATGCTATTGCTAACAAGAATAAAAGATGAATCATACCAGTCTAATAATAGGCGTTTTGTGCATCATATTATTTAGCCGCAACTATGAAACAATGCAGAATTATTAAATTGACCTCTTTGGTTATTAGAAAAAAGAAACTGATGGCAGTATAACCTTACTATAAAACTTTTTCCATAGTGCATAAATGACAAAACAACGGTTAAAATGATCGATACCTGCATTCCAACTTTGGTTACAACAGAAAAAGTCCAATACTAGTTAAAATCAGGAATGCAAATGTCGATCGTTGTAATAGCTATACGGTTATGTATTCTGCTTATCTAAAAGGTTAAAATTCTGTTCATGTGAACTACCTTCCCGTTATAGTTGTCATTGTTACCTCATTTACACTATCAAGGTCTCTTTCTGCTGTTGAAAACCCCATTCCAATCAAAGACCTTCCAGCGTAAAAACCAGGTTCGTCCGGTTGGCGCATTGAGACAAAGTTTTCATTTTGTTGGATGTTGACAACCTCAGACATTGTTGGCCGATCTTCAGGCTGTTTTTGGACACATAACAAACCAATGTGTATACACTTGACCACCTCATCCTCCTGTACAGTTGACTCAACTAAAATGGGGTCTATTAGTTCTAGCGGTCGTCCAGAAATCCACAACTTCCATGCCTGAAACAAACATCAATCAAATTTGTGTTCGAAATAAATCAGCATGTGAGATGGGCAACAAGTTTTAGGTACTTACATGCCCTAGCAGGTTTAAATTGTGATCAGGATGATGAAATCCCCAATTTTTTTTGCCGCTTATTATCTCCAAGACCAAAACACCAAAGCTATAAACATCAGATTTGGTTGAAAAATGTCCATTCATTATGTACTCTGGAGACATATAGCCACTGAAAAATAGAAGTAGTTTGGATTCAAATGATGTCATAGGCAGGGTTTGCTTGAAAAAGCTAGGTAGAGATCTAAAAATACTTACTGTGTTCCAATTACTCGGTTTGTAGTTTCTTCTTTTTCACTTGCAAGAATTCTTGCTAATCCAAAATCAGAAATCTTGGGGTTCATTTCTTTGTCAAGCAAAATATTACTTGCCTTTAAGTCACGATGTATTACTCTAAGCCGAGAATCGTCATGGAGATACACAAGCCCTTTTGCCACTCCTTTGATAATCTTGAAACGATCATCCCACATTAAGAGTCTTTTCTTGACTTGATCTACACATTTCCAAATATAAATTCCACAGTTTACAAAGAGTACAATCAAACTTAATACTTTAGAAATTAATTTACCGAAAATAATATGGTCTAGGCTGTGGTTTGGGAGGTATTCATATACTAGTATTCTTTCATTCCCATCAATACAATACCCAAAGAGCTTCACGAGATTTCGATGTTGAAGCTTCGCTATCAAAGTGACTTCATTTTTGAATTCCCGAATGCCTTGCCAAGAACTCTCGGCTAATCTCTTCACAGCGACTTCCTCTCCCCGTGCTAGTTCACCCTGAAAACGAATCGTCTCATTTGAGTTAATTTTCTTTTCCTTTTTATCAGGAACTGTGGTTTACATTATAGATAACTTGCCTTGTAGACCCTACCAAACCCTCCTATACCAATCTCATTGAAGCTAGAGAAGTTATTAGTCGCAGCGATAATTTCATCCAATACAAAGAAATGGCAATCTGAATCGTCCTCTTGAGATCCAAACTCTGTCAGTGGATTGTGTTCCCGGATAGATGCTAAATCGAATGCAGAAAGTTTATAAAAATACAATGTTATGTACCAAAAAACATACAAATTAACATAATGTTATGAAAGATTAAAAGTACTACCTCTCCTTCTTGATCTTTTTGAAATATAAATGCATCTTAATATTATTAATAAAAGTGCACAAGAAGCTGTAGACAAGAGAACCATAACCACAATAATTACTACTTTCTTCCTCTTCTTATGCCTGATGGACTCTGATTATTAGAAAAGAAAAAAGACAAGGAATATCAGAATAGTACATCAATGTCATTAAGTTTTACGAAGACAGCAAAAGAACTTAAGAATGTTAATTATAGCCTATATCCTGGAGCACATACCAGATGAATTTAAACACCATTAGTATTAAACTTCAAAGGACATTTGCAGATCGATGATAGTCAACTCGTAATCGGCAAACACACATGTAAATCGGTACACAAACAAAAATAGTTCAGCATTTTACAGCGAGTTTACAACCTTCTTGACCAATGTACATGCCCTCCAGTACAATTTAGTGATGCATTTTTTATGCTTGCGAAACCACTTTTGCATTACCAAAGGTGGTTCTTTTGAAGTTTACATGTTAAGATGATACTGTGTTCTTAGGCTAACTTAACAGGTAAAAGCTGATTCAACAATGTTAGGCTACACATTACATTCACCATTATGATGTGTTCAATAATCGAATATGATATGCATTCAGATCAATGTTCCCTTAAAATTTTATTACAAATTCTTAACTCCAGATTAGTGTTAATAACTTGCACAAAGGAAGCTAAACAAGCCAAAAAGGAGCTAAAAAGATATAATACATACCTAGCTCCATGTTTGACATGCGTATGTAAAGATCATTGCCACCTCCATGTATAACTCGTAAATCAATGAGATCATCGAACCACACCACACAAGTACTCCCATTTCCATACATGTTCAAGCTAGCGTATGCCATACAATTGCATTGTTTTGCACACTTGTTGTCACATTCATCAATGCTTAGAGCTCCCCAAACAGTTGAGTTATCAGGTAGTTTCATTCGTTCATACTTAAAAAATCCATCTCCCTCAGTGCAATTCAAATCAATTTTTCGCTTGCATCCACTTGAGCACTCGAATCCACACCAATCTACGGATGAAATTGCCATAAATCCTTGTTCCAAGCATCTACAACTTGGATCATCACTATAACATATACCATATGATCCACATGATCCAATTCGGTCACAATTATCTTTATTTAATGTCAAAATTGTTATCCATCCTTCACTCTCACTCTTCCACCAAAGAAACTGTAAACTTCCAAATGGACTCAAGACAAACCTTAATAAACTGGACTTGTTTAACACCGAAAACTTAAAAGAAACTTCATCCTGATGAAATGTTAATATGGGTGACAAAACCGGATTATTCATTAACGAATTCATACCGCTAAATTTTTGTCCATCCCATGGACCCCACCGCGAAAGTCTAACCCCATTCTCTTTACTGAGAACCAACTGTGGAGCTTGAACCAACCTATCAAAACCAAACTTAAAGTCGCCATTCGATGGATCATCTTTTTTTCTCCACGAAGTTATCTCACGATATTTAACCTTGGACCCATAATCAAAACTCAGTTGCATACCTGGCAATAATGTATCTCCCGGAAGATCAAAGCTTTCAAAGATATACCCTCCATTACACGTCGAATTATCACAAATTTGAACAACAAGATTACCCGAATCCAAAAGCTGCAAAAGAGGTTTACGAGCGTTAGAAGAAGGCGAATAACGATTAATACCATTCCTCCATAGGACTCTTTTACTACCATCTTGTATAATAAGAACACCCGAATCATTTAACACTAAATGTACATCAGATGAAGGTCTTCGAATTGGTCTTTTTCGATTGGCAACCCAAATAACAGTGAGCGGTGACATATTTTTGTACCAAATCCCTAAAAACTTAACATCTTTGCATGGATTTGAAGGGCAAAAGAATCCCAATTCAAATCGATTATTTGATGAAACTAAAGTTTCACCATCGTTAAGTTGTTGGGTTGAATTGAGACTATAAATGGTTTTTGAACTAAAATTTGTATGGATCGGAGAAGCATTTGATGATATGTATATGCAAAGAGCTGTAAATACCCAAAAACAAGAAACCATAATTCTGTTTTTTTTAATGCTTATTTGAGTAAACAATCGAAGAAGATTCTCTGTATTGATGTTGACCCTTCGATTTGTTTACCCTAAATTACAGACTGCAATCTTGCGATTGTCAAAGAGACACGCGCTTCAATTCTTGGTGTGAAAGTTGTGTAAAAACTTTTCAACAAATTTTTTCAATAAAGAAGTGCACGAGTGGGCTAAGTAATTTTTCGAGGAGGTGATGTCCAAAGGGTTGACATTTTTAGAAGTAAATCACCAAAAAATAGAAAGTCAATTAATATAAAATTGTAATAAAAATAAATACCTTTAAAAATTGAAACAAGACAAGTATGAAATAGAGTGAAGATAGAGATAAAGATCCAAGTTCATTTGTTTGATTATTTGATTAACGATTTAGAAGTTCTAAAAGTGTGCAGGTTTATTTTGTAAATATCTGAAATATAAGACTTAAAAGTGATAGTTTCGTTATTTCACTTCTACATTTAAAGCATCTTTTCAGTCACACACTAAAACACACTTCTTCTTTCACACTAATCTCTCATTCAAACACACACTACTTCTCTTATTCAAATATACACTCACACACTCAATTTTGAAAACAAACATTCACACAATCTCATTAAACGTTGCAACCAACGAACAACCGGACCGACACTACCACCAAGGCCTGACCAACGCGGTTGCCGCCACTGTCCATTTGTTCCCGCCGTCCATTTTTAGATCTATCATCGTCACCACCGATCATTCATTTTATTTTTAAAGATCTAGAGCACAAACCAGTCCAATTACCTTAATCTTTCGATTTTAAGTGCGTTTTGTTACAATTTTTTTTTAGTCATAAGTATTGGATCATGCTGTTATGTTTATAATGCATTTTTGTTTAATGCTTACTGCATTTTGTGTTTTCTATTTGTAGATTACGATTTTATGTTTATACTGCATTTTTGTTAAAGTTTTATTGCATTTTGATGTTTATTTACTAATTTTAATACTGCATTTTACATATATTGCATATACCGGTGTTTTTTATTTATAAATTATGTTTTGTATATTACATTTTGGGTGTTACCTACATCATATATATTTACTGCACTTTCATGTTTGAAAAAGAAAGAAACAAAAATAAAACATTTTAAAAAGAAAAATTGATAAAAGAAAGTCGCCAGAATCTGACGACGCTGGCCGATGACGGCTGGTGACAAGAGATAGGAGTTAGTGGTGGTAGGGGTGAGAGAGTGTGAATAAAGAAGAAGTGGAAGGAAATAAAATATAGTATAATTAATATAAATAAATATTGTGTGAGACGTGGTGCTATCCAATTGGCCTTAAACCTTCTCTTCACTTCACCCTTATCGATGTATGCTCTCTACTCTTAAATATTATACTTATATTAAATACACCAATAAAATGATTATTTAAGTGAGTAGGATCATTATAGGATTATGGTTAAATCAATAGGATATTTCAACATCTTTTTCATATAAATAAAATTTTAATCACAAAAGTTATACAAAAATAATCATAAATTTATACTCTTTTATATGAGATTAAATCTAAACAAAATGATCCACAAACTTATATGTGTAATATACACTACTTTGTAGTTGGGAGACAAAGTTATAGTAAAATTCTAAATGATAACTCAACAAAATATACACAAAATTACATTTGAATACTCGATTATGATTAGTTTATGAGAAATACTATAACAATTAAACAATCGATGAAACGGACAAAATAACTGTTAAACATATTCAAGCAATTCTTATGATGATTCAATGATAATTGAGAGAGTTTCATTTGAAAGTGTTTTTCTATTAAACTTGGAAACTTGGAAAACTTACAAATGAGTACCACTAACTAACTATTTATACTAGTAGACTAGTCAGATTGTTAATTTCAATAACAAAGGTTACAATCTATATTTTAATATCTAACAATCTCCCCCTGATTGTAAATTTTGCTTGGATAGTCTTCAATTCAGATATGTATCTTTTATGCTTGAACTTCGAGAATCTTTTGTAAGCTGAAAACCACGTTGAAGCACACTTTTTGATAATCTTGTCTCAGCTTTGATCTTTGAAGTTAATTATCGAAGATAAATTGAAGACAAATCCTTTTCTTGATCTTCAACGGCAACTTTTAATCTTGAATGTGTTGTTAGAATATTTCTCTTAAAAGCTCGCATTTTGAACGTACCTTTTACTAGTCTTGATCCTGAAAGTATATTCCAAATGGTAGTTGCCGATGAATCTTCTTTGAACTATTTGATTCCAATGTATGAAAGATTTAAGTTTTTGTCTTTGCAATCTTGATCTTTCATTAATACTTTTGAAGCTTATCTTCTATTGCTTCCCCTTAATTGAATATTGATCTTCTAGAGCTTTCACTTTCTAATTGAACCAGTTTCGAATCCTAACTTGCTCCCCCTCAAATGAATAATCTACTTGTTTCATCTTCTGAAGCCTTTTCAACTTCTAATTCAAACCTTTTCATATTCTGACTTGCTCCCCCTCAAACAAATTATTTTTTCCCAAACTTGTAGAAAGATGATATTAGTTCTTCATTGAAGCTTTATCTTTCATTAAACATATACCATTTTCAAAATACAAACTTTTTCTTTACTTATCTTTCAAATACTAACTCTTTTCTTTACTATCTTCAAAAACTAATTCTTTTCTCCCCCTTCATGATGATTATGATACACCGTGAGCATCATGAATATGGTGTAGCACAGGGTGTTTGAAGAATAGTAGACTCCATCAAACCATGTAAGTGACAACCTTACAACGTCACAAATCAAAACTTTTCAAGAAATACTATCAAATCAATTATCAGGGATAATAATGCAGAAAAATGATCGTAAACTCCATGTAAAGCATCAATTTTGTAACCAATGGGTAAGACAACAATTCACTTGATTAAATCAAAGAAAAGTTGTTTGTATTCTCAGAAAACACATTTATGAAAACACTATAACTCCTGGATCACATAGATTACCAGTTACCACATCGATTGAATTAGTTAAATATTTCAATCGAGTGACCTACGTTCAATGTTGGCTTTGATGTTAGCATTGGTAGGATTTCCATTCAATCATTGTGAAATACCATTTTAGGTATCACTATGAATGTTCCGGCAATATCACATAGATATGCATAATGTCACTTAGACATAGAGTGTAAAAATACACTTTGTGTCCTAAAATTATTTTTATATCATTAGGCTCTAGACTCAATAAGTGCATGACATGAAGTCAGGGACTGTAGCAGATTGTCCTCTTGTTTCAATATTAACAATCTCCAAACGAGATGTCAATAGAGTATGTGCTAAATTTCCGTGAGAAATTGAAACAAGGACTTTTTAAGAAGTACTTGAGTGGTTAGGAGGGTAATGTGCATTGCATCACTGGGTCCATGATCACTTCTTCAATACCAGAAATCAACACATGATTTTCGATAGTAGATGTGGCTACCCGGTGATTATCTGTTTAGTGAGGGTTTTCTTTTTCTTTTAACCCTATCACACACTCCTCACTCAACCTCTCACATTTTTCAACTCCTCCCTCTTTTGAATTTGGCATGATTGAAAGTATGTTGATATGCACTTTTAATCTCCACCAACCCTCTCACTTAGACCTAAGATACCCTCGCATCCTAAATTTTGGAAGGTGGCTCCTGTGGTAGATCCATCCGACTTTGGTGGATCGTAGGAGATATTTGAAATCTATAACATTCAGTGCAGATTGCAGCATGTGCCAACAATTGATCATGTATTTATCATTGTATCACAATGTTGTGATATGTGAACTTCGTCGATTTGATGTTTCAAGAAAATTTACTCAAGGTGAGAAGCACCGGAAAACATTGAAAATCTTCCAAAGTGTTTGATAAATACAAGTAGTTGTAACACTTGGAAGTTATGATTTTGTACGAGCTCCCCCCTCAAATATAAGTATGACGAGAGCTCGATCTTTTTCAAGTAAAACGAGTTTGAACTGAATTGTCCAGAAACCATTTTCATTTGAAGAACGAGTTATGAGACAATGTCTTCACAAATCCCTTTTGAAATTTAGACAACAACTTTTGGAACCCATTTAAGCACAGTACCAATGGGTTTTGAAAACTTAGAAAACCATTTATAAGTTATGTCTATTTGGTTTAAAGACGTTGAATTCCATTTGGAATTGAAACTCGGTGTTTCACTTCGAAATAAGTTTCGTGGAAACAACGGTGAGTGAATTTTTTTGGGAATAGGGTTTACAAAATCATTCTTTCTTTGCACCGGATTAGAAACATTTTGTGGTGCAAGAGAAAACATCTTCGAACTTGAGTAGTTGAATGACTTTGGTTGGGAAGATTGTTCAGAAAAACTTTGTTTCGATTTCCAAACTTTGGTTTTCTTTGGAAATGGAGAAACCGATTTACGTGAAGTGTTAAAAGCATAAGAATTTGAACGATGAAAATTCTTCTGAGTAAATGTTCCAGTTGAGTGTGATTTCTTAGAATTCATCTTAATTTTTTGCAAAGAATAATTGGTGAACTGAGAAATCCTTTTTAAAAGTGGTTTGGAAGACTTATCCGTGTAAGTCTTCACTGGAACATTCACTTGAGGTTTCAAACTATTCTTGACATTGAAAGCTTTCTTTTGGTCAAACTCTTTTCCTAAAGTCTTCTCAAATTCAAGTTCATAGGTAGATTTTTATAATGATGCTGAACTAGATGAAGATGAAGTACTATTTAGTTGTTCAATAGTTAGCAAAAGAGTTGTTCGTTCTTGATCAAAATTTAGTTGGAGAGTGGTTATCTGTTTTTCAAGATCAAAAATTTTATTTTCCAAAATTAAATTTGGAATATAAAGTTTGTTTTGACCACTTGTTCCATAAGCTCATCTTGATCAACAACTGATGTTCAACAACTTGGAAAATAATCCTTAGAAAGAGGAATTTTTCTTGTGCCATAACTTTCATTTAATTAGGTATAATTAAACGAAAATTGTGCATTTTCTGCCTTTGCTCTATTGAAGTTTTCAATCACTTCTTCTTCATTAGTTTTTTTTACAAAAAACATTTATAAACTACTTCCCATGTTACTGTAGTTATACAAGGTAGGTACTTTAGAAATAGCTTTTTGTAAATAGCAAGTATTTTCAAAACCTAATCCTTCTCTTGGATTATAAAATTTGATATCCTTAGGTTTATTTAAGAAAATGGGTTGAACAATTTGACCACGTTTCAACAAAGTATCTTGAAATTCTTTGATTTTGCTTAACAATGATTCTTTTTCTTTAATTGCTAAATTATATCTTTGTTGAACAAAACCTGCATGTTCTCTTAATACTTTGCATTCAGAAAAGATACTAAGAACTTCTTGATTCAATGAAATATGTTGTTTTTCATATTTTTCAGAACTGGTTTTATAACCTTCCATGTGATTTTGTAAAACCAATTTATCCCGAGTCAAAGTTTTTATCACATCAAGGTTATTTGCTAAGTCATTTTGCAGTTTATTAACCTTTTCCTTTTCTGAGTTTAATTTGTTCTGACACTTAGTTATAACTTTAGAATGTACCTCAGATTGTGTCTCAATTTGAGTTTCAAGAAGCTTGACCTTATGCAAGGCATTGGACTTTTCAGCTGAAAGCTTAATGACTTGAGCATGTTCTTCCCTATATTTCTCTTCCCAATTGACCATAACCGCTTTCTCAGCTTCCTCTTTATGTGCAATGAGCATCTTTTTCTCATAATATTCAGACGTTTTCTGAATACTTGTTGTTGCACTCTCTTTCTTTTGCAAATATGTTCTTGATTTAGAATGCCCCTTATCTAAATGCACAATTCTTGTAATACGTTTCATCTCTCTCATAAGTGTTTTGTATTCTTCATCCAAGTCGTTCTCAAATTCGTCTCTTGACATCATAAAAATCGTTGCTTGAATGGATCTTTTAAAGATTAAAGATTTTGAAGTATTTAAAGAATCCTTTTCTTTAAGAAAATATTCATCGAAAATTTCAAATTTGTCCGAACGAACTTTCCCTCCAAAATTTGTCGAAAAATTTCTCGAGTAAAATGAAACTTTTCTTAAACCAAAATTAGTCTAAGATAAGCTTAAATTCAAATTTTGGTAATAGACAATTTTTCTGTCACACCCCCAAATTTGACAATTATAGTTAATCATGCGGAAGCTTTTGGGGCGTGACGAGAATCGAATAACAATTCTAGCGTATGATTATCGCAGAACATCTAGATTATTAGGATGCCAAAATAGTTTTACAAACATTTCGGCTCATCGAGCCGTCCAAATGTCAAGGTTATCGAATACATCGTTTTAAATAAAAGACAAGTTCTGGGATTTAATAAAACTACATCAAGTCAATATTACAAATAAATCCCGTTAGTTTAAAAATGGCATCCTAATCGTCGTGGCAGGTACAGTCCCAAATATGCATGTGTCTTACAGCATAGCTAATTCCCCTGAAAAACATATTTTAAAAGGTCAACATAATTGTTGAGTGAATTCACAAGTTTAATGACTCTATCATAAACCATCATTTATAAACATTTTATCAACAGATCAAAAATGGCAACAAAGGCCTATTGTGCGATTATTCTCAATTTAAATCAATCAAAACCTCTAACTACGATCCCCTGAGGGTTAGCTAAACCGACGAGTTAATATGCCGAACTAAGCCTATAACCAAACCACAACACAATAATGGATGAAACATTTGCCTGAACCGGTTAAGTATACTAATCCCCAAAAACACGCGAACGAAGTCGTCGGTTAGCGCGACTAACTTTAAACAAACTGGGATAGGCTTGTCAAACCCGATAGTACTATCTGTATACTCAGTGGTTAGAGTCATCTAACTAATGGTTATAGTATTGCATGCTAGGCCTTCGGCACTACAACTTATCCAACTTAGTCGCTCATAAGGATACAATGTCAGGTTTTAATAATCGCATACATTCAGTTATATGTTTTTCACCCCAAGTTGAAAACAGTAAAACAATAAAAGTAGGGCTGTGAACTCACCTGAGTCCGAGCGTGCTAGCAAAACAGTTTATATATAAATGTCCAATCAAGTCTCTTAGCGCCCTAAATGCAAGAGTTCAAATTAATATATGTAGACGACTCAATAGTCAGTCTATGCCAATTATTCACTCAACTAGGTTTAAATGTGTCATCGACGGGCTTGAATATCATGTAAGGCAATTATAGGCGAAAGCGACACGTTGCGATCTTTATTAGTTTTCAAAACACTAAAATCTTTTAAGTCAACGTTTTAACATATTACAAGTCATAACATATAGATTATTGATTTCGGTTCGTTATTTACACGTTGCCTCGATAGTATATTGTCTCAAGTCCTCAACTTCGTTATATTAACTTTCAAGTCGTTAGTTGTACGTTACTATAACGTAATAATGATACTTAGAAGATATATATATATATATGTACATTTTTCAATATATATAGTCTTTAACAGCATTATAAATCTTATAAGCTATATATATAGTTTCGATCGTATATGATTCAAGATTTATGATTCTTGTTAATTGGCTTTTAAATCGGGAATCGTATGTTAATAATATCTTCATGATACTTAGCCAATATATATATATATATAAATATCGTTATAACCTGTATAATTCATTTTTATAACCTTTATCGTTATATTACTATTTAACTTGTTCTAATTCCGTTTTCGCGATTTCTCGGTTTATACACTTATTCGTAATGAGATGTATATTTTTATAATTTAGTTCCCTGAGAGTTCATAATAGTCCCTAAAGTTCTCAAAGTTATATATTTAAATCCTCGTATTTTATATTTTGTCGGTTTGGGTCAAACCGTACGGTTTCTCCGATTTTGACCGTTTAAATTAGGTTTTTAATACTTTAAGCTATCGATTTCACTTTAGTATATTTTAATTTACAAATTTTACTATCTCGGTCCACTACTTACAATTCTAACCCTTTTAGTCTCCATAGTTTAGATTTTCCCGTTTTAAGCTCAACGTTTTGGTCTTTCGATATTTAACCGTACTGTAAAGTCGCTAGATCTTGGTTCGATAACGGATTATCTTTAAGTATTGAGGTGCGGAATCCCTCAATACGTTAGGTTTGAGCTTATATAACTTTACTATCAATTGAAGGACTTCGTTTTGATTATTAACTAAGTTAATCACTCAAAACCGAGCCTTTAATACTATAATAAATATATCTGCACGAAAAACGAGGAGAGTAATTAAATATTTGGTGTGTGTGTGTTGAGCACGGATTTCTAGATCTCTCATAATGAGCAGCATTAAAATATTTATATCTGGTTCAACTTGCAGGCTATGGGCCTTGCGAGTTGACTCAACTCGCAGCCATGGGCCTGCGAGTCCAGATGGACTGCGAGCCCACATCTCAGCTCGCAGGTAGGTCCTGCGAACCGAGATAGCTGCGAGCCCAAAACTCAACTCGCAGCTGAGAGCTGCGAGTCCAGATTGGACTGCGAGTTGAGATCTCAACTCGCAAGTCTGTTGACCTGCGAGTTGACTTCTCAATTCGTGATTCAGTCTTTAACTTAAAATCGATATTTGTCTAATAACATTTAACAAATACTAATAACAAGTTAATATCATATATTTACAAGTCTAAACCAATTTATACAAGATTGATAATAAATACACTAGTCCTATTACAAGCTAGATCTATTGTCACAATAACATGTCCCAACAGACTCCCCCTTGACAATAGCTCTAGTGTCGTTATCTTCAACTTTGTCTTTGGTCTCTACTTGTAAATACTACTGCCCATATGAATCTTCATTCTAATACAAGTCTTCACCATTGATTGATAATCTCTTGCAAGATCACCCCATGCTTCAGTCGTCAAGATCCTGTTTTCGTTTAACTTCAACAGGTCCTTCTTCGACAGATTCATCAGGTGTCGATGGTCATAGACTGTTAGAATTACTCTTTCTCCTCCTTCAACTTCATCATCAGCTTCAACCATGACAGCTTCACCAGTCTCTGAGTCCACGTGCCAGTTCAGAAGATTTCCTAGAATATTCTGTGGCATTGTCTTCAGTGGTATCTGCTGTATGCACTTGACAGCTGGATAAGTTTTCTTCCTTAATCTTTGCCCAGTTCTCTGACTTCGTTCCTTTAATTTGATCGTCTTTCCGACTCTTGGCTTAATCTTCTCAAACTTCATTGATCTACCCTCAGTCCGAATGATTCTCTCAACATACGTTGCGTAGGGATCATTACTGGGATTTATCAGTTCTAAGCGTGCCAAGTCTCGAATTTCAAATCGAGGAAGCGAACTGAATACTTTAAGCTTCTTATCAAAATATTGAACTCCGTCAAACCTTTTGATAGCGAAAAGTTTCAAGTCAGAATCAAAATACCAGCCGATGATCCCCTTCCTTGGAACTTTCTTTCCAGTTATATCTACTTCAGACATCCCAACCTTTTGCTTTCTCCTTTTCAGAGGTCTAAACATGGGATTATTTCTGAGTTTCTCTGGAAGGTCATCTTCTGATTCAGAACTGGTTGAGTCATCTAGACTTTCATCTAACTCAACAACCCTTTCTCCATCTTCTTCCTTGATGACCACTTTAGTTTTAGATGGCTTACAATGTGTTCAACAACATCAGCGTCAAGATCTACACATTCGTCTGCCCCATCATTAACAATGAAAGTCCAATCTTCAGGAGGTACAAACTCTCCTTCTTCAAGGTCAAAGTCAATGTCCTCATCTAATTCATCTGGCATGTCGCCTTCAGAATCTGATAAGTTCAACATTTCATGACCTATAGAAATACATACACAAATAGATTAATATCATAAGTTCTTTCATTGATTTCCCTGAATCAATCTAAGATTTTTCTTATTAATCCCTTTGTGTATTTAAAATATATTATATATATATACTTATTCAAATCTTTCATCGATTATGATAATCGATCTAAAATTTGAATAAGTCTTATAATATGCGAACATCATATATTATATGATCCTATAACTCTTTTATCGAACATAGTCAATCTAGAATTACAAAAGGCTTATAATATACGAACATTCATAATTATAACATTTAAACATTAATATTTTACATATTCAAGTTCAAACATCTTAATTACAAAATGATTCAAAGTTACAATGTATTAATAATTACACTCAATCTATATTAATACAAGTGTCACCTTCTTCAGCTCCACCCTTCGCAGTACCAGCACTAGCTCCACTACCACTTGCTTCAGCAGACTCCCCCTGAAATGTAGTCTGCTGGCCAGTCGTTGAAGGACCGGCCAGCTCACTATCCTTCTGAGCTGAGGGATCATCATCTTCATCATTCTTATTCTTCTTCGCCAGCTCATCTTCCTTGCAGGACTCTTGATATATCAATACCTCCCCTTGAGATGGCTTGTCCTTCAGAAGGCTGATGACCAGGCGATCAAGTCTGTCAATTTGTCTTTGCTTATCAGCTACATCATCTATCAGATTACTATTTGTCTTGATGAGTAGTGAGTAAGCGTTATTCTGTGTAGTGACATTGTCTGACAGTTGTAGAAGCTGATTAGCAAAAGTGTTAGCCACTACTTGCAATTCTCTAACCCTAGACTCCAATTGTGTAATGCGTTCAGCATCAGTCATAGGTGAGGTGGATGGAGCATCAGAAGTTTTGGTTGGTGGTGTGGGAGCAGGCGGTTGCATTTTCTTCGCTATCTCGGTAGCAACATCGGTTAGTAGACGCGCTGCAACCCTGCTAGATTTGGTGGTTGGGTGCGAAGACGGGCGAACCAAAGCAGCAATCATTTCAGCCTCTGAGGGCGTAGAACTTGATTGTAGATGAGCTGCAGAGGTTGAAGCTGTTTGTCTGAGCAGCTTGCGAGGTCGAGTAATAAGCACCTCCTCCTCTTCATCTTCATCCTCATCTTCTTCGACAAGAACAAAATCAGGATCCTGATCAACGGCTTTCCTTTTTAACTTCAATGCCGGATCCATAATCAATTTTGATCCTTGACGAATCATCCCTTCAGGAATACCGGAGACAAACCCTGGTGGTCCAGTCTCATCATCATCATCAGAAGCAGATTCAGAAACCGAAGCAGTTTCTCCATCTCTTCCGGATAGACCGGCAGCCTCTGGTGCCTCAGTGGTGGGTTCTGCAACCCTTGGTGCTTCAGCAACATACTGATCCACATCTTGCATGATGGGATCATTGGCATCATCAGTATCAGCCAGTACTTGTTGCACCACTTCGGCTGCAACATCAGCATTAATCTCTTGCCCAGATTGATGCACCTGAATCAAAACCTCCTCGATCAGTTCTTGTGGCTCAGGAGCACCCTCTGCCACATCAACATCCAGCCAACCATGATTTGGTGGCGTCACATAATCTGGATTAAGCAAAAACCCAAACAGCTCTGTCGGCTGTGGCTGCATCTCAAACCTCCTTGAAGTTTGCATAAACATGGCATTATAAGCCCGCAGCCCGATAGTGTCAACCTTTAAGTCAGCTTGAAAGTCCGGCAAGTCTGGAATCGAGGCTCGAATAATCAGCATACAGAATCTCGGGTAGATCATGAACTGTGATCTAACAGCTCCCGAGATCTGTCGAGCAATCTCGCCAAAAATATAATCTGAGAAACTGTATGGTTTATTGTAAACCAGGGACAGTACTCCTGATAGAAGCGAAGGGCTCAGCTCATCATATCCTCCCTTCTTGGCACCAAAAACAGTCACTAGGACGTGCCATAAGAATCTCCACTGACCGAAGACAAGAGCCTTCAAGAACTGGCGTCCTCGCATGGGTCCCACGTACCCCATACGGCCTAGAGCACCCTCAAGAAAATTTGAAGAGAACTCGGTTGGGCCATCTTCCTGATCAGCCGTGCCCAGATGTAAAATATGCCTGATGTCTGTAGAAGAAAACACAATCGGATGATTATTCACTCTAGTCCTAATCACTGGTGGGTTGACGACTGTGTCGAACTCGATATTAGCCCAGAATTGATCTAAAAGATCCTTTGATAAGGCTGGGGATTCTGTAACAGCAAACTGAATCCTCGATCGACCTAAGAATGTGAGAATCTGAGCTAGTCTGGCGGCACCACGTGCATTGATATCCAGATCGACGAGCACGTTGTGCTGAGCGGCGAATTGCCGAGCCATTTCTGTAAAATCACAAATTACACAAATGTTAGACAATGAGAATAACAAATATTGATAAACTTATATGATCTACAACTTCTAATTGAACTATTAAGTCGTGAAACTTAATTAACAATTTTAGTTGTTCATCATATATAGAATCAATGAGTCTAACTTATTACACAAGTCATAAGTCATATAACCATTTAAAGTGTACAATTTTACGTGTTTTCATTTAAGTCTACACGTCTAATTGTTAAATAATTTATAACTCTTAATTAATAAAAATCTAGAGTTTGTAAATTAAATTACAAAAATTTCAAAATAGAATATGTCAACTCGCAAGTTAGTTCAACTCGCAGAAACAAGTTCAACTCGCAGGTCAACCAAAGTCAACTCGCAAGTTCAACTCGCAGAGTCAACAAAAGTCAACTCGCAAGCTCAACTCGCAAGTTCAACTCGCAGAGTCAACAAAAGTCAACTCGCAAGCTCAACTCGCAGAGTCAACAAAAGTCAACTCGCAAGTTCAACTCGCAAGTCAGACCTTCAAGTCAACTCGCAGGTTGGACTCGCAAGTCAACTCGCAAGTGGACTCGCAGGTCAACTCGCAAGTAGACTCGCAGGAGCGGGCTGCGAGTTGAGTCTGGATCTCAACTCGCAGCAAGAACTGCAAAGATGACGTCATTTTAAAATTAATTTTGGCGAGTTATACCATGATCAGGCTATGTCATTTTGTTCAATAGACTCAGATTTACATAAACCCTAAGGTTTCTTGTCCATATGAGCTACAATTTTGATGATTTTAGTTATTTTAAAATCAAAACCCTCATTTTATTTAAAATGCCGATTTTGGTCAAATTATACGGTGGAATTACTTGGTTTTTACCTTAAAATGATCACGAAGTAAAGGTGTATAAAAATCAGAAGATCAAAATCTCTTGACTTCGAAATTAAAGTCAAAATAATTGCGAGTTCAAATCTGGGTTCGCTGTGAGTTTGGGTTCGCAAGATCAAGTGAATTCGCAGTGTGGGACAAGTGAACTCGCAGCACCCTTTTTATACCCTTTTAATCTCGGCTCGCAGAACTCTGCTCGCAGAGTTGAGTTCAACTCGCAGCCTTGTCAACTCGCAGCACTGTTCTCGGCTCGCAATTTTTGTCCAAAAATTACATTTTAATTACAAAACGTCATTTTTTAAGTCCAAATCGCGTACAAGTCTAAAATCTGAGGATCTTTCACTTGTTTTTCTTATGGAATAGCGAACAAGTCTAAAATAAAAGATTTTTCACTTATCTAGCTTGGAAAAAGCGCACAAGTCTAAAATCTGAGGATCTTTCACTTGTGATGCAATCATGTGATAATACGAACAATAAAAACATAAGTAAAATAAAATAAGATAAAATGAAATAAATAAAAGTTCAATGATTCATAATAAACATTGGTATCAAGTACCCTTGTATTAATGAAACACTTTGACTAAAATAAAATTACAATAAAATAAAGTAAAATAGATCCTAATCGAGGGCATTAAGAAATTATCGACAGTGGGATCATATTAGAAAGAAACAGCTGAACCAAATGATGAGTAAAAAATCTAAGAAGATTGTTAGTATGCAAACCTTATGAAATTCACAATAAGTTACATAAGAACTCACAACTTAACCATTTATCAACTTATATTTATAAGAGTATAACTTGGTTACCTATTTCCACAAAATATAATATTCACGTCAAAATGAAGTGATTTAAATATCATAGACAGTTCAAGATGATTATTGGTATTATAATCCATATAAACAAAGTCTACACTGATTTCCAAGCAAACCTTTTTATTGTTTGAATGTGTATTACCTAATGTGATTCAAAAATGACATACTGAGAAATTTAGTAAAACACATAACACTGTATCTTTCACTTTGCAAGATAGAGGTCACTAAATGATGTTCTTTTCGAAACATATGACATACCCTTGAGTAAATGTGACAAATATCAAACTCGTTTTGTAGATACTAGTGGTTCTAGTTCTGTACTTAGTACAACAGAAGATCCCTTAGTATAGACAAACCAAGCTTGAAACTATTGGCAAAACTAAAGGAGTCAGGTATGTACTTAGTACAATAGAGACACCAGTAATTTCACTAACAGCCATAATTCTTATTATTTATCTTGACATATTTTCATAGATTCTTGATAACAGTGTATGGTCAGACTATCTTTCATCAATTAAGACTTATGTCATACGTCATATAGTAAATCACACGAGATAACACACTGAAGATTTATAGCTTATTATATGCTCAGAAATCAAAGCAGACATTGCCTACCAGTACATCATATAATGAAGCTGTCTAGATCTAAAGTTTTTCAAGCAGATTATATCGTGTGGAGAGAGGAGTATACTAAAATAAAGATAAGTGAAGGCCTGGTTTTAAAGATGTAAAGTTCATGTAACAAATTTGAATCTACTAACACATCTAACTTAAGACTTTTACCTACATTTATTAAACCAATTCCTCTAATTTACTATCATTTCCCAGTTGATAAAGACTTAACCTTTATCGGAGGCGATTCCCCAACGGTAACAAGCAAATGAATGCCATACGCCTAACCCCCTTTTCCCTTATTATTATTATATTTATTTATTTATTTTATTTTTTTTAAAATTTGGCATAAAACTAATAAATAAGACCAACTAATTATTACAAAATAACTCTATGGAAGACTAATCCTCTGGATTTTTCATTCCATTTAGTTGCACCAATTTCTCGAATCGAGCTCTGTCGAACACTTTGGTGTATAAGTCTGCTAAATTATCCACAGATGGAACCTTAGCTAACTTTATCAGGTTTTTCTCAGCACAGTCTCTAATAAAGTGATGTCGAATATCAATATGTTTAGTTTTACTGTGCTTGACTGGATTATTGGTTATTGAGATCGTTGATTCATTATCAATCATCATAGGAGTATTTGTTATACTCAGCCCATAATCAAGCAATTGTTGTTGTATCCACAGAACTTGGGAACAACAGCTGCCAGCTGCAACATACTCAGCTTCACATGTAGAAATGGCTACTGAGGTTTGCTTCTTGCATTGCCAAGAGACCAGTCTACCTCCTAGGAATTGACATCCACCGGTTGTAGACTTTCTATTCTGATTGCATCCTCCGTAATCAGAATCAGTGTAAGCCACAAAATCTAAGTCTCCATCAGTCGGATACCAAAGTCCCAACTTCGGTTTCCCTTTGAGGTAACGAAGAATTCGTTTTACAGCTTGCATGTGAGATTCTTTAGGAGTAGCTTGATATCTTGCGCAGACACATACTGCAAACATTATATTAGGCCTTGATGCTGTAAGATACATTAGTGATCCAATCATGACCCTGTAAAGAGTTGGATCCACGTCTCTATCACTCGATGTATCTGGACCAATACCATGGGCTTCCGGAATAGGAGTATGAAAAATTCTTGATTCTTCCATCTTGAATCGTTCTAGAAGCTCATTAGTATACTTAGTCTGATGAATGAAATATCCATCTTTCTTTTGATCGACTTGCAATCCTAAGAAAAATGTCAATTCACCCATTGCTGACATCTCAAACTTGTTCTTCATAACCTTTTCAAATTCACTACACATCCTTTCGTCCGATGACCCAAAGATGATATCGTCAACATATACTTGAACAAGTAGAAAGTCTCTTCTTTTCCATTTTACAAAGAGTGTACTATCAATTCTTCCTCTTGTGAATCCATTCTCAAGAAGATAAGTGGACAGTGTCTCATACCATGCTCTCGGAGCTTGATGTAATCCATATAGAGCCTTATCGAGACGATATACTCTATCTGGATACTTTGGATCAGTAAATCCCGGTGGTTGAGAAACATACACCGTTTCTTTGACTTTGCCATACAAGAAGGCACTTTTAACATCCAGCTGAAATACTTTTATTTTCTTTGAGGCTGCAAATGCTAAGAATAACCTAATTGCTTCAAGCCTAGCCACAGGCGCAAACACTTCATTGTAATCAATCCCCTCTTGTTGATTAAAACCTTGGACAACTAGACGAGCTTTATTGCGAATTACGATTCCTCGATCGTCTTTCTTGCACTTAAATACCCATCTAGTTCCAATTGGATATTCTCCAACAGGTAGGTCAACCAACTCCCAAACTTGCAATTTTGTGAACTGAGACAGTTCTTCCTGCATTGCCTCGACCCACGAATTTTCCTTCAAAGCTATCTGAACATTTTTAGGTTCAATTTGTGAGATAAAGCATGAATATAGACATAGATTAGAAATCCCTGTCTCGTTCATTTCAGCATACAAGCTTGAATGAGTAGATGTACTAGCTTTAGATTGATTTCGAGTCAGAACAGGAGAATTTGGATCACCGATGATATTATCAATTGGATGAATCCTATTAATTCTTGTTGAAGTAACAGGTTCAACTGGAATATCATCCTGTAAGTTGGCACCAATTTCCTCCAAAGGTGGTATACCTTCATTAGTAGTTGATATCCTTAATTGTCTCAGAGGAGTAAGAACATCATCCATAATCCTTTGAGAAGCAATTTCAGGATCTTCACTCTCTTGAGGTATATCATCTTGAGGTTGTAGTGACTCGATAGGGGTTACCACATCAGTATCGACAATATTCCTAGCATCAGACGTTTGAGCACTCGATGTTTGAGAAGGAGTGGGATCCTCATCTCCCGACAATAAATGCTCAGGAATGTCTGAGTTACTGACATAGTCACTGATAGGGACTTTAAATGACTTGAAAAGATCTGAATAGTCAAACTGCCAATCCAATCCCTTATGTGAGTCATGTGTATAGCTCGTAACTTCGATGTTATAAACTATTTCAACACGTCCCGAATTTTTATTGAAGGCCCTTTTGTTTGGTGAGTTAGGCATGTAACCTAGGAAGTATCCTTCGTCAGCCTTCTCACCAAATTTAGGTTGATGACTTGTTTTCAACAACGTACATGAAACTCCAAAGGGTTCAAACCCTTTTAAGTTCGGTTTCTTCTTGTTCAAAAGCTCATAACACGTCTTGTTTTGTTTTTTAACCGTAAGAACCTGATTGAGAACATGACATGCTGTATTCACTGCCTCTGCCCAAAATATGACCGGAAGCCTTGAATCTGCAAGCATTGTTCTCGCTGCTTCAATTAGAGTTCTATTCTTCCTTTCAGCAACACCATTTTGTTGAGGTTCATATGGTGCACTGAATTGATGTTGAATGCCTTTGCTTAAGCAATATACATTCAATGTAGAATTCTTGAACTCGGTCCCATTGTCACTACGAATTCTCTTAACTCTTTTTCTATAGATGTTCTCTATTAGATCTAGAAACTCCATAAGAATGCCCGGAGTTTCATCCTTAGATCCGAAAAAGAATACCCAAGAGAATATAGAGAAATCGTCTGTGACAACCAGACAGTACCATTTGCCACCTATGCTTCTCTTGCTTATTTGGCCAAAGAGATCCATATGTAGCAACTCAAAAGGCGAGGAAATAGAGTTCACATTTTTAGACTTGTGTGGTTTCTTATGCTGTTTTCCTTTCAAGCAGGATATACACTTGTCTTCAAATGCAAAACTCTTCGGTGGTACACCCAGAACTAACCCATGTTTGGTTATATAGTTCATTTTTCGAAAGTTTAAGTGTGCCATTTTCCTATGCCATAGGAGAGAGTCTGATTCTGAAGCCTTGGATAACAGACAAGTAGACACCATTGATGTAATAGGAGCATTCATGTTGATAGCATAAATGTCCTTCTTCCTTGGAGCTTTCATCAGTATCCATTTATCGGGAATGATAAAACCCGGCTTCAGGATCAAGGCCTCTTTCTCAGTGAAGAGAACAGGATGACCTTTATCACAGACTTGGGAAACACTCACTAGGTTGTGCGTTAGTTCTTCAACATAATTCACATCCTCTAGAGTCAAAGTTCCATTAGAAACAGTTCCTTTCCCAGTAATTACTCCTCCTTTATCACCGGCGAAGTGCACTCCTTGTCTCAGTCCACCTCTGAAGTCTGTCAGTAGACTTCTGGTTCCTGTCATGTGCCTAGAGCATCCACTGTCAACATACCACCAATTGTCATTGTTCCCAGTCTGCTCCTGCACATACAAGTTGTAAACAATCAGTTATCAAGAGGGACCCAAGCCATTACGGTCTTGGTTTGTCCCTTATCATCGACAAACTGTAGCTCTTTAAAGTAACCATCCTTCCCATTAGGAGCTTTGGTCACTTTTGAAGGAGCATCAGCTTGCTGATGATTAGTGGTCCTGGGTCTATGAGTTGACTGACTTCCAACTCTCCCCGATACATAACCCTGGAGTTTCTGCCCTTGGTTACGATTATTATAGGACCCTTGGTTAACTCCTTGTGAACGAGATGTAGATCCAATCTCAAAGTGACTTTGGTTCCTTCTCGGAGTCATAAACCTCGACGGCACTTGATCCTTAGCAAAGTTTTCATGCCGTTTAGGTTTTGGTGGCGAGACACTGTGAGACGCATCTCTTTTCAGAGCAGTCACAGGTTTACTACCAATACCAGGTCTGGTACCTAACCTGTCTGTGCTAGAGATATTTTTAGACTTATCACTGGCCTCGCGCTTAGGAGCAGCTTCATTCTTCTTATTGGGACAACAAGAAGAGACATGTCCTCGTTGATGACATTTGAAGCATGACATCTGCTTTCGTGACTTAGCAGTCTTAGCAGACTCCTTCTTTATCTGATCAAAAGACACTGAAGGTAACTCCTTATGTTTCTTAATGACTTCATTATTTCCATCAGTACTTCCAATCATCCCACTTGATACGAATTGTACTTTAGTGAGAGATTTGACTGTACTCTTGGTTAAAGATGAATCATTGACAGTCTCCTTTTGGATCTCAGATGCAATAGACTGTTGATTTTCCAAATCCTCAGTCTCAGGATTAACATCTGTCATTTCTAAGTCAACAGAAGTGGAAGCAGTGTAATTGGCATTAAACGGCGGAGGGACATCTGAGTATCCTAGGCCAGTAACATCCTTTACACTACGTTGAGAGCCAATGATTCTATTTAAGGTCAAAGAAGAAGTTCTATAACCTTCAAATTTTCTATTCAGCTCTACCAGTTTCATATTTGACTCTGATAACTCTTTATCCCTAATAGCTATATTTCTATTAAGCTCATTAAGGTTTAGATATAACCCGTCTATTTTAATACATTGTTCATTTATAATGTCAGTCAGACTGGTCTTATCTAGAGCATCACTCTTAATCTTCTCGTTCAGTGCTAATTTATCTTCACCTAACCGACGAACATCAGACTTAGCTAAGTCTAATTCTGAGGTCAAGGTTTTGTTAGATTCTGCAAAGACACTAACCTGTGTTTGAAGATCAGTAACTAAATAGCATACATCGGTGAGAGTAAGGAGATTTAGACATACCTTTTTCTTTTCGGATTGAATATCAGCCATATATGCCACAAAATCATTGGGACTAATTTCTTCTGTCGAGTTGATGTAGAGAACATCTTCCTCAATCCCCTTAACTTCTGTGTGTGGCACATTAGCTTGAAGTTCTTCAGTAGTCGGCATGTAGGAAGTGGATTCAATTTGTTTCTCTTGATCGTCAATCTCAGCCATGAGAGCTTGCTCTGATGGTGTAGACCAATCATAAGATCCGTCTATTTGCTGAACCACTAAGACTTTGGAAGTTAGATTACTTCCCGAATCTTGTTTTGAAGATCCAGCATCAATCTTTGGTCTTTGGCATTCCCTGGCAAAGTGTCCGTAACCTTGACAATTATAACACTTGACCTTGGATTTGTCAAAACCTGGTCGATTTCCAACCACTCTCTTACCCGTACGCTTTAGGAAATTCTTTACTCTCCTTGACACCATAGCCAGTTGCCACTGGAGATCCATTTCCTCTAAGTCATCAGGGTCAACCTGATCATAATCTTCATCAAATTGTGCTGGATCGTTTATCTTCCCTTGAATATAGTTTTCATAGGAAGCAACGAACGATGCCAACACAGAAAGTTGTTGTTCGGCTGATTTCACACTCATCGGCATCTTATGATGCCCTTGAGTGGATTTATCTGAGGTGGTGTTCTTGTTTCGTTTATCACCGTTATCCGAAGCAATGAAACAGAGATCCTCAGTCAATTTTTCTCCAATCTCATCAATTTCACCCGCAAACAAAGCCGTGGTCAAATTGGATGAGGAATTAGAGATACTAGTCTTTCCATGGTACAGACCAGGATTTTGTAGATGATCAGAATCCGTATCTCTCGTTTTCTTAGAGAAGTCATAACCCCTTAGTTTATCAATCGCTTTCTCTAGGGTCATGGTTGCATATCTTTCATCATTATCTTTCAGCATGATACCGTACATCTCCCATTTACAAGGTAAACCCTCAATAAACTTGTCGGTTTTCTCCTTGTCATTATAGAAGATAGCATGGTCGTCAAGCTCACTTAATAGATGATAGAAACGGGTGGTGTAAGCCTCAAGATCTTCTTCTCTAAAAGCTTTAAATACCATAAACTGCTTTTTTAGAAGATTACATTTACCAGCTTTCACCTGAGGGCTCCCCTCACATCTCTTTTCTAGAGCGTCCCACAGCTCTTTAGCTGTGTGAAAAGACTTCAACTGATGGTTGATCTCCTTAGGAAGGCTCATCTTAATTGAAGAATGTGCTTTATTATCGATGGTGAATTCTTTCTTCTGATGGTCATTCATTCGATCATAAGTCACAATCACTGTTGCGTTCCCTACCTCAGCTGTAGGTGCAACATATCCATTTTTAATACACAACCAAATAGTGATGTCGTGGAATCTACAGTAACTTTCAAATTTGTCTTTCCACCCATAATAGTCCTCAAGTCTAAGTAGCTTCGGTGGAACATTAGATTTTCCAACCTCGTGTTCCATCTCGATCATTCGGCTTAAATCAGACATTTTAAAGTGAAAAATTAAGTTATATTGCGAATTTAATAATCTCAACTCGCAACTAAAAAATGTCAACTCGCAGAAAATCTCAGCTCGCAGAAACTCAGTTCGCAAGGAACTCGGTTCGCAGAAACTCAACTCGGTTCGCAGAGAATCTCAGTTCGCAATGGAACTCGGTTCGCAGGAATCTCAGTTCGCAATGGAACTCGGTTCGCAGGAATCTCAGTTCCCAATGGAACTCGGTTCGCAGGAATCTCAACTCGCAGAAACCCTAATCTCAACTCGCAACTAACAGTAACCCTAATCTCAACTCGCAGAACGGCGCCTCGAAATCTGGGAACTGAAACTTTTTGGTATTTTACGAATAAATCCGTATATTTCGTTCGAAAAACGACCCTAAAGATGTTATATAACCAAAAACCTTGTAACCACAACGTTTCTAAGCCCGAAAGCTCTAATACCAATTGTAAGGTCGCTAGATCTTGGTTCGATAACGGATTATCTTTAAGTATTGAGGTGCGGAATCCCTCAATACGTTAGGTTTGAGCTTATATAACTTTACTATCAATTGAAGGACTTCGTTTTGATTATTAACTAAGTTAATCACTCAAAACCGAGCCTTTAATACTATAATAAATATATCTGCACGAAAAACGAGGAGAGTAATTAAATATTTGGTGTGTGTGTGTTGAGCACGGATTTCTAGATCTCTCATAATGAGCAGCATTAAAATATTTATATCTGGTTCAACTCGCAGGCTATGGGCCTTGCGAGTTGACTTAACTCGCAGCCCATGGGCCTGCGAGTCCAGATGGACTGCGAGCCCACATCTCAGCTCGCAGGTAGGTCCTGCGAACCGAGATAGCTGCGAGCCCAAAACTCAACTCGCAGCTGAGAGCTGCGAGTCCAGATTGGACTGCGAGTTGAGATCTCAACTCGCAAGTCTGTTGACCTGCGAGTTGACTTCTCAATTCGCGATTCAGTCTTTAACTTAAAATCGATATTTGTCTAATAACATTTAACAAATACTAATAACAAGTTAATATCATATATTTACAAGTCTAAACCAATTTATACAAGATTGATAATAAATACACTAGTCCTATTAAAAGCTAGATCTATTGTCACAATAACATGTCCCAACACGTACAAGTCTCGATTTTTATACTCTAAACTACTTATTAAATCATAATATTATTTTATTAATTTATTTCCACATATCAGTCCTCATAATTACGGGTGTTTACATTTTAGTCCTTCTTTTGCTACTACTTTGACTATCCAAACAAGCTTAGATTATTATGAAATTTTTACCACATGTTCCCCTATGTCTTATATTTACAGAAGTATAGGGTTCATAATTTTTGGTCACGTTTAAGGGGTTCAAACATAATTAATACTACACAAAGGTCCAACAGGTACCTTCGTGGACAGTTGGTTAAAGATCTGTTTGTACACGGAGTTATACTTACATTCATTAAGTGTAATTATACTACTTTCAAAGCTAACAAAATATATGTGACTTGTAGGAAAAAGAATCACTTCATTTAGATCTGTGGTTTAAAAGTTATGACCTTCCAAAGTTAGGTCAGTTTCTGCCTTTTAAGAACAGTTTGTACACTTTGGTTTAGAAATACGTTTTGAAGTACCAATACTTGTCTAAAAATTGTGAAACCGGTTGGGTTGGAAAGCTAACTCTTTAAAATTGATTTTAGACTCAAGAAACACTAAATTTGGTTAAGTTTTGACCGAGTTATTTACCACCAA